>CM037779.1:54521190-54571190 GCA_021229015.1 Solen grandis
AGTCTTCAAAATTTCAATGATAAATCATTCCTCCATAACATTATACATTATTCAGATTGTGGCGATCCGACACCTACATCTGGCAGTTTGACTGGCTCTGTTTTCACGTACAACTCTACCGTGACCGTCACGTGCAACACGGGGTTCAATCTCACTGGATCAGAGAACATCACGTGTCAAGAGGACGGACAGTGGTCCAATACGACCACGTGTCAACCGATCGGTATCTATGTATTCTATGCTGCTTTCTCATTTATTAGCTCAACAGACCACGACATGCTCAAGGTGACTTATTCTGATTACCCTGTTTCCGTCGTTCGCTGTGTATTAGCAATTTACTTTAAAAGACATCTCTGAAACCACTTAATAGAAAAGTGATAAAAAAATCCATGAATAAAACTTGGACTGGGCCTTCACGAAAATACGTGTCGACCAGTTTGCGTACATTCGCGATCTATCCTGCTTAAAATAATACGAATAAATGAAGGCGGTTATTTTTTTAAAACACTTCCATACTGATATTTTTGAAAATTAAAACATGAATGTTATAAAACATGTTTTCTCAATGTTGAAGCAGTTTTTCTGTCTCATGTCGAAAAGTCATTAAAATGAAACAATAATATATTTGCAGACTGTGGGAGCTTTTCGGTTTCCAATGGGTCAGTCAATACAGAACAAGGTACGACGTACAAATCAATAGCCCTCGTTAGCTGCAACTCTGGTTTCTCAATCAACGGTGTCAGTTGGGTGACATGTCAGAGTGATGGCAAGTGGAGTACGAGACCTACCTGCGACATTAAAGGTTACTCTTTTTTCCCAGATCCTATAGTGGATACTTCCCTGTGCACTTACATTTATTATTTTGTTCAAATGATCTTCGACGCAGCAGACATTTTGATATTATTTCACCGAACCAACATGTCGCATGTAAGCCTCTGCGCACGTGAAGTTGATCTCGTCGCAAAAAACGCAGAGAAGGATGAACTTTTGTCCGCGATGTATATAGCTGTTCCCTTTGTTAGATTTATTGTTTAGTGATGAGGATAAATTAAGATTTTTTTTTCTTTCAAATGAGAAAAACTCTGTCACTGGCTGTGCAAAATGAATTCGGTCGGTGGTCCATCTCTTGGTTAAGAAGTATTTATTATTTCCTCTAAAGTGAAGTGTACCTTTATTCGGATTGACCAATAATTTGGGTGCATTATTGTTTGAGTACGACGTCCAATCCCTATTGCAAAAGGGGAATCACTTATTAATTAAAGCGTGGGTCGAACTATAATTGAAAAATTACGTTATCATAGTCGAACTACACCGAGTTTTAGCGGTATATAGCTTAACTATTGTGACTACGGTTAGCGCTTGAGCAAGGCCTATAATAACGCACGTGAATACGAAAACAATTTATGTCCATTGGAGGAATGAAGTATCCGATAAGTGTCGTTGTTGCACAGTTATCGTGCGTCAGTTTCTCGCTGCTGTAGGCATTCAGCTTTGAACGATCGACTTAACAGGACTAATGTTTAAAGAATAAACGTTGAAAAATATGGTATACTTCTGTTTTCTATAGTGGTTTCTTAAAGTTTTCCAGTTATGTCAAGATTTGTATAATAATCTTTATATAATACATTTGTATGCTTTGGATTATTTTGATACATTTTGATTAAATCAATTTTAACAACAGTTTTTTTTTCACTCATCGTATACCATTCAGATATACATTTATGTCGTAATTGTGGAGTCGTGAATACATTACATGTAATGTACACATACAGTGATCGTTCAAGTGCTCCTTACATATAATACAGTATTATTATAGTTTGGTGTGTATCTGTTATTTATTTATGAATACCGTATAAAAAAAATTTTTTTCCTTTTTTCCTGATAAAATCTTCAAATATTAAAATAAATATCCCTCCATAACATTATACATTATTCAGATTGTGGCGATCCGACACCTACATCTGGCAGTTTGACTGGCTCTATTTTCACGTACAACTCTACCGTGACCGTCACGTGCAACACGGGGTTCAATCTCACTGGATCAGAGAACATCACGTGTCAAGAGGACGGACAGTGGTCCGATACGACCACGTGTCAACCGATAAGTAATTGTAATTCTATGCTAAATTCAGTTTTTAGTTCTATTCTGATCAACTTATGTCCGTCGCCATGCGTCGTCCGTCGTGTCTCAACAAATATCTTTTAAAATACATCTCTTCTTAAACCATTTCCTAGAAAATGAAAAGAATGGTAGGTGTAAAAACAACTTTGCAATCCTAGATAACTCTGGTTACAATTGCAATCAACGATTCTGTTTTTTGAAGAAAAAAATAGTCTTAAACTAATGGTCAGAATTTTATCATTTGTCATAAGTGGTTATCTCGTGGCCCTCATCCATAATTGCTAAATCAAAACCGAACCCTTAAAAAAATGAAACCCCTGGTTTCTTTATTATACTCCTTTAGAAAAAATCAGAATTCCTCTTCTAAGAAACCAATGGCCAGAATTTGATTTCATTTAGGACAATGACCCTATACTAAAATTGCTAAAACGATGGTAATCATTGAAAGGAAGATGGCTAGTTTCTTTATGTATTCTATATACAATAGGTTCAAAATCTTTCTCCTCAAAATAGGCTAGATTCTTTATTTATTCTATATACAATAGGTTCAAAATTCTTCTCAGAATAAAGTTTTGTTTTGCACTTATGATACACTCACTGTCTTATACCGTGATTGCTTAAGTATCATGGATAAATGAGAGAGTATTAGAAACATGAGGCCTCTAGATGGTCGGTTACTTTTTTATAATATTTATAAAATTTTCGATATTTTTGTATCCGAAAATTTGAATCTGGATGCTGCTGAAAGTAACCAGGTAAAATCAACCAAGCAACATGAATTGTTTTCATGAGGCTTATTGTAATCTGATAAGTGTTCTAGGGTCATTTTCATTTTCCTTTTAGAAAATGGGGTTGGTGTTTTACATTTCAGTCGGGGTGGTATAAGTTCTCAGAAAAGTTTCAATACTACCCGAAATCAATGTAATAAATGCAGAAAATAAAATGATAAAATGAAAAGTCAATTTTTCTTGCATCTGTATGTGACACGATTAGCCCGACTGATGTCGATAGAATCACGGTTAAGAAAATTCACGTATACTCTCGGCGGGACCGCGATATTTTGAGAAATTGCCAATGCTCTTGTATACTTTCGAATAAGGAAAGTAACTACTGCACGAGATGTGTTCCGACGCCATTCGAAACTGATAGAAAACTGTCTGGCTATCTTTGTCCATTGAGGATATGCAATGTAAAACAGTAATACATAAATTTCATAAATAGTTTATTTTTTAATAATGTATGAAGCTTGAAATTTCTTTATTTAAGAAATATTATGGCTAATTTAACTTCTTTTTCCATCACGAAATTGGCGGAATGGTTGGGGTATCGATCAAACGCTTTTAGTTCATGTAACAGCATTTTCTGAGCGATTTTAATTAACGTTAATCCGTTTAAAACCAATTTATTTTTAAACTGCGAAAGCGGTTGTATACTTTTACTTCAATTTAAATGCAAGCAACATTGCACGACAAATTTATTGACATATAAGCACATGTATAACAACTTATTTCTTCGGAGGATGAGATTTAAGTCGATCATGACTTTGAGAATTTTAAGAAAACTGTTTAGCCCATCTTTTCAAGCCTAGTAATTAGGTCAGTATGAAGTGAAGTTAAAATAAACTTACGCTGTTTGTTATATGTAGCTATTTATTTTGGATTTAATCCAAGAGAGTCCAGTTCTCATCAGCATAAGAAATTGTAAGAAAAATGAACAAAGCAATCGGCACAATAAGAGGAAATTTTGTATGGGGCCGGGTAGCTCAGTTGGGCGAGCATTTGCCCTGTAAGTGAAAGTCACCGGGTTCGAGTCCCGGTCAGGTTGTACATTATTTTCACCCCGTAACATTTATATTACATGTAAATATATTCCCGAATGCTTCAAATGTGAATGGTCATTAAATGCAATTTTAAAGGACATTCAAAATATTATTTCCAAAATGGCGTCTTGAGTTCTCGTTAGTTTAAAAATATTTATACATCAAATTGGTTATTTTGAGTAACACATATAATTGCTTGTTTTTTAGAATGTAATAAAAAATCCTTTTGCATTAACACCTACCTGTTTTTTCAGACAATCAGATATCGGACAATATATCAAGTAAATCATACACGAAATTAAGATTAATTATTTACAAGTTGAAATTATGAATTTTACTTACCAAATATCGTGTAATTCAATACACACTTATTAATAATACAAACCAGTAATCAATATTGATCAGTTTTTAGTTACCAATTATACCTTACTCATTAGTCGATGTAATGGTTTCAAGGCGACGTATACCTTACTCATTAGTCGATATAATGGTTTCAAGGCGACGAGTTTTTCATACCAAGTTGAAATTATGTAGTTATATATATTTATTCCGACTGAATTATACTTACCAAATATCGTGTAATTCAATACACACTTTTAGTTACCAATTATACCTTACCCATTAGTCGATATAATGATTTCAAGGCGACGAGTTTTTCACATCTTGACCGACCGGTATTGTCAGGGTTATTATCTATGTATTTGGGCTTAATGGGATTCAATCTGCCGTCCGATATTCGGATTTTACAGAATCCTGTATTGTCAGAGGAAAGTAATATAGATTATATAAAGGAAACATTCGGGACCAGACACAGCGTCCGGTATTTAAAGCTTTCCTGTTTCCTGAGAGTGCGGTTTTCTCTGAGTGCACTGTATGTAGTATTTCAGGATAAATGAATGCTGACACGGTATAACTGAATTAGACACATTATGAACTGTATATATAATTTACTAGTTTTCATATTAAAATAACAAAGACCAAAAACCAAGAGATAAGCTACTCGGCGAAACATAGTATATCCTTGGCGCGAATTATCGGAAGTGCGCGACAGAACAAGAGTTCAATGTTATTAGCGATAACAAAACAACGATCAATAGAACGATTAATTAAATATGTATAGTTGTATAATATTTTACTGTTGATTTTTGTCATATTCTTTAATCTTTTTATCATAAATTTGCGCAATATTAGAGTAAAAACACCAAGATGATACCAAGATGATTTATTTTAATAAAATATTATACAACTATATGTCTATAATATTTTAATAAGTTCAGTTTATTTTAAAGTTTTAAACATGATAGGAAACAGTATTTTTATTCGTTTGTGCATTAGCCTGTACCCAGAGGCACATGCTGATATATTCGGACTCTTATCGTTATGGGTAACCAGCTTGGTTTTAATACACTGCACTGCACGATGTTTGTATATTTTTTTAACTTTATTCATATTTATGAAACAAAATATACAAAAGTACAATAACATTAAACAAAGATATTATATAATTTCTTTTATTACATGTATTACTTTCATAATCCATACATACATACATACATACGAGTATTTATCCGGCAGGCGTCCCGTTTTCTCAGAGTGCACTGTATATCATAATTCTGTAAATACATAAACATCCAATTAATTACATGTTGTGTCATCAAAGAACTTTTTTGAACCCAAATATGGGCCTTTCGTATTTTAACAAAGAAAATATAAAAAATAGGTTACAAAAATATGAATTTATGTTTAGAATTTATGTGAAAGTAATGAAGAAACAGTTTTGTTTTGTTTTTTTTTGTTTCATAGGAGTTAGATTTGCTTTCAAATTATTATTGCATTTTTTTAAATCATCCCCATGTCAGGGCCTCAAATCCTGAACTGTGCAAGACAGTGAAATATTAAGTGATAGTGCCTTTATGACGGTACCTTACCAAAATCACTGAACTTACACTGCGTAATGGTGGCTTCAAAACAGCCCGAACTTTCAATGGCAAATACATGTATATGGAAACATTTTTTATCTTAGCTTTATTTTCCTGTTAGGTACAAATTATTAACTACATGGCAAATTTGGGTTTCTACCAATACATCGCTTTGGAGTTTAGAGAAAATTACACATACACACAAACAAAAAGGTGTCCCAAGCAAATACAAACTACATATATATATTGTAAAGTGTTCTCGTATAACACAGAAGTAAAGAATAAACATGATACTATTTTATGTCAGACTGTGGAAGCCCCCAGTCCGTGGCCCATGGCACGTTCTGGACCTTGCAGGGCACTACGTTTGGCGCGACGGCTCTCCTTACGTGTGACCCGGGTTTCAGCATAAAGGATGTCACTGACCCCATTGCTACTTGTCAAGAAAACGGCACATGGTCTCCTAGTCCTGCATGTGAAATATTAGTATCAGGTAGGCCGGTTGATTTTTTAATACGTTTGAAAAAAAAAATGATAAAAATATATGAGGTTAAAATCTGAAAATAAGTAATATTGACCACGCTACGTGTACAGAAACCTCATGAAAAACGACTGCTAATGATACTTTAAAGACAGAAGGTTTATTGTATCAACTGTAAGGTGGTTTCCTTCTAGATCACTCTTTGCTAATTTCTGTATTGATTTGCAATGTCCGTTGAAGTACATGTTACTAGCAATTCAATCGCTTCCCCGGAATCGGGAGGTCGTAGGCTTGATCCTCGGCCGCGACAAACCAAAGTCATAAAGAATGGTACCATTATAACCCCTTTGTTTGACGTTCAGCATATAAGGGTAGTGCCAGGTGTAAAGATAATGTGACTGGTTGTGACATCATGCCACATGTCTTCGGCGTGATACAACAGTGTGACAACACTATAATTTTCTGTCTCAAGTAGACATCGTCTCTAAATAGTTGAAATACTGTCCGTGGGACGTTAAACCCAATAAACAAGCAAACAATTCCAATTATTTTTATTTTGACCCCAGCATGTTCATTTTGTCATATATAAATGTTATATGTTATACATATATATACATAATGTGATTGAAGACACTGATCGATGCCCAACTCTCAATCTCTTATAAAGTGTTCATATTAAAGTCAAAGTCACTCAGTATTACCAAGTTACCATGATGCTTGACGTTCAGTCAATAAAGAATGTATTTCAAAAAACCTTCACTTACTTCATTAAATCCGCTTTTGCACATATAAAGATGCAAACTATATTCGTCGTATAAGCTAGATTTCAAAGCATGTGAAATATGTAAGTACAGACAATAATTACATGGTGCCAGAAAATAGAAAACAATATGCTGACCTTCACAGTTAAATTCAGTAGTTTAATTTTCTGCGACACATCGAATACTTAACACACTCAATAAATCGATAAGCTATGACCATAAACCAAGTGACTATGGTTCATAACTATGTGACCACAATGTGCTGTCTTTTAAAAATGACGTTCAACATCAATGACGATTTATTCCATCTTTGTTACACTGTGACTATTCTATTCTATCCCTGCAGTGCCGGGATGTCGGGATCCCACACCGTCCTCGGGCAGTGCCAGTAGTGCCATATTCACTGTAAATTCCAATGTGAACATCTCCTGTGACCCGGGTTTCACTCTGAATGGTTCATCAGTTATCACATGTCAGGAGGACGGAGAATGGTCGGATATCGTCACGTGCACACCTGTTGGTAATGTTTTTAACATGCATAATAAAAATACCCCATGAACATGGCATTGATTTTTTTTCTATACTTATTGCATTAGATTATTCATAACTTTCATAGACAGACCATATGATGAAAGCAGATTTTTTTGTACATTTAGATGTGTAAATCCTCAATTCCTGTGATAAAAAAGGAAAGTACATTTTGTATAACCATGAAATATTCGCAATTTTAGCTGTATTAAGCCAAAAGATGAATATATCAATAATGTAGGGTATAAATAGTCTATACTGTCATTTTCTATATCGAATAAATCATTTCTTTTTTGCAAATGCGGTTTGTATACATAATATAATCTTACTTCATGTATATGTTCAACATGTCGCTCCAATTTTGTTAAATGCTTCAATCTGGAATTATATTGATAACATATTATTTATTTATTATGTAGAATGTGAAAGATTACCAGCCCTGTTACATGGTCGTAGAAACAGTAACGAAACCACCTATACCACGGTTGTCAGTTTTACTTGCAATGAAGGGTATAACCTGAATGGATCTCAAGCTCTGGTTTGTCAACAGAATGGTATATGGAACAGCACGAAACCCACGTGCGACATTCAAGGTATTTTTTCTTATTATCCATTTATTTCTTTATATTCAGGTGTAGGGCGTTGGTCGTAATACACACGTAATGTATGTACACGCTCCTAAATACCGCGGTGGGTTCAGATGGTGATAATGACATTTATTTTACTTTATGTATGGCTTTACATTTTTCTAATCTGTTTTTTTTTTTATATTGCATTACCCTAAACTTTCGAGATGTCTTCCATTCTCACTTCTTTATATGTTTCTGATATGTTTCATTACATTTCTAAATGATTTAAAATCGTTTGCAAAAAAAAAAAACAGCAAGAAAGAAAATATTCGACATTTTTCCAAGATAAAACGTTTTTATAGTCGCGTATAATCAGCTGAGGGTACTTCCAGGACTGGTTGTCCTGGTGTCAGGATAATGTGACTGGGTATGGTATCATGCCACATGTCCACGGTGTGATACTGCAGTGTGGCAGAATTACATCTACTAGTATATCAAGTAGACCAATTTTCCAAATGGGCGCAGAACTGACAATAGGACGTTTACAACCAAACAAAACCATGTGTGCAGGCCTGCTCACAAAACTAAGAAACTTTTTTTTCTATTAGATTTAATGCATTTAATCAGTAACAGTATTAATGTTTTAAACTGTGTCTAAAAGCTAGGTTTTTTAATTATTTGAAACTTTCTGCCTCGCAACAGAATGTCCGGCCCCAAGTAACATACCGCATGGCTATGTGTCAGCCGGGTTCCATCCCGTGTATGGTGACGATGTGCAATATATGTGTGATAAGGGATTCTACAGAATTGCCGGGAACCAAACCAGGCGATGTCAGGCTGACGGAAAGCTAAGCGGTACCGAACCAACATGCACCATACACGGTAGCAAAATTTCAAAAGAATATTTTTACTTAAATTATTTTAATATAAATGTATTAGCAAAGTTGACAATGTTACACATTATGACCGAAACTACGTATTTTATTTTGAAACCTAAAGCATGTGTTGTGAGCATATGATATATAAACGCTTACAATGTTGTGGGCATTTGTTACTGCCTTGGCGACCAGTGCAGACCAGCATCAGCCGGCACCTGATTCATGGTACGCAATATTCGTTATTCAGTCAATAGATTTTCAGCATTCTCTCCGATAAACAACTATGGGTACAGTCCAAAATGAAGAAAGAACAAGTCCAGTTAAGAAATTTAGCATGTTAGGGTTTAGTGAAAGCGTATTTATGAAACAATACCTTATTAGTATTACGACTCTAGGAATTACTGAATCTTCGTCATCAGTAAACTCTGAAATTTATTCCTAGATTGTGGTACACTACAAACCCCATCACACACAAGTAAAGACAATGAACGAACCACTTACACCATGCTTGTAAAGTTTACTTGCAATGAAGGGTATAATTTGGCCGGGTCTTCGGCCCTGGTGTGTCAAGAAGACGGCTCGTGGAACGGTACTGAGCCTACGTGTGTGAAACAAGGTATAGTGTCTTCATTTACATGTTAAATATTTCCACTTAGAGAAAGAGTCGGCTTGACCTTTTTACTTCAGTTACTTGTGCGCTCTTTTGAGTAAAGCTGGCAGTTGAAATTTGCATAGTCTCAACATTGAATGCGCTGCGATTAAAATTCGTGTATTTAATTTTAATAGAATAAAACTTTGATAATAACTTTAATTATGCCTCTTTGAAGCGTATGATAAACATTTGAGTGATAAAACTAATACAAACGATTATTTGTTTCGACATCCTTGTCACAATATCTGATTCTTCCAGAATGTCCTGTTCCAAGTAACATAACAAGTGGTTATCTAACGACCGGGCTCCAACGTATGGTGTACGGTGACCTTGTGAACTACACGTGTTATCAAGGATACTACATCAGTGCCGGGAACCAGACCAGGCGGTGCCAGGCTAATGGGACGCTGAGTGGTACAGAACCAACATGCACCCTTCACGGTAGGCTAGCACCGATGGAACATATATGCGGAACTTTCCGACAAACCGACTAATCGTTCACGTAAAATAATAAATAAATACATATAGATAAGTACGTGATATTAACACAATAATCCGTACCTATTAAATAAAACATTGCTTCTTTTATTTGTTTTTGGTGTTTTTAAGTATATGTGTCAAAATATAAACACTTTGAAAATATAAGTACATGTACCTTGTAAAACCTCTGCTTTGACTGTTGTGGTGTTTATATAGGATTCTTTCGCGTTGTCCCGTCTCATCCCGTTTCTCAAAAAATAATTATTCTCATGTTGTTGAGTCAGTCAGGTGATAGCTTTAATCCATATTTCACTGGCGACTTATTTACTTGTGAAATATGATTTTTTCCAGGTTACCTTGTCTGGCTTATAACTTTTGATTACTTCTGAGTAACTTTTAAACATAATATGAGCAGTAAATGAATTCTAATGATTTTGGGGTCAGTATATCAAGTTGAATGTATCGGGCAGGGCTACTGAAATATGTCAGCAGATATGTTTATAATATGTATTGTCGATGGTTACATAAAATACTCGCTAATTGATCAAAGACAGCAGTTCTGGCTTCTCACTAGCTTTCTGAAAAATGAGTCCATTAAAAAGTGTCGAATAATCCTCCCATTTATTCACATAGGAGTCACTCAGGGAAACAGGATTCTATCCCTCAAAACTCCCTGTTCTTCACAGGACGTCATCATGTTTTGTTATTTCCTGTTATTCGTATCTTAGTTACAAGGAGAGAATTAACAATAATACGGTTTTTTAAGCAGGTTGTTAGCCGATTGACCAACACTATTCGGCTTTATTTTGTAACTGGATTATAACACATTCATTATTCGCTATTTTTTTTATTGATTGGTAAAGAAGTAATACACAAAAAATATATACGTGTACAGTATATGATTAACTGTTTATGATTAGAAGATTTGAGGAAACATAAAGATAACGAGCACTTCGTCGAATGTTTATTTTTTTACTTTCTAGAGAGTGCTTTGGTCCAGGGTTAAATGCGCAAGAAATGGGCATTGAAACCATATAATGGATATATACAGCGGGTTAAACATTTCGCGATGTTGCAATACAATAGGGTTATTTCATTTATGACTTACTAGTCCTGGAAGAATTTATTTCTGCACTTTTCATATCTTCCTCTAAAGAACTGATCATCTGTAACACATAAATAACTACAGGGAGATAACATGTTGTCATGGGGAAATTATAATTGCAACTTACAATTTATTAATTTGAATGCATGAATTAAGCATGACTTCCAACTTTTCAATTTGACATATTCATGAGAGTTTTTTTTTTCTGTATTGTTCATTCCATCCACAAATATAATAACCCATCAAACGGTATATACATATGACAGACTGTGGAAAAATCTACGACATTCCGAATGGGGACATACAGGGATTGTCGAACACATCTTACGGAAGTACATTGACATTTGTGTGTGATGATGGCTACAAACTAAAGGGACCCCGGCATGCAAATTGTTTGGCGACAGGAAAATGGAGCTCCTTGGATACAAGTTGTAAGATAGATGGTAAAGTTGAAATATTGTTGTTGTTTTTTTTTTATTTTCTTGTTCAATATTTGTAAATTTGCATTTACTCGAGGAATACACTCACATACAAATATATATAAATACGTAAACACATCATGATTCACTGTGTAAGAACCATAAATATCGTACATATTAATAAACTATAACAACATATTTTTTATTCATTTCAGAAGATAGAAATATCATTACATATGTCGTCATCGGGATAGGAGTAGTATTTGCTGTTGTGATTTTTGGGGCCGTTGCTATAGCAGCCAAGACCGTCTCCTTTGGCGGCACGACCGCATCTGCTGCTGCAAATCAGGTTTGTAAATGGAGTTTCGGTGGGGTCTATCTTGCTACATTTTTAGATTGACAAACAAATCATATCTTTGTTTCAGAATGATTAGAATGTAAGCATCTCTTTCTAAATGAGTTGGAACCAGTGTTAACAAATAAATAAACACTATGTGATTGTGTTAATATCGATTAGCTGGAATCAATCAAATTTCCATTTATATGAAAACACTATTATTTAGAATCAATCTCTCCGTTTACAGGCACCAATGATACCAAAGGCTTACAACAACCACGCCTTTCAAACAGACAGAGACCTTGCAGTCATGCAGTATAGCAATATATAGGTGTTGTCTAAATATCAACCACCATACAGACTCGGCAGACTGGAATGATTCATAAACTGTCACTACATTTTGGTATGAGCAGATGGAAAAACCAGATGGCTGATAAGAAACTCGATGTTCTGTGGGATACAGATGTTTACGAAAGATCAGCTTTGCGACAAGGCACGTCTCATCTGCTATTAGGACAGTTACTTTTATAAAAAAAAGTTGCCGAAGTTCATTGGTAAGACTTGTCGAGTAATCTATTAGAACATTTAGTATCAAATATCAGTCTTTAATTCATAAACTAATAACATAAACCAGAAGTATTAACAAATGTAACAATGTTAATATTTTTTAGATGTTGACGTAGTTTACTGTTAAGAACTTGACGGAGTAAATAACAATACTTATAGTACCTGTATACCAGTGTGGTGCACATAAAGAAACATATTAACAGGAATATTTACAAAGCATTGTTGATAGCGTGTCATCCAATAAATCGCCATTAATTTTTGTTGAATAAGATTTTTTTTAATTATAGGTATCTAGGCATTTAGCATTATATTTGCAATTTATCAATTTATCATCTCTTGTCGTTTTTTAATTATCTGTTACAAGGGAATACAACTTTTAATATTGTTTTATATCGTTAAATTCTTTCATGGCATCATCATATGTATTATTTACTTTGTACGATATTTTTATGTCATTATTACTCTGACTCTTATAATGTAATTCATTTTTGACATATTTGTGTATATATTTTATTATATACATTCATTTTTTACAAATATACCCAGGTATTTACAAGTAAAGATACTCTATTTAAGCAGAAGTCCTAAAAGATCGTGTACGTATTTCAGCAAATTTGTAAAACGTGCATTCAAATTTTGAAATACTTTTTATCCGTTTATTTATGCATGCATTTTGCTTATACTTATGTAAATTTGGTTTTCAAAAGCTCATGTACATTTCATGATTGATATTTGTTAAAATATAATGTTTGACATGTATTTTTCTTTTGATGTTTAACATGTACTCTTTCTAGTTAGAGACATTTCATGTTTATTGAAATATTAATGTTGATTCTTTAAATAAGAATACCATGTAATAGTCGCCTGATATATATATCGATTATCATGTTTGAGTTGAAATGTGTTTGTAATAAATATGATATTTTAGGTAAGTTGCAACATTGAATCGCAGGACTTAAATATAAATACAAATTGAATCGAAAATGAAAATACATAATTGGACATACATGTATTTCCTTTATAGGGTGTATGGGGTTTCTACGAGACATGATAGATCTTCTGTGTTTCACTCTTTGCTATGTTAATATCCAGGGCATTCTTATTTTCTTGTTACATTTTGAATAGAAGCGTTTTTTTAGCTCACCTGAGCACGAGCTATTGTGATCACCCTTCGTCCGGCGTCGTGCGTCGTCAACAATTTTCTTTAAACGACATCTCCTCTGAAACCGCTGGACAGAATCTAATGAAACTTGGCAGGAATGTTCCTTGGCTGAGGCTCTACAAAAGTTGCTAAAATAAAGTTGATCCATGAAGAACTCTGGTTGCCATGGCTACAAAAAGAAAAATAATTTTAAAATTTTAAAAATCATCTCCTTCAAAACTACTGGCCAGATTTCAAAATAATTTGGTGCAGATGTTCCTTGGGTCAACCTCTACCAAAGTTGCTAAAAAAACTTTCCGATCCGTAAAAAACATGGCCGCCAGGGGCGGGGCTTATTTGCCTTATATGTATATAGGGAAAACTTTAATCAACAGTTCCTCTGAAACCACTGGACAGAATTTGATTAAACTTGGCAGGAATGATCCTTGGGTCAACCTTCACAAAAGTTCCTAAAATAAACTTGATCCATATAGAACTCTGGTTGCCATGGTAACAAAAAGAAAAAAATATGAAAACCTTTAAAAATCATCTGCTTCAAAACTAATGGCCAGGTTTAAAAAGAAATTGGTACAGATGTTCCTTGGGTCAACCTCTACCAAAGTTGCTAAAATTATTATGATCCAATTAAAAAACATGGCCGCCAGGGGCGGGGCTTATTTGCCTTTTATGTATATAGGGAAAACTTTACAGGGATCATCTCCTTTAAAACTACTGGCCAGATTTCAAAATGTTTTAATACAGACTGATGTTCCTTGGGTAACCGTATACTCAGGTGAGCGATCCAGGGCCATCATGGCCCTCTTGTTTATATATAGTTTGGAGAATGGATTGTGGTTTTAATACGATATCTTTCGACATCACCATAAAATGATATTGTTAAAATTGAAATAACAGGTCTGAAGTGGAGATTTATCATTTAACAAGATTCATTGTAAAGCACTCGCGCTGCCATAATCATTTCCTCTTATTTTCTCAATGATAATCATTTTAAATACGTTTAACTAGAAGTGTTCATCATTACTATTTTATCTCTGATATTTTGCGTGCTTAAAATTGATAAAAATAGATATTCACAATCAAGTAAGCATAACAACCCATGTGGTTCAATCATAAATATACAAATAACAGCAGCCAGCATATACAGTATTATAACATCATGATGAATACGTTTATATACTTTTAAGGAGATGCTTCTCTATATTTTTTCTTCATTGTCAATTATTGTAAGAAATAAATCTCTAGTAAGCTTGATTTTCGTAATACATGATTTTTGAAAATTATCTCCCACATTTCATACAACTGTTGGATGGTTATATTATTATATTATAAGAAACAATATCAGATTTTATTAAATCCTACCAGCATTTTAATATTTTTTGCTAATCTGTTATAATTATTAAATCCAATGATATTAACTTTGTAAATCTTGAAAGCTTGAGTTAGAAAATGTTGATTGGGATAGATTAACATGCATAATCTTTTCATCATTTAAATATACATGTATATAATTACTTAAAGCCCAAGATTTAACGACACATCAATCCTTTCTTGGACGTTGTCTTGAACATAATTATCTTTTGCACTGTCACTTATCCAGCGTCCATGGCGTTTGAACATTCTGTCCTTGATACCATTTATGCGGCTACATTAGAAGTGATGCAAATAATATCTCTTAATGTCCTCAACATGTGGAGTAAGAGCTTCAAGAAACGCTCCTCGAAGATTTGTATCTGACATTTTCTTATTTGCATATCTGTGTAAAAAGATTTCACTTGCACTTAAATTACAGAACAAAAAGTCACCATTGGCGAAAAATGAAATATATACTGACGAGATAAAGAAACGCTTCATCGAAATTTGGCGTTATTTTCTTTACACCGTTTTAAATTGTAGTGAAATGCAGTAAATGTATATGTGTTGTGACCGACAAACACTGCAAACAAAAACTCGTACGATTCTATACAGCCAATTGTCCACATCATATGTCTGCTCATGCTTTCCTTGTGCAACCAATGCATGTCAACCATGTGGTTTTATTGCTTTTCTGACTAAACATCGGTTTGTGATCATGCCGAGGCTAAATTCGGAAGAGAGTTTTTGCCATGCTTGAATGTGGGCAAACGCAAGAACAATTCGCTAGACGTTTTAACGTCTCTCGTTCGACAATTCTGCGTATTGTTCGACGTGTTAGAGACACGGAAACATTTGTCGATAGGCCACGTTCAGGTAGACCGGTTGTAACGTCAGTACGACAAGAAAATTATATACGTCAACGCCATTTGCGTGACAGATTTGTGACGGCAGGATCTACGTCACGTGCAGTGGTAGGTAGTGGTAGGTAAAGGTAACCGTGGACGCCTAATAAGTCGACATACAGTCAGAAATCGACTTAAAGAAAGGAGAATTACCTGCCGTAGGTCGTACCGTAGTCTTGTTCTAACGTTACGCCACCGTCACCAACGTCAAATTTGGGCCCGCAACCATCGTGGCCAGCGTTGGCAGAACGTAGTGTTCAGTGATGAGTCGCGTTATAACTTGTAGAACGCCGACGGACGTATCCGTGTCTGAATCACGAATAATGAAAAATTGTATACCGAGTTGGAATGGGGCGTTTCTTTTTCTCGTCAGTTTAATTAATAACATTTTCTACTGGACACAGATCAGTCCCTGTTTTGAATACAATCCATGCACCATCTCTATGTTTATCAGTCTTACTACTTTCTATGAATATATACATATATGATGACTAAACAACTATATCAGCATTTTTTGTGTTTAACAACTAGGCACTACGGAAAAATTCTGCATAACCTATCAGTATTGCGCACAACACTCCCTGCGATTTAAGATTTCCAAACTGAAATATCCTTTTATATACACAAGAAATACTATATACTGTGTTAGGCTCCTTTTTAACAGTTTCTTTTGCTAGTTTATGTTTACCCGACTCAAGAACACTTTCCACAAGCGAAAATTCTATAAACGATTTAAGACCATTCACATCATGATACCATTTGATAGCATAAAAGGCAGCGCTACAATTGAGCTGGAAGAATTCGAATTCAGTATTAAAGAAGCCAAATAAATGACGACCATTAAAGTCCTAGTTGGCAGGGCTTTTCCACCCCCCTAGACCGCTACACCGTTACACAAAGTTCATTTATTAGACCTTGTTAAAACGATTTCGTACTTTTTAAAAGCGTTGTCGGCTCTTGATTTTTGCAATAGCTCCGAGAGATGGTGCGCCCCACACGCCATAGTTACGATGTCGAAACGTCTTGTGGCTAAACCTTCGGGCCACCAGGTAGTAACATTACTTCTACACACGCCAGTATTTCTGACAACCTCTCAATATCAGGTCCATGGGTTTGGAAACATACGTATAAAAGAGAACGTAATGGGTAAATTGCTTCAACATAATCAAATAATCATTTGAAAAAAATAGTTCAAATACTGCACATAATAATAAAATGTCTAGAATATAATGTATACAAGACCTCAACTCATTCCCCTGATAATCGATAGATTTATTATCTCACTATTAAATACCATGCAATACTGCTATTCCAAAGGCAATACCACCAGGATTACGATGTAAACAATGTACACTTTGAAAGTGCATTAGAACAGCAGAACCCGCCTTATAAGAGTCTGTGCAGAGTTTCCTCCCTTATAACTGAAAGATTTATTTTTGGACTAAATATTCTAAATCAATATTATCAAAAAGTCCTTTTCCATTTTTACATTTTTGATAAAATTATTTTTGTGTAGACTATCCAATGTGTAACCTTTTTGATAAAATAAATATCCGGACATAGCAATTAATAGCCAAAATACTGCATATTCCCAGCAAGGGACAACTAAAACGCCTTCCGCGCGACCTAAGTTTTATTTATAATCACTCTGTGAATGACTGAGACTGGGAGCATAAACATCTAACATTATCGCCCGAAAATTCTGAAAATGCGTCTACACCTGAGCAGAAACGAATCCAAAACCTGAAATAAAACACTGAAAGTTCAGCAAACCAATCTACTGCAAAATACCAATTTCTCTGCAGCATATGTAAAGTTTCAATGGAAATACCCCAATCTGATCTTTCAAAATTTGATTACAGAATTAATGCCAGTAAAAATCTGTACACAACAGAATTCTCTCCATGTGGACAACTATTTTGCCTCATTCTCAGTTCACATTCCATGACTTACTCAAACTCCGCCGCAGTAGTTACCTCCCCTTACAGTTATCGATAACCACTGCCACCACAAATACATTTCGGCTGATATAGGCCGGATTTACTTCTATCACTTTTGACTTTAGTTTTGAATATATCATATCAGTTTCGTCATATTTCACGAAAATAACATTAATGATTATGAGAAAAGTAAAAAAAATCAAATCAAATAACATTAATTTATAAAACTACGAGTGTTGGTCCCATGGTTTCAGCTATCATCACGTGACTTGTGTGGTGGCAGTGGTTGTAGTAGCAAAGCGTGACGTAACCGGTGCGCGGAGTTTGTGACTTACTCTGTTGTACTCACTTCGTACCCAGTGTACCCTGTAGAACTGGCATCTGAATAGGGCTGGGCCGATGGATCGGACTATCGATTAATTTCAATGGTTATGAGGACGATAGTACTGCATCGATAGTGGTTTCTGACCATCGATAATATCGCCGATAGTGTTCCTGACTATCGATAGTTCAGTAATATATACACCTGACCACAAAGTCTATCTGTTAAGCAAAAGAAAAAAAACAACAAACATTTCCTAACGTTGCAGTTAAAAGAGTAATTCATATCGTGTCGGTTTTTAGGATTTGTTGCCAGTCTAATGTACATGTAAGGGATGGATATGGCTAAATCACTGACGAATGACGATAAAACTGACTCATAATTATAGCTTTTGAGTTCGAACAACAAATCAAAACAATCTCAATTTACAAGTCAATAACGTTTTCTTGAACTGTCTATAAAGTATAACACATTTTATTTTCGTATATTTATATAACATGATTAACATTATAGCTGAAAATAAACATTACGTTTATCGCTGACGTGAGCATGCTATAGTTCTGGAATTATACCGTACCTGAAATAAACATCATGGCGACTCGCTCGCGTGACGTTCAATAGTATCGCAATGCATTGCAATATTAATCCTGCAATAGTTGAACTATTGCAATAACAACATACTGACTATCGATAGTATCGCAATAGTCATATTTGGGGTCAATGGTCAGCCCTACATCTGAATAGACTAGTCTTGTACATATGTCTCGAAAATATCTCACGAAGTGATTGATTCTAAATTTGATTTCCAAAAATAGAGTTGTTGCATACTCTGCTCTGACAGCACTATATACTGATCCCATTGACGAGCTAAAACTATGTCCATTCTAAGGCATCGTGTCATGATCTGTGATATATAACCTACTACAACACTCATCGAGATAATCTGACCAGCAATACTTGCAATATAACTTGCTTTAACCCATTAGTGCACTTTGATGCTTTCTAAAATACTGTCAATAGTATCATGCGCTTTCGGGATTCACGACCTTGCCAGTCAGTGAATCTAACAGCACACCTGAAAATTCTAGCAAATGAACAGGAATCCAAAAGCATTTGGTTTTGTTGGGAAAAGGCAAAGTGACCACTTTTTCCTCTCCACGCCATTTATCTACAAGCGGCCTTGTAAGTTTTGTAAACAGATACGAAGCACTAGAAATGCCGAACGGTAAACTAGAAACTTGTAATATGTTAAAATTCCATATTGGCCATGTAAATCCCAGGTACTCGATATGAACCTCATATATATCAACAAAAGGACAGGCACTGGTCAGATCAAACTTAATTTGAAAGCAAACCTTCTCAGTAAATGATAAAGCGACTTTAATTTCTTCATATTTTACAGATTGTTTCCATAAATTTTAATTTACCTCTCTAGATCTAAATTAGCCTCTTTTTCCAGAATTTTGAAAAGTTACATTCAACTGATTAACTGATAAAGTGGATCCTTGCATATGTTTTTCCTTTAGAGACCCATCTTAAAGATTTTCTTGTATTGCCTCACTAACAAAATTTTAATTATTAATTGCGGACTGGCTGCTTTTGCAAACTGAACGAGATGGCTGTTTTATTAAAGACAGTTCATAGCTTTTTTCAATAATTTCTAGAATGAACTCACTGGCACTTGTCTACATAATTACGTAATATTTTAGTTACAATAATACTTTTCTGACCTTACCCATATTCGAATATATCATTCGTAAATTTATCAAAGTCATAATTATACTCACCTTTGATCAGATCATTTCCTGTGAGGCAAGGGTGCTAGCTGCTCTCCGTTAGGTGAAGGAACAGTTCCTACGGAAGTGGGCCGGTGGTTCTCCGTAGCTTCCGACGTTGCCGATACCACTGATTGCGCTGTATTGGCCACGAAAAGACCTCCTTCGTCCAACTGGCGGTAGGTGACCTTGGACTCCAGATTATTAGGAGCGGTAGAGACGGGTACTGCGTTCAGTTGTCTCTTCGCGTCATCGTTTTCCATGCCGTTTAACCGGCAAACTTCACCCGTTACGCTTCCAGAGCTGAATGACTTGACAGCAGTTCTACTACCCGATTTGCACGTGCTAATCGTGTGCCAAGCAAAGGGAAATCAATTTCTAATTCCTTTCAGTCAAACGAATGCAATTACATTTCTCATGCTCGCGATAATTCATAACGGACCAGTTGTCTATCTCCCCTCCTCTCTCTCTCTCTCTCTCTCTCTCTCTCTTTTAATTATAATTAAACTTAAAATATACTCTGATTATACAACCGTCCTCTTTTCTTTTTCATTTATACTCACTTTAGCTAAAATCTGTAGGTTTACTAGATGTATTTTGAAAGTTATTGTTGTAAACCAAAGTCTACCAAAGAAATAGCATGTGAACAATTTGTCATATAAACTATAAGTTCAATTTAGATATGTCTGAACCAGTTACTTTATAAATTCAATATTTACCGAAATATTCGGTACCCGTGTGACAGGTACGAGCGCTCTCGTGAACTATCGAGGCACGCGATAAAGCGCTTTATTTCGGACAGCTGCGTATCACTTTATTTATGTGCCTGCGTATATTTAGGAAATCCAACTATTTATATTTAAACATGAATATACATTTTTTTTCCAGATTGCGGTGATCCGTTACACCAGTAATGAAAATTTTACCTTTAATTCTACACTGAGTATCACTTGTAATATGGGTCACGTGCTTGATGGGTTTGTGAAAACAGATGTCGTTCAGACGGGTGCAGGAGTGAAACTCTTAAACAGCACACTTGTAATTTAGGTTACCCTGTTCTTTTAGGTGTAAGCAATGATAAGTAATTGCTGCGTTCTCTGCGCACCAAGTCACTATGTCCAAATCGTTTGGGTAATTCTCCGACATAATCCTGACACTAGGCAAACCAGTCCCGGAACTACATTTGTATGCTGAACGCCAAACACAAGAGGGAGATTTTAATGATTTCGATATGCTGCGGCCGGGGATCGAACCCACTGACGCTTTGATAACTCGGCCACCATCTTACCAGCTTTACAATAGCATACCTGGTTGTGTACTTGATAGTATACTGCTAGTTTATGAAATAGCTGATACGATTGATTCTTCGTGTGAATGGTCTGATATACATTATATTATGACTTGGTGCATTAAGTTGTAATGGTTCATTATTTGTTTAATTTGGTGCCAAGTGAACAACTGGTTCGTATACAACGTTCTAAGTGCAGTGACCCTTGATGTTCGCAATAAATACTACATAAATTAACCATTCTTATTATTTATGCATGTATGACAAGATTACACCCAACATTAACTAAATTGTAGTCCATGCACTTCTTTTGTCTCTACTTTTATAAATGCTATAAATGACTGAAATACGATATTTGGAATCCCTGGTTCAAGTGAACATGGTTTTTCTTAATTGCGTATGCATTTCTTTATATGCAATCGTCGATGGCATATGCTCCTTAACTAGATACGGATATCAATCTGTTCGTAATATAATACCGCATTGTTCGCTTTTTGTGCAAGACGCGCATTTTAACAAAATAAACTGACTCTAAATAGGTATTTCTATTCTATTCAGGCGCATTATGTACGAGCTTACATTGCGTGATATGATATCCATACGCAAGGTTACACTTCATTGCAAGTATGTTTTTTTATGTTTTTAGACTGCGTGCGCGCATGCACAAACACTCTTCAGTACCGCAATGCCAAGTCAATTGACGACAGCCTGGCACGTCATTTTTTTAACAGTTCGAAGTATTACTATGCAGAAGAAGTTCTGAGGTTAAAACTAGTTCATACTGAAACCTGTCGGTTAAGAGAGAAAACTCCAATATCTTCACAATTTCGTTAAGCACTACACAATATCAATATATCTATTCGATATATTCGCCACGGTATCTAAGACCATGTAAAGTAAGCTCCATCTATCAAGTTAGGTCTATAGTATCATTGGTACAGGTATAGCTATACTTACCGAATGTAATAGCAGAATTAACAAAATCCTATTGATAATGCCAAAATAAGAGCCACAAAAGGATATATTTCACAAAAACTTAAAAAACAACAACATTATATGATATCATTTGAATCAAATGTGTGATGAAGTTACTGACTGAAGATGTATAGCTTTGCATAAGAAGTGTATTTCGTTATTCCGGACCGGTGTATTTCGTTTTTCTAATACACCTCCCCGCGAATTTAAATCACAGATTGACACAGATATCCGGATGGTTGTGATTTAATTGGAATTGGAGAACATAGTTTCCAGTTTCGAAGAAAATCTATCCATTAATAAGAAAGATGCAGTAATTGAAAATCTGTATCTATCCAAACGATCGATATAATAATCGATTTTTCCTTTTTGACAAACCAAAGGGTGATATATACAGATGAACTATACTGATACGGTTCCATTTGTGCACCAAATGTAACCAGGTGAAAAACAATGTGAAGCCGGACCAGGATTCGAACCAGGACCCTTGGCATACAATGCTAACACAAATATCATACTGATTGGCTCTTATACATTGTATTACCTAGTAAGTATTATTAACCTCTCAGACAAGGATTTGGAATCCAACAGGGTGGTCTAGCTACCAGACCACTGACACAAGTCTCTTACTAGGCCGTTATATTTGGATTTTTCCTGAATTCAGGACAGGACAGAACAATTTGCTATGTTCCTGACAAACTAAAGGCTGATATGTACTCGAAAAATTTACTAATACGGCCCCACGTTTGGCACCAAATGCAACCAGTAAGTAGATAAAAAAAAGCCAAACTAGGATTCGAAACCTTACAGTTTAAAGCGCGAGAGTTCTACAGACTAATCTACAAGTATGCTAACAAAAATCTCACTCTGATCAGGATTACTAACAAGCTGTTATATGACCAGGTAAGAAAATTGTACAGCCTGATCCGGATTTTAACCCATATCAGATCCCCAGCCTACAGGGTTAAAAAACCACCAGACCACTGACACAAATATCTCTCCGTTGGCTAGTTTGATCATATACGACCAGGCATCAGCCATATTTGAAATTTATCCATGAAAAATAATCTATGTTCTTGATATACCCACTAAATACTCTTGATATACACTGGGGAACTGTACTGCAACGGCCCAAATTTAGCCAAGGACTAGAACCAGTACCATACAGAACTAGTTTTTGGAATGTTTACACAAATCTCATAGCGACAATGGTAACTAATTGGACATTACATGTGTAAAAATGTGAAGATGGATCAGGATTTGAATCCGAGACACAGCCTTTACAAGTTTGGAGCTCAACCAACTGAGCTACCATTGGCTACTTGAAGTAACTATATGAAGGCATCTGCTGAAAGGCTTGAGATCTCATTTGTTAAACAATATGTTTCTCAAATGGCCTGAATTAACATCTGTTGGAATATTTGACTCTTGCTGACAGTAAATCTACAAACATCTCCCGTCGGTCTTGTTGGCCAAGTGGCTTAAGTATTCTCCCACTAACCCAGAGGTTGTACGTTCAATTCATGGCCATGGCATACCATAGACCTTTAAAATTGAACTGGAGTAGCAGCATAGTCTGAGACTCAGGATAATGTGATAAGTTGTGGAAAATAGGTACTGTAACTTGTCTGTTGGGTGTGATATTGCATGAGGCAGCATAATATTTGACTCATGTATATATAGTCTCTAAAATGACTGAAATGCAGTTGATGGGTCTTTTAATCAAAAGTTCTTGCTAGGAAGAAAACTTTGTCCTTGCAGTGTTTTCATCTTCCTACATGTACTTATAAACAATTTAGTTTTAATTGCATTTGTATGATAGTTGAAAAAAATGTTATAGCAAGGTGGATAACCTTTAAGGCAATCAATACATCATTCAATTATAATCATGATCCGTCAAATGCTTAAAAAACTTCAGTTCAGATGAAAGCATCCATTGACATTGAGTTATAGGCTCTTTAGCTTTAAGTCTATGAAATTCCCAAAATTGATGGACTATGATCACAATTTTATGATGGATGGTTTACCTTAAATGCATGTTTACCCCTTAAAACTTGGTTACCAAATCTTTAAATGTGATTCTTGTATTTAGTGCTTTAGATAAAAGGAACAGTTAGCCAAGAGCTAGGAAACATTACTGGACATATAACTTATCTAATGGCCTGATACCACAGAGAGGCAGAGTAATATGGTTGCATCATGCTGACAAAAGTCCACTTCAGAAATAATAGAATTTCCCTGATTTAGTTTTCTACAGAGTACTTTAATGACAGATCAGCCTTTGACTTGAATGAGATACCTATAAAATTGTACTGTTGCTCACAGGTTATAATGGGTGATTGATTGTGAATTTTTGAAAATAGTGTGCATTTGCTGCCCATATCACTCTACTCTTACAAAACTACCGAGTCACTACACTGTATTCAGGCTGATGCTGTTACCACAAAGAAAGGGTTTAAGTGATACTAGCTCTTTAAAAAAACACAATTGTTTAAAATTCATTTTGCAAATCAAAATTTATTATATGATAATTTTAATACTTCTAGACACCATGTGTTTGTTATTCCATTCAAATAGTAACCATTGAACTCCAGTTACATATATATTACATTTCAAAAAGCATAACACATGCCTATGCTATTTACATATATTCCATCTTATATAAATATATCTTTTCATGTAGTGTATTTATTAAATTGCATTATACTGTTACATTTAATTTCCTTATTAGAATTCCATATTTGGGCAACTGCGTCATAGAATAAATTTTCAACAGATATTCGTACACGTGTTGTTTTTCTGGTGTAAGTTGGATGTTTATTTGTCGAAAATGAATAGAAGATTTAATTTGCTTAGAATTTGCTTGCATCTTATGCCTCAGGTCCTTTTATTTTTACAGTTGTTCACTGGGTTTGGGCAATTTCTATATCTGATTCAAAAATATTACAGTACATACAGTTTCAAATAATTGTTTCGAATAGTATAGCCAAGCTACCTGTGCCAGATAAAATGGTGAATTGTTTTATCATGATATCATCTTGTGGCATACTGTCTTTAAGAATAATATTAATAACTAATTACCCACTTGCTGTCAAATCAATACCCTGTTTACATGCCAGTTCATTTACAATTGTGAGAAACTTTACTATTGTTAGGATCTAGATAATCCAGTGATGAGTATACATTGTATGGCAACTACAATTATATACTCGATTATACATGATAGGGCAAATATGAGTACAATGAAATCTCGTTAGTCTGGACGCTTTGGCCTTAGGTAAATTTCCGTATTATTGAATCAACCTTTTATCTTTCTTCTTTTTTTTCTTTCTTTCTTTCAAATACTTTCTCATTGTACTCTCTGTGTGTATGTATGAATATTACATCTGTATTCCATCAATAATAAGTATATTTAAAAAAAATATGCTTAAGCCTATACATGATCATGCATTTTAATTGATGTTTGTAACATATGATGCATCGGTTTGAATTTATTTTAATCCATCCTTGACATCAGCATACTTTTGAAGAAAAAAGGACATCTGTGTGACAGCATAATTGTGACCCATTTCTTGTTCTGCATTCGTGAGCAAAATGAATTGGATATAATTATTTTTAACCGAAACAGTCGAAAACACATAAATAGTAAATGTACGCACTGATAGCAAAACATGAACAAAAAACGATCTAAGGGGCGGCTGGCTTTTAGGTCTCTTTTTAAAGCATACGTCTGCAGTTTTGATTAAATTATACCATATTCACTCGCTAAATAGAACATTACATATAGCTTGCGGCTATACCAGCCCTTGGTTGATGCTTCTTCTCCCGACTGATTAGTGTGAATAGCTCGCGGTTGTTTAAAATTTATTGGCATAAATCAGCAAATAAAATTGCCTTTGGCCATTTACAATCTAAATTATGAAGTATGACAAAGACACAAACACAGGAAAGATACAATAAACTACTTGTACTTATAGTTTGTCCTACTTAATCGTCCAATGAAATGCTTGTATTTAGTTCAAAATATATTGCATAAAATGAACAGTGAGGTCATTATATGGAAAAAATATGAGTGTGTATAGTGCCTAAATGACAAAAGTGGATAATGGACGAAGCTAGTTGCGGCGGCGACTGCTGTATGCCATGTTTTGCTAGCTTCAAATTTAAGTGTACCCAGCGACACTGACTCTAGACCACATCACGAAAAACTGTCAATTAAACGTCGGGTCCATAATGCGAGATCATTGGCAAAGTTGTATGACGTTCATGACAAACTGTAAATATGTTATCGTTTATGTTTTAAATTTAATGGATTTATCGCTCCGCGTCGCTTGCGATGAATTCCATAAAATTTAAAATCATAAGCGATAACTACTAGATGCATAAATATACATTATATAGCAAGTATGAGTATAAACATAACTATGCATTTCATGGCATGTACACGCAGGCGTACACATTATATGCAAAGTACGAGTTCACGCATGCGTATACATTATAAACATCATATGTCAAGTACGAGTACATGCATGAGTATACATTATATGTCAAATACGAGTACACACAAGCTTAAACATTATATACATTATATGTCAAGTACGAGTATATGCATGAGTATACATCATATGGCAAGTACGAATACATGTATGATTATCCATTACATGGCATGTACATGCTTGTGTATACATTATATGTCAATACTGCTCCAGAGTGTTCACCATGAACAGTCCTTTCGATTGATGCAGATAGATTATATATTTGATAACAACTTAAAGTATACAGCGCAAGTTTACAGGGGCTTCACTCGGTGGACTCTGATTAAGAATTGCACTGATTACAATCATCATACTTATTTTTTTTTCTCCTTCTTCTGTTTCCCTATTTTTTTTATACTCCTACGATTAGAAAGTGTTCATTTGTATATAAATAAGTATTTGCCCCACTTATCATTTAGAGCACGGCACTATACTGACAACGCTTTAAGCTTAAGGTAGTTTCGCTTAAATCTCCATGTTTTAATATTCTTCATAACATCGGTTCCTGAGTACAAATACATTATAGTTTCTAATTACAGTTATATACACCGTCCCCGGTGGCCGAGTGGTTAGAGCGTCCGCCTCGAGAGCGGGATTGATCGTGGGTTCCATCCCCGGCTGCGGCATACCAAAGTCATAAAAAATGGTACTGGTATAGCTCTAGCTCCCTTGTTTGGCACTCAGCATATAAGGTTAGCCCGGTGACAGGATAACTGGGTGTGGTATCATGCCATATGTCTACGGCGTGATACTGCAGTGTGGCAACACTATATCTATCTCAAGTAGACATCGTCTCCAAATGACTGAAATACTGTCGGTGGGACATTAAACCTAAAAACCAAACAAACATTTATATGCTGTACTGATATTATTATTTGTAAACTATATTTGGGAAATATATTTGTTTGAACTAAATACGTGTATATGCATGGGTTCACATTTTATGGCAAGTACATGTACATGCATAACTAGAACCGCAGAACGGTATCTCGTTTTTTTGCTTTAATCCTGATCAGCTTGATCAACTTATTTCATCTTAGCCTCAAGCAGAGAAAAAAATATAAGTGAGAATGGAAAAATCTTTACGTTATTTTTTTTTTCGTACAGATAATGCGTCAATAATTTGAAAGCTATTGTTTTGCAACATTCTGCTCTCTTTTATTTTGTGTTTTTATATAAATTTCCGATTATTTGGTTAACTGGCCATGTATTTCATGAATTAAGGTTAAAGAAGAAGAAGAAAGCAATATTTGAAGTATGACCTTGACTTTTACAAATTTTCAAAATTTGAACCTGTCAATCTCTTTCACACAATTAACGACATCCTCTGTGAGGATTTCGTGAACATTAAACAAAAACAAATTCAGGAGCTTCAAACAAAACCCTTAAAATATATATTGTCAGCAATTGTGTTGCAAACCATTTGCAGCACACATAATACTTCTACCTTACCTTAAACAAAAATTGACATGTTTGTTTTTCATAGACTACCCTTACTTGCATGCTTTTTTGCAAGTTTCGAACATTCAACCTTTCCTAGCGCAAAGGCTTTTACATGCCTGAACTTCTGACACATAATATTTTAATGGAATGTCAACAGGGAATTTAATTTAATAAACTCATTTAAATCTGACTTCAAAGTATTGAGTAATAAGCAAAAATGTATTTTGATGCAAAGAGCCGCATAAACCATCTTGATTATATCATTATCTTAGGATCATCTTCAAAATTATGTTTAAAACGTCTTGACTGTAACAAATTCTAAATTGCTAATATCGTGCTGACTAAAAGTGGCCAGAAGAAGAAAAATAATAATACAGGGTACTACTTCAAAGAAACAGAAAATGAACAATAGGTTTTCGCACTACGAGTTGCAAAAACCTAAAAATAAAGGTTAAATGAAACAGATAAAGAACAATAGGTTTCCGCACTGCGAGTTTGCATTGAACAAAACACATAAAAATATCAATTGAATATTCCAGTGTTTGCAGGTCTATTCAAACTGACTTACATGCTTTATTGAGTTACAAAAGAACCCATTCTGCATTTGACCCTGCCCCGAATGGGAAATTGTTCACAAAGGTTCTTCATATTTTTGTTGTAGTTTGTATGTCTTTTGCAGGTTTCTAACGTATTTTACTCTGCCTTAATTTACTAGTATTGTGCGATCATGAAATTCCCTAAACGGTGTATCGTGTCTATAATTAGAAGTGTTTCTTATGTAGTTTCATATGTGTTTTTTGGTACGAGCTGGTTTGCGCAATGAGTTTTTACCCTAGCTATGAACATAACAGGTGTAGTTAAATTAAAACATCAATATACTGAACTGTTTTACAGACTTGAATATTTTGTCAAAACACTCTGATATACATGTATTTAATTTCCCCTTTATAAAAAACAGTGGTGTAGCGTTGGTGCCTTGTAATTATAACCCCGCACAACGAAGATGTAAGGGGGGTATACTGGATCCAGTTTGGCTGCCTGTCTGTTTATCCGACCTTTCGTCTGTCTGTCCGGCCGTCTGTCGTTTTTTTGTTTTTGTTTGTTTTTTTGTCCGGACCTAAACTAAACAAGAGGGCCAAGATGGCCCTAGATCGCTCACCCGAGAAAAGTATCATTCATTGCCTGTACAAAACAGATTGCTTTAGAATTAAGATGATGAGGTGAAACAATGTTCAGGAATTTTCTGACCCCATCCACAAAAGATATCATCATGACAAACATTCTGCCAAAGTTTGAGGATGATTGGACCAAAAATGTTGCCCTCAGAGTATAAACAAAACTTTTCTAAGATTTGACCTACTGACCTACATTTCTGTCCAGCCCCACCCATTTTCAAACTGGTTCGAGATATCATCATGACAAACAATCTGACCAAGTTTGAGGAAGATTGTATCAAAATTGTGGCCTCTAGTGTGTAAACAAGATTTTTCTAAGATTTGACCTACTGACCTACTTTTTGATCCAACCTGACCCATTTTCGAAAGGGTTCAAGATATCATCAAGACAAACATTCTGACCAAGTTTGAGGAAGATTGGATCAAAATTGTGGCCTCTAGTGTGTAAACAAGATTTTTCTAAGATTTGACCTACTGACCTACTTTTTGATCCAACCTGACCCATTTTCGAAAGGGTTCAAGATATCATCAAGACAAACATTCTTACCAAGTTTGAGGAAGATTGGATCAAAATTGTGGCCTCTAGTGTGTAAACATCAAAATTGTTGACGGACGACGGACGACGGACGACGGACGATCAAGTATCCCAAAAGCTCACCCTGAGCTTTGCTCAGGTGAGCTAAAAAGTATAAAAGATATCAGGATGAACACATTTGTAGATAAACCTCATTGAGTGGGAGTGCATTGACCAAAAGCCATAACACTAATTTAGGAGTTACTGCCCTTTGAAAATGTTTATATTTAAATTTTTGCAGACAAAAACTCAAAAAGGATAAAAGGTTTAAGATAAAACTTCATAGATGGATAGATCTCATTAAAGGGAACTGCAGTGCCCAAGAACTTTAACCCTCATTCGCGTCATTTTAAAATCCCTGTGACAAAGCGGCGTATTTGCGCCATGATAATGACAGTTCTAGTTATTAATGGTAAAATGTTTCCTTTGAATTAAGGCTAGCTTTTTACCTTATGATGAATGTAAATACAGGCATTGTAATGTTGTTTTATTTATTGAAGAAGAATCTCTTTACTCTTATGACGCGCCGGAAATGGCTGACCGATCATACTGCTCCCACTTGTCTATTCTTCCCTCGGAGGGAAACGTTCCTAACTAAAACGAGGTCACCGGGCCTAACAGCAGCTGCTCTGGTCGTCGTGACGTACATCTTCTTGTTGACACTTGCGGTAAGGAGGGCCTGGTCCCTGGCCTTCTTGTAAGCCTTGCACAACCTCTCCCGCAGCTTCCTGACATATTCATTCTTGGACCTACTTGCAATGTCGTCATTTTTTATTCCAAGAAGAGCATCCACCGCTAGCCTCGGCTGTCTCCCAAACGTCAAAAGGTAAGGTGAAAAGCCGGTGCTAGGGTGCGGAGTGACGTTGTATGCATGGACGAGTGGACTGACATGGGTCTTCCAATCAGCCTTTTCTTCTTCCTGCAAAGTCCCTAGCATCTTAAGCAAGGTCTGGTTAAATCGCTCGACCATTCCATTTCCCATGGCATGGTATGGGGTGGTACGCGATTTAACCATTCCCGCCAATGCACATAAGTTTTTATTAAGGGAAGACTCAAAATTAGCTCCTTGATCACTATGGATCCGCGACGGAAACCCATAGTGAAAAATTAACTTTTCAAAAAGTACTTTTGCTGTGGTTTTCGCAGTCTGGTTGGTCGTTTGGAAGGCCTGAGAATATCTCATAAAATGGTGTGTTACCACTAAGATATTCTCAAACCCATCGTTGGACCTCTTTAAGCTAAGAAAACCCAGGCAAACTACTTCAAGTGGAGCAAATGGAGCAACAATGAAAGCTGTCGAACCACGTGACTTCCTGTGGACACACATTGAGTAACTAGCAACCTTGTCCCTCACAAATAAATCTATGCCAGGGAAAGAAAACCTGGATCTGAACAAAGAAATTGTTCGATCTCTTCCCTAGTGACCTAAATCGTCATGCAACGCTTGAAATATATCGTGTTTCAGACTATCAGGTAATAGTAGTTGCAGCAATTCCTTATCCTCGCTGACAGTGCGACGGTATAATACATCATCTCTCACAATGAGTTTGTCCCACTCTCGCAGATACTTGGTGATGGGTATATTCTTATCCCAGGGTCCTGAGCGTCAGGCCTGGTACCATCCCGTACATATTTCAGTATCTGTGAAATGGTCGGGTCCTGCATCTGAGCTGACCTCCAATCTTTTGCACTCAGAGCTTGAGATGCTATAACCTCATCAGGAACCTCTTCAGGAGAATCAACTAGCTTCAGCGAATCAGGGTTCATAACAATAAAAGCAAGTGGCGCTTGTATAAACGAAGCATCGGCAACAGTAGACATAGCTGTCAGAATTGTTTGGCTCTGAACTTCGGGACTGATACTAGGTCTCCGTGACAGACCGTCCGCGTCGGCATTCTGTTTGCTTGACCTATAACTTATTGTAAAGTTATAGTTGGACAAAGCTGCCATCCAACGCTGTCCAGTGGCATCAAGTTTGGCTGTCGTATTGACGTAAGTGAGAGGATTATTATCCGTCACTTCCTCAAATACCGCACCATACAAGTACAGTAAAGCTCACTCGGATAAGACAAAAGATCGCTTAATACAAAATGAAAAACTATTCCCCGACTGTTTCCTTCATTATTTCTATGGACTCCCGACCGCCTAAGATAAAAGCGGATATATGAAAAATCGGCTAAGACAAAAGGATTTTTAGGTCCCTATACTTAAGTTTACCTGTAAAATGGTTCGCGTAATACAAAAGTGCCCGTCATTATCACAGTTTGACAAGTGCCTCTTAATTGGCTATCACCTCGGGCGGCAAACAGCACCCGATTATGTAAGCATGCTATTGATATCAATTGAAGCTAGCAGAAAGGCAGTTTTGTGTGAACGATTAAGGTACTTCACTCACATACATGGGAGTAAGTTTTTATATATGTATTATATTCTAAATATCCAAACCTACAATGAAATCTGCTTTCTAGTAAATCCGGTATGCTGTACCGATAGTTCAGGAGCAATAATTGGATCAAACAGGGGGAGTAACAAGGAAACAATAAGGCATCTGGCGTATAATTTTTATCCGTAAATTACTACACTGATCACGTTTTAAACTACATGTATCTGTTTTGACTTTGACTTACATCATAGCTTACTGCCAGTGTAATTCGCAACCACTTGTTCATCTTTCGCATTCACGAAAACGAAATAAAATTTGATTCTTACAATTTCCAAGGTTTTGAGATAATTTATGAATTAAAAATTATTGGTTTGAACTTGCCGTCGGTGTACATGTACTTAATATTAAAGTTTTCCACTTATATTCATTTGGGAAAAATATACATTTTTTTTAAAAACAAGAGCAAACCTTTTTTTCACAATATATTCTCCTTTTAACCATTCATTGACACTTAGTGGAGTTTATGAAAATTACTTAGAGATTTTCTGTGTCTTTTTACATTATTTCTTAATATTTTTTATTTATATCAAGAATAGGGTGTATAACGAAATTTCATTATATGCAAACACTTATAACGAAAATTTCGTTAAATGGATAAGACAAAATTCGGATTAGACAAAATAATTTGCAAGGTCCCCATAATTTCGTAATAAGTGTGCTATACTGTATTCATGAAACTTTTCAGTTACTGACCACTTGAGGTCTAGGTATTAGAGCTTATGTACTGGGTAATTTCTCTCTCTAAGCTTCAATGACCTGCTGGCATACGCTACTATACGTTATTTGCCATCCTGCCGCTGGTACAGAACCGCTCCCAAGCCTTTCGACGATGCGTCTATATGAAGTGTAAACGGCATATTGTAATCTTCATAAGCCAGACTGGGTGGATTAGTAACTCTTTCTTTCAACTCTTCAAAGGCTCGTTGCTGTTCTTCCGCCATTTGAAAGGTGGCCGTTTCGTTGATTTCTTCTCTTTCTGATATGTTTTTTCCCGCTGGGTGTCCAATCAAAAGGATATTTAGTGGCCTTGCAATTGCTGCAAACCCTTTAATGAATCGCCTGTAGTATCCTACGAATCCTAGAAATTTCAGGACTTCTTTTACAGTTGTCGGAATAGGCCAAGAATTCACAATCACAAGGTTTAATGGTTAGATTATATGGTGCTAGTCTTTCGAAAACTTTATCTAATCTCTCAGTCTGTGTCGATATCCTCAGAAAAAAATAATGATATCATTAAAATATATTAGGCAATTATTCAAATTTAGCTCCCCCATACACTGCTTCACAAGTCTCTGAAACGTAGCGGGTGCGTTGCATAAACCCAAAGGCATGTTGCATTCATAGAAGCCTAATCCTCCAACTTGAAAAGTTGTTTTCTGTTAGTCTTCTTCTTCAAGTTCGACTTGCCAATAACCTGATTTAAGATCAAGTTTAGAAAAGTATTTGGATCCAGACAATAGATGTAGAGTGTTCTCAATACGTGGTATGGCATAGGCGTCTTTAATAGTCTTGTTATTCAGCCTTCTAAAATCCAAACAAAAAACGTACAGATCCATCTTTTTTCCTTGCTATCACCACATTAGATGACCACGGGCTTTTTGAATCTCTTATCGCCCCAATGTCCTTCATTCCTTTCAGGTGTTCCCGAACTTCATTATAGACAGCTGGTGGTATACGTCTAAACGGCTCTTTAAATGGTTCATTATTCGAACGGTGTATCCGGTGTTTTACAGCTGAAGTCTATTCTAAATCCCACTCTTTGAGACGTCGCTGTTCCGGTAAGTATATCTTCACCTTCTTCTTGTGCTATACTATCTGAATTTGTATCTCTCAGTGAGTTTCCCTTAAACAGTGTGAATATATGCTCTTCTCTTTCTTTTTCATGTTCCCTCGGCTTCTCATTTTCATCAAAATCCACTCCACGAAGGACCGATACTTCCTGTTGTTTGAAGATATCATCTTTAGCTTTTGATGACTTTAGCGGAAATGTTACATAACCTAACTGGTATCCTTGCAGTTTTTCCAGATGTGTTTCCAGGAACTACTCGAGGACAAACAAAAGCTCTGTGGAAATTCAGTTCAAAATCTTCTAGGTTTCTCAGTTCAGGACTATTTGTCATTCCATTGTAGAAACTTTCTGAGATGGTGCTAACCATGGATCCACTGTCTATAAGAGCTGTAGTCGCCTCTCCATTCACCGTAACATCAGTTTGATTTGAATGACCAAGTGGTTTCAAGAGTTGTTATTTGGGGCTTCTTTCCTCAGTCTTTCCCTGCTCTTGCCCCTCGACCAAAGCATCCTTTAGTTTAAATGCCTGGAGTCCTGGTTCTCTCAATTCTTATCCTTTTTCTGATATCAGTTCCTATCCGTGCCTGAAACATTCTCATTTCCCTCTTGGGTCGATCTCCTTCCTGTCTGTACTCATTGTAACTTTTCCCTGTATCTGGTGAATCCTGATCTTACAAAATTCTGTCTGTTGTTCCAAGAAAAATTATTTCTCTCGACGAATCCGAACTTGTGTCACCTCTTCTGATCGTGGATTGCTTCAGGAGAGCTCATTTAACCTTGTTTCCGTTAATTGCATCTTCTCTATTAATCCTCTTAGCATCTTTGACTGCTTACTTCTGTCTGCTGAGCAATGATTTTCTTCTTGCTATCACAAATGTCCTTGAGTATAGTCATCTCCGATTCTTTTCTCCTTATCTGCTTTTGTAAATAAGTCAATGGCTGTCTCATAACATACTCGAGTCGATTCCTCAATTCCTCGTTAAAAAGATGTCGCTAGAATCTAGTTTTCAGCATCGCACCCTTTTGATCAGAGTGAATCTGTCCCTTCTCATCAGCTATTTGGACTAAACCTTCCAAGCGCACGGCCCATTCCGATACAGTTTCGTCTTTCTTCTGCTTTAACTGATAAAACTCAGCAACAACAGACTCTACCAAAGATTCCTTCAAGTTTCCTGACAATCTCGTTTGTTGTTGCCTGTGGATCTATTGTTAGTAAAATTTTCCTCGTTTTTCCCGTCAACGAATTCGTCACAGCTTGCCTAAGCACATATTCATCGTACAGTCCAGACTTTTGCATAAACTGCATTTCCATTTTCCAATCTTCAAAAGCATTTTCTGTTAGTTTTGGAACCGTTTGTTTGTACATCGTGGTCCTGGCGTTTCCATCTTTCTTTCCTTCCTTCTCTTATAGCATATCAAAATGGTCATCCTCCAAATCAAGAGACTCTATCTCTTCTCTATTCAACAATAAGCTTCTTTCTTTTTCATTCTTCTGGTCCGTCAACTTCCTTATTCTCTCCTGCCGCAATATGTTCCTTTCTCTCCCTGCTTCCAGCTCGTTATCCCTTAATACTCTTTTCATCTTATCATTCAGCATTCTCTTACTCTTCAATTCCATCTCGAGTTCAGCCTCTTTGCTCCTCATCAACTCTTATTTCCTCTTTTAATTCTCTTTCCTCTTCATCATCATTCTTCAAGAATATTCAAATCATCCAACACCTTCATGTTATTCCATCTATTTTCCGAATCCTATCCCGTGGTAGTGTATCATGATCTCTATTTCCACGTGTATTCAATCCATCATAAAATATGACTATTAAACAATGCTCTTCTCTCTTCTTTACAAGGCATTTCATCCTTATAAATTCCAGATAAATCTCTCATCTCTCCTTTATAAGGTATTGTCGACGGGCTCAGTGGGTAGCATGGACGACAAATACGTATAGTTTTGAGAAAATTGTTCGTTTTTAATCGTGGGTGTCATCGGACAAAAGAAACATGAATACTATAAATAAACGAACGCATAGAATTGAATTCGTTATGAACAAGTCAGTATTTGAATAAACACTAAGTAAGTACAGAATATATAAGTAAATAGGAATCATGATGATGCTTACGTAACACAATGAAATATCGAATTACACATCGGATACATATGCTACTTTTAACAAGTTAAATACAATGTTTGGGTTACAAATGACATATAATAAATATATAAGGAATAATAAGGATATAAATAAATAATAATTACCTGAAGGAAAGTTAAAGAGTTTCCTCGGAAAAATTTAACAAACACAAACGGCAATGACGTATAACGTTTTGAATTGTCTGTCGCAATCTCCAAGCAGAGTTGTCGTTCGTTCCTCACATAACATCTCTGCAATGGGCTCAATGACAAGAATCTTGTCAAAACAGAAAACACTTATTGAACGTGGATTTAACTGTATTTTAAGGATCAAAAGTAAAGAAGGATTGAATATATACTCTTTGAATCATCACAAAACATGTGTAAAGTATTGATTGTTATTATGGGAACTGTTTCATGCCTTATTTCGCCGATGGGAAAATGCAGCAAACGCTCGTCTGCAAATGTAAATATTTACAGATTCAGCAGGATATCGTAATTTATGACCAGCTCTTTATGTTCATAATTTGTTATTTTGATGACCATACCGATAAGTGATAAGTTCAGTGGTGCTATTTATATATATTTCACAGTTTACGGAGCCTATCTAGTCGTCCTTCAAATTAAATATTTGAACAACAGTCTGGATGACGTCATTTATTTGGAACTACTTTCTGAGCCCACCACAGAGGTGAATGTAATGTAAGCCGATGTGTAAGAGAGTGTAGTCTGTCGGTCCGTGATTGGTCAGTAAGTTCGAGTCAGAATCACAGCACTGAAGATAACGAAAACATTACTTTGCTAAACTATACATATACTTAATTACCTACAATAACTACAAATTAAAAATCTACAATAATTTCTGACCCTATGACATATTTCTACTCTATACTTATATAATGAATTTCTTATGTTAAAGGGTTAATTTTTTCGTGTCCGTCCTCAGCTTCACTCGTAAATTACAACAAATGGCATCTTGTGCAGAAAATTTTTAAAAATGTTAAAATGTCAAATATTGTATTGCCGACAGATACTGAATGATGTCTTGCATTGTTGTCACATCTGCTGCCGGTGATGCCCTGGTTGCCATAGAATCCACTGTGCTGATATACATTGTCTACAAAAAAGACAAACGTTACTTCCGGGGTAGCAAGGTTTGTGTCGCTAATATAAACATAATAATTAAATAATTTTAAGGTAAATAGCTTATTTATAGACGATAGATGGATTAATATCGCCGGGTAGAGCGTCCGCAACAAGAGCGAGAATGTCATTGGTTCGATTCCCGATCACGGCATTTAAAAGTCATTAAAATGTTACTGTTACCTTCATGCTGGGTGCTCAGCATATATACTGGGTAGTTCCAGGATTTAATGACCCGGTATCAAATAATGTGACTGGTAGTGGTATCATGGCACATGTCTGCGTCGTGTTACTGCAGTGTGGCAGACTTAAATTCATATAGCCTCCAAAGACTGAATTACTGCCAGCTAAACGCTAATCACAAGAAACTTTAATTTTGCAGCATCAAGTAAACATGACCTTTATTTTTCATCGTTAATTGCAGTATCTGAAATAATGTTTTATGCAAAGTATATATTGCCTATATTAGCTTATCTAAGCAAAATGAATGTATATGAAGTTTAATGTTTCTTTCCTTTTTTACATTCAGGACATTGAAAACTTGTATGATGAATCATATAACAACTGACACAATAAATCTCCCGGTGTGCGGAGCAACTAACTATAGCCTTTGCATACCATTCTGAAATAATGCACTTCCTGTCACGGTTGAAAGGCGTTTTTGTCCATCGGTTTTGTTTTGTTTTCAAAGAGACTACGTAGCAAACCGGCAATCGAATGAATCTATACAGTCAATGTAATTGCTCCATGTGTATGTTTCACATAGAGAGGGGGAGAGAAAGAGATACATGCAAATAGACAGAGCCTTGTTTAACTATCATAGTTTAGCTTATGCCTCACAATTACTGATTCTATCTCGACTGCTTATCATGAGAAATGATTTTCTTCGGTATACCTCGAGGGGCCTCCGTGGCCGAGAAGGTAAAGTCGCTGACTTTAGAACTCACTCAGCCCCTCACCGCGTGGGTTCGAAACCCGGCAGGGTCATTCGGATGTTCATGTGAGGAAGCCTTCCAGCTGGTTTGCGGTAGGTCGGTGGTTCTACCCGGATGCCTCCGTGCATTCGGGGTCTTCCTCCACCTGTAATTAGCTGGACGTCGCTATATGACTGAAATACTGTCGAAGCGACGGTAAACTCAAATAGTCAAGTCAAGTCAAGTCGGTATACCTCGATACGCACTATTAAGATACTTCATTGAGTGTAACTGTACATGTAGTTAACAAAAATTGTTGTGGGGAAGAAAAGGCGAAAGTGAGAGGAAAGTGTTTGATAAAAGAAGATTTTAGGCACGAACGAACAAAAGACCTTAGAGGAAGGAAAGTGGTAATTGATACAGAGGGGAAATACGGTAAGAAAGAAAAAAAAGGTTAAAAGGGAAAGAAAAATGGATGAAACGAAGAAGAGACGGGGGGGGGGGGGAGAGAAAGAAATAAAGGCTTTGCGATAAGAAGAATAAACTAAAAGATACATTGAGGCAAATTGTACTCCTGCTGGGAATGCACTACAGCAGATTTACTTTTTTACTGTTAGACGGATGACCAACTTGAGGTGTTCACTCGGCAGCATATCTAAATCAAAGCGTTCGAGGCACTGAGAGACCTTCGGCATGATTTACATGAAACAGCTATAATCATAAACCCATCGAACTCGTTAGAGGCAAAGGTCATACATTTGTATGACGAAAAAAAAGAATCTTCACGATTTCTTGCAACGCTTGATTATTACAAAGTCAGCTAAAATAGCCCTCTTGATAACCCCGCCGACAATATATTGGTGCTATGAGCGTTTAGATTTGTTTTATAATGAGTGAGGGCCGTGACCCTCATTTCATTCATATGTTGCATACCTTACTTTAGTGACCTTAATTTTGTAGCACATTCAATATGATATAACGCGGAATAATACAGTACAATGAAATCGACTGCATCAGCAATACCTAGATCTTTTTATGCCCCGCTCATAAGACTGGCTCCATCGCCAGTCTAATAACCGTCCGGTGTCTGTTTTTATGTCATTGAAACTGAATGCAGCCAAAAGGTGAGGCTGGTGTTTGATACTTCTTAAGCCGTTATTGAATACAGAAACGTCAAAGGAATAGTGTGATAAATATACAGTTAATTTGTTGTTGTTGTTGGTGGTGTGTGTGTGTGTGTGTGTGTGTGTGCGTGTGTGTGTGTGTGTGTGTGTGTTCATTATTTATTGCTCTTTGTTGGAATAATAAGTTTAACCTGTGGAAATGTGACTAAATAAGAAAATAGCTATTTGAAATGTTAACGGTCAGTACTGAATAGATGACTGGTATAAGGAAAAAAAATAGGATAAGTAGCAGTTTAGTACTATTCAAAGTGGTAGTGGTGTTAGCTCAGACGACCAAGTAGCAGAAGCAGCAGTAATAGTAGTTGCGATGTCGGAAATTATAGGTTTTAAGTTACCGGTAGAGACGGGCAAGAATAAAAAGAACTTCTTTTTCACTATACCAAAGCTACAATTTAAGATCAAGTCCAGCTGAATAAGTAAACCAAATTACGGAAGATTCAGAACAATCTGCCTTGTATGGAAACACGAGATATTCCCTCTCTAAAAATAATTCAATCCTACATGCCAAAGCTCCCACTGATGAATGGATTTTGAATGTATATCAATCATAGATTTTTATTATTTTGATACTAGTATATTTTATCGACCTTAGATGTAACGCCAAATATATATACGTAGGCTATTTGCAGTTATTTTTGCACAATGTACAATGATTACAACCTATTGTTTCTCTGCAAGGTGTCCCTGGGTCGATGGCCGGCCACGAACGAATGAGTTGCCACCCGTACAGACCATTGTTTCTTTTCGGGTATGAAGCTCAAACGGCGTCATTCGTTCCAACCTGTTTGGTTTAAGTCATATATCGTGAGATTTTTTTTTTCACAATCATTGTTAATAAAAGTAGACTTCTTTTGTTCTGAACAAAAGAAAGGACTTTCTGCACTGCAAACCATGTCAAACCTAATCATACATTCTTCCAAAAATTGAAGAAAATCCGTCCCGAATTGACCGTTGTAGAGTGCAAACTTATATAAATAGCCGATGAAATCTGGGACGTCATATGACATAATTTAGAATTTAAAGCCAATGCATTTAAAAGGGCATATGTGGCTTTGTTTTCTGCAAGGGAATAAAGTATCACTAGTCCACTTTACATCACAGGTACTTGAGGACAGGACCCTAGCTGTGCCCCCTCCCCTTTCACTCACCTACCCACCCACCCACTAAGGGCTATGAATATAGCAGTTTTCAACTTTAATTCGCCATTTACATTGAGTTAATGTATCAAAATATTCACATTCAAATTAATCTAACGTTTACTATCCATGTCTTTATAAATAAAAAAACCACTTATATATATAAATCATATATAACAACAAGGTAACCAACTTCAGCAGGATACTGATGAGCACCCATCAGGAATTGGTGTGAAAAATGTGCCCATCGGCAATATTGGCGAGTTTCCACTGTCAACGGATAATTTTTCTTCATAACTGTTCAAAAGAAATACAAATATAATTATTTCTAATGTCTGAAATGTCAAGATTTCGAGTGGGGATTTAGTGATTTTACCCCATTCGAACCTCGATCAACGGAAGTGAACCCATAACGATATCTATGAGGTCAGCGCTGCGATTTGTTTATGTACAGCAGGGAACGGTAAGAGTATTCCGAAGTTATTTTGTTTACAAATATTTTCGGAACACTCTTACCTTCCCGTCCTGTATCATATATAATCGCAACATCTTTTTCTCAGTCTGAGTTGATCTTCGTGGGCGATGACGTCATAGATGTCGTTTTGGGTTCACTTCCGTTGATCGAGGTTCCAATCGGTTAAAATAACTAAATCTCGAGTAGAATTCCTGAAATTTCAGGCATTAAAAACAATATTATCTGTATTTCATGTGAACAGTTATGAAGGAAAATTATCCGCTGACAGTCGGAATTCTCCAATATTATCGATGGGCACATTTTCATTGATTTGTTGACACTTATTCCCGTTTGGTTCCCCTTAGCATCCTACTGAAGTTGGTAACCTTGTTGTTTATTATGTATAGACTATCGTGATTTTTTTTCTTATTGATAAAGACAGGATCCTGTCCTGAAGTACCTGTGCTTTACATGCTAAAAAGGTATACAAGATCCCTTTCTTACAAAACATTTCTTTCTTATATTTTAACTGAATATTCGTGCTGAATTGAAGAGGGCACAGAGCATTAGAATGAATTACTGTATCACATTATACCTTTAATGTAACAGAAATAAGATTTGGGATAGTATGTGGGATCAACTGCAGAAGCACAAGGAAAAATGTTTTTTTTTTAGAAATTCTTATTTTCATGTAACTTCCTTATATGATGTCCGATTTTAAAAACCTAGGTACCGTTATAAAGGTCTTTTAAATTCCAACATTCACGTACTTCATATTTAAACCTATCTGTTTTTAGAAATTGAAAGTTATTCCTCCAAAGAAATTCAAATATCGGCAAAAAAATGTTCATGTTAATTACTACCTTTCGACAAATAACTTGATATTTAATGGTCCGATCATTAAAATCTGCATACTATTAAAACCGCATTGCATCACGCTAAAACTATTGTTCTGTATGTTATTTTCAAAAATTAACAATTTCTTAGAAAAAACAACAACAATCAAATGATTGGGTCTAATTGCAGAAGTGCTTGAAAGAACGGTTTTAATGAAATCTTATTTTTCATTTAACTTCCTTATATGATGTCCATTTTCAAAAAGCTAAGAAAAAATGAAATTCCATTCTTTCGTTTTCCCCCTATAACTTTATGAATCTTGGGTAAATCTTTATTCTACAAATTATGTTCATATCCTTATTTACAAAAAATATAATTTTCGAGATTTAAGCAGTTGAATGCGTTTGGGGCAACACAATTTTCGTTTTTCAGTCATAACTCAACTGATTCAACCCCGATATTCAAAAACTAAATATCATCTGAAAGGTCTTTCAAAGCATTACAAATTATACCCATAGTGTCTCGAAAGAATATTTATTTTTTAGAGATATTCAAGGCCGAAGAAAAAAAACACGATAATTGACATATGGCCCTCGCCTTTGCGATTTTCCGGAAACGGAAGTGACTAAGGCAAATGAGATGCTATGTTGCAACTTCAGGTAAAATTTTATGCACTTCGGTCAAAAATTACGTCTTCAAGTGCTAAAAAAAACATACATTTTGGATGAAAAGTTTGTTTACGCGTCTTGACGTCATTTTACGTCATATGACATCAGTCTTCTCAAATCTCAAAGAAATTCATTGGACATTTGTTCTGTCCAAATTTCAAGGTCCTAACTAATTTTTAAGCTTCGTAAAGCTTATATGTAATTTTCGGGTCAGAAGTTCGAAACTTGGTTTTACCATAGAACCTTAGTCTTTCCGAGTCTGGAAAAACGTAAATGGAGACGCACATCTAGAATGTAAAATATACATTCTGTGAAATTATCAGGCTTTTCCGTCCAGAAGCTTTTTTTTTCAATCCTGACGTCACGTGACGTCACTTGAAAAAAGACTTGCTGCAATCAAAAGCGCCAAAGTCACTGTGCATACTGTTTAAATTTAATGCTACTGGCTCATCGGCAACCTGTTTTAATTTGAACCTCAAAAAGAAGAAAAAAAGTAGAATAATAATAAGAAGAAAAAACATAACAAACCCAATATCACTTTCTGCTGGAGGCAGAAAGCCCTAATTAATAAACTTAAAACATATGATTAAGTTATAAATGGGAAAATAAACCATAATTTTTCACTATCACTCTGTATTGAATTTCCATTTCATTCACTGGTCGACTGAACATTTTTACTTCAGTGGGCATGTGCGCATATTTTAAACACACGAAAGGTGTTCTAGTGTTCATAGTAAACCAAATCAATGTGCAGTAGGACTCAAATATGAATGACTTAAACCTTTGTCCGTGCCTGCTCATATTATTCTTGATTAGACATACTAACGGTAAGTTTTGACAATATCGTTTTTTATACATGTTTAATATATAATGTGTCTGTTCAAAGTACAGAGTACACTCAGGTTAATTAAATGTAATTAATATTTAATATGACGGAATATAGTTATTTTTGTACTTTTACAACATAATATTAACAAGAATAACTAAGTAGCAATGTAAGTGAACACATAAATTAATGATTTGATTTACCTGCACATTCTTAATATATTATCTTTAAATGAAACGCAAGTAACAAACATGTCGTCACATTTCGTTTCTATTTACGCAGTCGGTGTATATTTTGAAGTTCCTTAAAAGTGTTTCGTGCTTGCATTGTTTTTGAAACATTATTTACTCTTTAAGCAAGGAAGGAAGAAAAAAAACAATCTCACACAAATAAATATGTTTCGTTAATACCCATATCTGACAAAACTATTCACAAATAGGAACAAAAGACACGACCATGCAGACAACTTAAACATGCAATTCGGTACAATAGGATACCACCATGCATATAAGGTAAATGAATGGGATAAAGACGGTCTCATTAAGTACGATCTAATGGCGGGTAATACATCGAGTTGGTAACATAATAGATAAAACAAAAGGATTCAATTTTTACTCTGTTTTTAGCTCACATGATCACAACGTGCTCAAGGTGAGCTTTTCTGATCGCCTTTTGTCCGTCGTCCGTCGTCCGTGCGTGCGTCCGTGCGTCCGGCGTCGACAATTGTTTCAAACAACATCTCCTCCTAAACGGCATGGCCAATTTGAAAAATATTTTGCAGGAATGTTCCTTGGATGAAGCTCTACTAAAGTTGTATAAATGGTTCTGGTCCATTGCATAATTAAGTCACAGGAGCTAAAAATAGATTTTTAAAAATGCAAACTTTGAAAATCTTCTGCAAAACTGCAAGGCCTAGAGCTTAGATATTTGGTATGTAGCATCATCTTATGGGTCATTACCAAGATTGTACAAATCATAGCCCTACGGTGATAAATGCCCCCGCACCAGGGTCACTTGTTTTACATAGAGTTATATAGGAAAATCTTTAAAAATCTTCTATGAATCCATAAGGCCTAGAGATTAGATATTTGGTATGTAGCATCATCTTATGGTTCATTACCAAGATTGTACAAATCATGACCCTATGGTGATAAATGCCACCGCACCATGGGTCACTTGTTTTACATAGAGTTACATAGGAAAATCTTTAAAAATCTTCTTCTATGATTCAATTAGGCCTAGAGCTTAGCTATTTGGTATGTAGCATCATCTTATGGTTCATTACCAAGATAGATTGTTCAAATCACAGCCCTATGGTGATAAATGCCCCCGCACCAGGGGTCACTTGTTTTACATAGAGTTATATAGGAAAATCTTTATAAAAAAAAAATCTTCTACTATGAATCCATAAGGCCTATAGCTTAGATTTTTGGTATGTAGCATCATCTAATGGTTCATTATCAAGATTTTCAAAATGGTGGCCCTTTGGAGATAAATGACCCGGCACTAAGTCTTCTCCTCTGAAACCATAAGGCCCAGTGCTTATATATTTGGTGTGTAGTATTGTCAGGGCTAAAATGTTTAAGATTGAGTTATATCAGAATTCTTGTCTGTTTAAAAACCTTTTAATCAGTTGTAGCAATGGTACTCAGGTGAGCGTTTCAGGGCCATCATGGCCCTCTTGTATTTATAACTTATAGAGACAAGACCTTATCGATATGTTTCATACAATTACTGAATACTGAAGTTTACACATATATACGTATGTACTATACACGGTAGGAACTCAACTCTTTTCGATGACACAAAGCTTGTACTTCTGCTGCTTCTGGTTCAATATAGTACAATAATATACATGTAAATGAGTCGTTGTCTGCTTGAAGGAGAACGAGCTGTATAAAACAGATAGTGAAAACAAAAACAAAACTGCCACATGTAAATGACTTGTTCTAGATTAGTGATATAATTCAGACAGATGGAAAGATGGACAGGCAGTAAATACTGACAGATGGACCCCCTAATAACATTTAAAAGAAAATTATGTGAATAAGGTTTTCACAAACTAAATTACTTGATCATCATTGAAAATATGTTAGCCATGCTCCAACAAACTAAACGAAATTGGTAGCGATATGGTATTTGTCTTTAGCCTTAGACCGACGTTTTTTCACTTCGCTCTTTCCGCCTCATTTGCTCATTCCGTCCTTTCCACTGTTTTTAGCCATTTTCAAACATGCAAACAAAACAATTTTTAAAGTATAAAAAAGAGACTTACGTGAGCTTAATAACATGTTCATTTTGAATGTCATTTCGCTTTGTCATCGTCGGATTTAAAGAAAGAATACCTACCTACCTACCCATACAAAATAAAGTAAAGTAAAATTAAAAAAAAAAAGTTCTCGATAGGAAGGCAGCAAACAAACATTTTCAATGATGGCCTTACAAGCTTTGTCCAATTAAAAAGACATCATGAGGTAGACTGTCTTCTGAAATACTATTTGTAATAGTTCGATTTGCAGCCTTTGTCATGATTAGCAAGTGTAAAAGAGGAGAAACATTAGGTCAAATGGCCCTTGATAGGAATGTAGCCCTTGTGATAGTGAACAAGTATGTGAAGTTTATACGTTTATAGTATGTGAAATATGATTGAATAGTTTAGAAGTTATGGCCAATGTAAAGGTTTTCACTGTACATTTCATAAAAGGGGAAATACATTAAAATGTTGGTTAAAATGGACTTAAGTGTTACGGCCCTTGATGGGAATAAGCTTTTGTGGTAGTGAACAAGAATGTGAAATTAGATGACATTAGATTTAATAGTTTAGAAATTATGGATAAGTTCAAATTTTATCACTAATTTTTAAAAGGAATAAAATTAGACCTAACAGAATGTAGCTCTTGTGATATTGAACAAGAATGTGGAGTTGATAACAGTAGTTTTAACAGTTTAGAAGTTATGGTCAATGCTGCTTTTTTCACGACGACTACGCCCTTAACGACGACATCAAAGTGATGAAAATATTTTTTCTCTTTTGAAAAACAGCCGAGCTAAACAGCAGTTTTATGTTGTTATTGCGTTAAAAAGCATTTCCTATTCATTTATTTATAATTTAAAAATGTATATTTGTATAAGTAAAATAATAAAAAAACATTCCAGTATTATTATTTTTATCATTATTATCAAAATTATAAGGATATGTGTATGATTCATTTAAAGATATACTGAGGTATATTTTTATACAGAACACAATTGGTATACATGCAAAGATGTAATACATGTATATGTGAGATTGTAATTATCTAAAAATGTAATATCTAACATTATGATATTGGCCCACATTTGGAATATATCTAATATGATATAAGAATGTAAGTGAGAGAAAAGAAATAACGTAAATTAAAGAAAGACACTAACAAAGGTAAATTTCGGGTAGTAGATAGCGTAAATGAAATGAAAATGAAAAGCATCGTACGTAAAAGCGGGTTGTAAATTGAGAATGCATACCATTATTAAATCCCTATTTATAACATAATTTTACATAATTATACATATATTGCGATAAATATTGAAAATGTCGCGCAGTATTAAGTGTTACTAAACATTTTTAAAATAGATTTGGCAACTTGTTTCGAAGCATCTCTGTCCACAAAAAGCAGAGAAGAAAGAAAGAAAGAAAGAATAATGCACTTGTTGTATAGCATCAATTTACATAAAGTTAACCAATTCACGTAGCATAAATCATCAACAAAAAAATAAGTTGCTACACCACATAATTTTATATGCAAAGGTATAAATGCTTTAATTAAAAATAGTTGGCGCATTGTCTAAAATGTGTTTCTTTATTTGCCTGTTTTTAACGTCCCGCCGACAGTCATTTCGGGAATTCTGTCTACATTAGACAGATAAAGCCTCACAGTGTTATCACGCCCATTCATGTTGTCTTGCCAACGGTTATATCCTGAAACCTGTTTGAGCTTGCTTGCATCGTAATAAAATGAATCAAAGTTGCTTTCTGGATGTCAAACGTGAATCAACTTATCATATTTGGTAAATTGACAGATAAAGTGTTATCATCAGCATAACATTTTTGATAAATGTCATTAACATTTTAGATGCCCTAGAATGGACCTCTAAGCAACCATTTACTGATGTTCACTTATGTCATAGCTTGTAGACATGCAAATGGCATGTCCTGACATGTCATATGCTGATAATTTTGCCAAAAGAAAGACGCATTGGATGCATTCGAAATCTTTAACAAATGCAACAGTACCGCAGCAACATAATGTTTCTTGTCAAGAGTCTGGCAACCTTAGATATATTGTTTGATTGCCACGTTCTTACACGACAGCACACGACAAATTGCCAACAAATATTGTCAAAAATTTAGAAACTCTGCTAAAACTGTTCCAAAAGATTTCAAGGCATGGCCAACATACTTACTGGTCTGTAATTTGATATGACAAAAATAGTATCTTCTATATTTTATAGAGCATTGTGCTAGTTTTAGATGATCGAGTAAGGTTTTGGTTTACTCAACATGATTGCAGGGTAATTCAGATTTGGTGTTTTCGCTGAAATTCTATCAACTCCAGTTGCTTTTTAGCATTTAAATAATCTATCACTTTGGATATATGAACTTGATTTTTTGCTTAAATATAAAAACAGTAAGCTTATGTCGTATTAATTTGAATCACTTTCGGAAATTGATAAGCATTGTCCTTAAGATGTGAGAAATTCATTTTAAAACACGTTCCTAATTTTCATCAAAGCGCTCCTTTGGATTTTTTACTCGTTTATGTTTACGTTTCAATGCATGCACGCAGGTCAAATTTGACAATCTAAATTGATCCTCTTTCTGCCATGCAACTGAAAGTACATATTAAAACTAAAAGAACTACATTTGAATATATTCTATTCATTGTACTGTACTCGCAGTTAGTACAGGATCGAAGGTCTTGTGTTCATATCTATCATTGACAGTTCATTCTTTTATTATCTTGTTAAGTCAATTTACTGTTCACGCTTCAAATTGACAAGTTGTGCTTGGTGTGCACTTGGAGATTTATTGGTGAATAAACAAATGGACATATTTCCAATTGTCCATGAAATTTCATTAAACCATATGAAAGGTGGGGGCATACGACAATTTTAAGCAGAGAGAGGGAGAGAAATAAATACGCTGTATGTATCAATTCGCTTTCATGTATATACATCTTTGATTTCAGGTATATTTTATCACCGCAAGACATTTTTTTCTTGACAAATGCAGTAATTCATCATATGTACTTAACAATTGTAAACATATACTTAGACAAAGGTTTCAAAGAGCCAAATGTCATCAGAATGTCTAATTAAAGGAGAAAAACGTAAATACATGTATATAAAACACTTAGTTTTTTTTTTCTCCTACATTCAAAATATTTCTTTTATTAATCATCGGATTGATTTTAATGGCATCGGTAGCTTCGTTTTGAAATAGATATGATCGAATATGAAAAGGAAAAATATATTAAAATAAAATTGGCCTTACGATCTGATTTTTAATTACTTGTATGAAAATGTAGCTTTGTTATATGTTTATGAATAAAAATTGTTTTAACTAAAATGAATATGATAATTATTGTTATCTAAAATGTTAAACTCACTTGATATCATTTTTGAAGGATAATACATTTTAATATCAATTGACGATTAAGAATTTAGCTAGGATTTAGAATATCAAAATTCAATAAAAAATATATGTACTTTGTTGTTGTTGTTGTTGTTGTTGTTGTTGTATTGGGGTTTACCGTCGCTGCGATAGTATTTTAATCATATAGCGACGTCCAGCTAATTACAGGTGGAGGAAGACCCCGAGTACACAGAGATACCCGGGTAGAACCACCGACCTACCGCAAGCCAGCTGGAAGGCTTCCTCACATGAAAAACCCGAAGTCCCTATCGGGATTCGAACCCACAGCGGTGAGGGCTGAGAGATTTGTAGTCCACGACTGTAACCGCTCGGCCATGGCGACCCCATGAACTTTGTAAGATTCTGATTAGAGTAAGAATATCTTGTATTTAAATATATTTTGATGTTGGACCAAACTTTCTGTTCTTTTAGAAATAACACAACTTATCGTCAGCGATTTCTATTCCAACATGATATTTCTACTTGAGAAGTCGCTTTCAACTTTTCCTCCCTATCTTTCAGAAGCCTGAGATCGACGTGTATGTGTGTGATTGTGTGTCCTAAATATGTTTTATTTACGTAGGAATTATACCTTTTTCAAAAAAAGACAAATATGTGTTTTTTTGCGCGTGCATTATTGTCGATATACGTATGTTGTTTTCTTGTATAGGCACGATACCAGCCGAATCATCTTCAGCAAAAACGTCGTCAGTATGTTTCGGTACC
>CM037779.1:54571290-54621290 GCA_021229015.1 Solen grandis
TAAAAATTTTGATAAAAATCGCCCATTAATAATGGCTCTGGCCGGTCAAACTTTCGTTCATTTCAAATGTGACGTCTATGAGCATGGCATAAAAATCATGAAATCAAAATTTAGCGTCGGGTCTTTTGCTTTAAAAATTTATTGCCCTTCAAATTTTTTTTTAACTATAAAAATATCTTGTAAATTAGAAATAAATATCAAATAAATGACGTCACGTGACCATAAACTTTATTTTACAAAAGTTAAGACCCCCAGATCCTATAACTGACTTTTAAACCTATCTAAAATAGACCGATTTTAAAAGCAAAAAAAATTTACACCTTGTTCGAATCTTGATTCCTATAGAACCGGACTTTACAATTTTGAAAAACGGACCCCGTGAAGCCAACTAAATTAAATTACAATTCTGTAAAATTTGATGAAAACGGCCCTTATAATGGCTGGGACCGTGACAAACTTGAGTCAATTAAGTGACTCAATAAAGCATAATTTTTCGAAAATCTTGAAACGAAATTTCACTCTGATATAAGGCATTAAATTTTCACCCTTTTTCAAAAATTTTCAACTTAGAAAAAATTTTTTGAATTAAAATCATTACCTTAATGACCCCCATAAACGCAAATGAAATTTTATTTTAAAAAATTTAAAGACCCCCAGAGACCTATATATGACCCAAAGCTTTTTTCTACCAAAAATAGGACCGTTTTAAATATTGAAAATTTACGACCTGGTTCGAATCTGGAATCGCTAAGAACCTTGGATTTTTTCGAATTTAAAAAAGGAAACCCCGGGGATCCAACAAACTAAGGGCCCGGGGAACTGAATGGTGCCCTTTCCCAAAATCCAAAAAAAGAATATTTCCTAAACCCCTATACATAAAAACATTGTTGGTGAATTTTTTTTTTAAATTTACCTTAAAAAAAAGAAATTTTACATTTTTTAGGTTTTCCCCTTTTAATTTTCAAAATGCGAAAAAAACAAAGGGGAAAAAATAAAAAAAAACAAATTTTTTTTAAACAACTGTTTTATGTTTATATTTTAACCCTTTTCTTGTTTTTTCAACAAATAAATTTTAATTAAAAAAACAATAAAAAATTTTGTTTGGACAAATATATTTCAAAAATAAGTTTTTTTATACAATATCACATGCAAATTTTTCCGTTTTTTCTGTCATTTTTAAAAACTTCAAAATCTTTAAAGCAAAACTCAAATAGAATTAAGTTTAAGCATAAACAACTTTTAAAATTTTCTGCAATAAAAACTCACATAATAAGATTCAATAGAATTTTTTCCGTTCCAAAAGAATTAAAGCAAGTTTTAAAAAGGGGACTAAATAAACACCAAAAGAAAAAAAGACGTCAAAATAGTCAGTATTAATTAAATAGTAAATCTTTAAATCAAAAATCATCTAATATGAACAAAAATAGTTTTTTAAAATTCAAAAAAAAACAAAATAAAAAACAGAATCATGGTTAACCTTTTTCTTTTGAAAAATAAAATGAAAGCAACGGAGCTGAATATTAGTTTTACATGTAAATCATATCTCCTGCAGGTCCAATGGTCCAAGATGTTCGTTAAAAAAACAAATATCACATTTACTACAAAAAATTTAGAGGGTCATGGAAAGGGTTTCTTTAATCTCCATATTTTTCATCCATTTTTAATTTTTATTTATTATTACCTCCCTTTAAAGGGACATTTGTGTCTGCTCCAAGTTTGTTTTTTTTTTTTTTTTTTTTTTTTTTTTTTTTTTCATTACTCTCATTATTTTTTTTACTTTACATTTCCCTTCATACCTACAAAACTGTTTATAAATTTTTTCTTACAATGCACATGTCCCCCTTTGTTTATAGTTTGTTAACCATTACGATTTTAATCAGTTTTTTCTGAAGGGAAAACCCCTGGTTATAAAATGGGAAGTCAGAGACGGGCATATAGGCTGTGTAAACAAAACTTCTGTGCGCAACAAATGAGACATTACACCCTTTTCCCCTAACTCCCCCAAAACAATAATTATGTTTTTAAAATTTAATTTTCACTTTTTGGGGCCCTTTCAGCGCAAGCTTTTCTGAAACGACCTCGCAAGTCGCGTCGCTGAACACCAGTTTCAGTCATTTTGATTACCCAACTACGTATCGGAAAACCCCACCAAATGATAGGAAATTACTAAAAATAGAATAAACCGGAAATCGACGATAATTAACGATTACGGATCATTCGGCAAACACGGACATTTCCGAGTGTCGGTGTTTGCCGAAGTTCATTACAGTTCCAGAGCCTTAATATACACATTCTGTGAAAATTTGGACCGCGTAATATTTCAAGTGTGACGTCATATGACGTCATAGGCATATGAAAATCATAGAAATCAAAATTTCAGCGTCTTAAGCATGTGTCAATAAAGGTTCATTGCCCTTCGACAATTTTAACATATAGAAATATTCTTGTTAATATTAGAAATACATTATTATATAATGACGTCACGTGACGTCATATGACATTTATTTTCACAAAATGTTTAAAACTTCTAGAGACCATATACTGACTAAATATCAACTTTCTATCTTAAAATAGGACAGATTTTATAAGCATTTAAAAATTTACGACCTTGGTTCGAATCTTGGATTCGATATAGAACCATGGACTTTTCAAATTTTGAAAAACGGACACGGTGATGCACAACTAGAACTTAATATACACAATCTGTGAAAATTTGATGAAAATCGGTTCATAAACAATGGCTGTAGACCGCGTACAAACTTTTGTTAAACCACAATTTAAAAAAAATTTGACGTCATATGACATTTATTTTCACAAAATGTTTAAGACTTATAGAGACCTATATACTGACTAGATATCAACTTTCAATCTTAAATAGGACAGATTTTATAAGCATTTAAAAATTTACGACCTTGGTTCGAATCTTGGATTCGCTATAGAACCATGGACTTTTCGAATTTTGAGAAACAGACACAGGGATGCACAACTAGAGCATAACATACACATTCTGTGAAATTTTGATGAAAATCGGTCCAAAATAATGGCTGTAGACCGCGAAGAACTTTTTCACCTGACGTCAAATCTGACGTTATGTGACGTCATATGAATATGAAATTCATTGCATCCGAAAGCTCATGGTTTGAAATATATGCCATAAAATTTTCATTGTTCTGAGTCAATGGGAACACCTCGAAATTAACACAAATATAAGAGGAAGAAAAAAAGAATAATAAGAAGAAGAACTAGATGTCATTCGTCAAAACGAATGATAGGACTTTCTGCAACCTGTGTTAATGCAAAAAAGCAGGAGATAGAAGTTTCATGTAATGACTCACCTCTGGTAGTATTTCATGTTCATGCTGAACAATTGACATTATATTCCGCGAAAAATAAGCGTTTAGTTACGAAGAAAAAAAAAAGTAGCAGTAGTAGTAGTATGCTTATGACGTCATATGACGTCACGACTCAAATATATGTAGAAATTATGCAGAACTGCAAACTGTGTAAGTTTCAACTTTCTATCTCATTCCAAAGTTCTTTAACCCTAAAATGAAATTTTGGTCCTATGTTCGAATATTATTTCAGCCACAATACTTCGGTTTTTCGGAATTAAGGTTAGCTGACAAAATATTCACACCTTAGTTTCAAGATGTACCATCTGTAAAAATTTGAAGAAAATCTGATCATAAATGGCGGCTGTAGAGCGCGAACACCTTTTTTTCACTATTTTTAGATTTGACGTCACGTGACGTCATAGGGTGCTGAAAATGCTGTTGCTCAAAAGCGCATACGTTACTGCAATATCTCTGAAATTTTCATTATTCTGAACACCTGGCATCATGTCGAAATCATTGCCCTAAAATGAAAATTAAGAAGTATGCTTATGACGTCACATGGCGACATTTGACGTCACGACTCAAATATATTGAGAAATTCTGCAGAACTGCAAACTGTGTAAGTTTCAACTTTCTGTCTCATCCTGAAGCTCTTTAATGTTAAAATGAAATTTTCGGTCCTATGTTCGAATATTACTTCAGCCACAAAACTTCGGTCTTTCGGAAATTCGGTTAGCTGACAGGATATGCACACCTTAGTTTCAAGATGTACCATCTGTGAAAATTTTAAGAAAATCCGACCATAAATGGCGGCTGAAGAGCGTGAACACCATTTTTCACTATTTTTAGCTCTGACGTCATGTGACGTCATAGGCTGCTGACAATCATTGAAAACAAAATTTCCTCACGTGACTAATAACCCATAAAAATTTCATCGTCCTAGGACTATTGCAACATATTAAAATAAGCATTTAGTTAGGAAGAAGAAAAGAATAATAATAATAAAAAAATGACGTCACGTGACGTCATATGACGTTTATTTTCGCATACTTGTTAGACACCCAGAGACCTACTAACTGACAAAATTTCAACTTTCTATCTCAAATAGGACAGTTTTTATAAGCATTTAAAAATTGACGTCCTTGGTTCGAATCTTGGATCCGCCATAGATGCTTGGACTTTTCGAATTTTGAAAAACGGACACCGGTATACACAATAAGAACGTAATATACACATTCTGTGAAAATTTGATAAAAATCGGCCCATTAATAATGGCTCTGGACCGTGTACAAACTTTCATAGTCAATTTCAAATGTGACGTCATATGACGTCATAGGCTTCTGAAAATCATTGAAATCGAAATTTCAGCGTCTGAGTCATTTGTCATTAAATTTTCATAGCCCTTCGACAATTTTAACATATAGAAATACTCTTATAATATTAGAAACACATTATCATATAATGACGTCAAGTGACGTCATGTGACGTTTATTTTCACAAAATGTTTAAGACTCCCTGAGACCTATATACTGACCAAATATCACTTTTCTATCTCAAATAAGTCCGATTTTATAAGCATTTAAAAATTTACGACCTTGGTTCGAATCTTGAATTCGCTATAGAACCATGGACTTTTCGAATTTTGAAAAACGGACACCGAGATGCACAATTAGAACTTAATATACACAATCTGTGAAAATTTGATGAAAATCGGTTCATAAACAATGGCTGTAGACCGCGTACAAACTTTTGTTGCATATTTCAAGTGTGACGTCATATGACGACATAGGCTTCTGAAAATCATAGAAATCAAAATTTCAGCCTTTGAAGCATGGGTCTTTAAATTTTCATTGCCCTTCGACAATTTTAACATATAGAAATATTCTTGTTAATATTAGAAATACATTATCATATAATGACGTCACGTGACGTCATATGACATTTATTTTCACAAAATTTTTAAAACTTCTAGAGACCTACTAACTGACAAAATATCAACTTTCTATCTTAAATAGGACAGATTTTATAAGCATTTAAAAATTTACGACCTTGGTTCGAATCTTGGATTCGCTATAGAACCATGGACTTTTCGAATTTTGAAATACCGACACCGAAAGGCACAACTAAAGCCTAACATACACATTCTGTGAAATTTTGATGAAAATCGGTCCAGAAATAATGGCTGTAGACCGCGTACAAACTGTTTCACCTGACGTCAAATCTGACGTTATATGACGTCGTATGAATATAAAATTCATTGCATCCGAAAGCTCATGGTTTGAAATATATGCCATAAAATTTTCATTGTTCTGAGTCAATGGCAACACCTCGAAATTAACACAAATATAAGAGGAAGAAAAAAAGAATAATAAGAAGAAGAACTAGATGTCATTCGTTTAAACGAATGATAGGACTTTCTGCAACATCTGCTTTATATAGTTTATATAGAAGATGTCATAATAGATAATCTGTCCAAATTGCAACTTTCTATCTCCTCTATTTCTATATAAAATAGCACAAATAGAACACATTCTGTGAATTTTAATAAAAGTCCGCCCATATCTTGCACATGTAGTTTACATACAAAATTTATACTATGTCATATGACATGAAAGAAAAATGAAACAGTGTTCAAATGTAAGTTTCTAACTTTCATCACACATAGAATTTCATCACTCCAGCTCAGTTGTAACCTTGTTTAATTTTAGCCTCAGTAGGAAGAAGTATTGAATATTTGTATAGTGCTATATCCTTTCGACACCTGTAACGTAGTTAAACGTATTTAGCGATTTTGGCGTGTTTGGGCTTCCGTTGTTTTGCCATAAATTCCTGGAATTTCGAACTATGGTGATATTTTGAAAGGTAACATCCCAGCCTACAAACTGATGCAATATGAATATCGTTAGCATAACAATGCAGTTTTTAGATGGTCTAAAATGTGGGGCTGCGTGTGAATTTTTCAAGGCTTGCATACTGCTCGCTAGCTACATAGTGTTGCAAATACGGATTTTTGTCTTGTGCCGTTGTACATGTATTAACTTCAATGCTTATTTTGGAAACAGTCAACATTCGACAAAAAAAAAAAAAAAAAAAATCAAGATATAGCCTATCAATTGCAATTTGATTTTTTTTTTTTAAGTCGTTGCGCAAGTATTTAAGCTTGGTGACCCCTGCGCGTGACCTTTTCCATATTTTAATGATGCATGATTATGAAATATCTTATTTTCCATGTAACTTTCTTATATGAAGTCAAATTTCAATAAACTTGGTACCGTTAGAAAGCTCTTAAAACATGCTACATTTTATACGCATAATGTATAAACTTATCTTCAGTCGTTTCTGAGATATTGACTGTTAAACCTCAAGAAAACAGCATATTATCAGCAAAATTAGCTTCATTTCATTTAGTTTTTTTGTTAATAAACTAAATATCTTTGGAAACGTCAATTATTCAGCTATAATTCTTATTTATACATATATTTACAAAAATCGATATTTATTGAGATATGGCTACATATATGCAGTAGGGGTGAAATCAAAATTTCCTCACGTGCCTAATAACCCATAAAAATTTCATCGTCCTAGGACTATTGCAACATATTAAAATAAGCGTTTAGTTAGGAAGAAGAAAAGAATAATAATAATAAACAAATGGCGTCACGTGACGTCATATGACGTTCATTTTCACATAATTGTTAAGACACCCAGAGACCTACTAACTGACAAAATTTCAACTTTCTATCTCAAATAGGACAGTTTTTATAAGCATTTAAATATTGACGTCATTGGTTCGAATCTTGGATCCGCCATATATGCTTGGACTTTTCGAATTTTGAAAAACGGACACCGGTATACACAATAAGAACGTAAGATACACATTCTGTGAAAATTTGATGAAAATCGGCTTAATCAGAAAACTTTTGTAGTCAATTTCAAATGTGACGTCATATGACGTCATAGGCTTCTGAAAATCATTGAAATCAAAATTTCAGCATCTGATTCATTTGTCATTAAATTTTCATTGTCCTTCGATAATTTCAACATATAGAAATACTCTTGTTAATATTAGAAATACATCTTCATTTATAGACGTCATGTGACGTCATATGACATTTATTTTCACAAAATGTCTAAGACTCCCAGAGACCTATATACTGACCAAATATCACTTTTCTATCTCAAACAGGACCGATTTTATAAGCATTTAAAAATTTACGACCTTGGTTCGAATCTTGAATTCGCTATAGAACCATGGACTTTTCGAATTTTGAAAAACGGACACCGGTATACACAATAAGAACTTAATATACACATTCTGTGAAAATTTGATAAAAATCGGCCCATTAATAATGGCTCTGGACCGTGTACAAACTTTCTTAGTCAATTTCAAATGTAACGTCATATGACGTCATAGACTTCTGAAAATCATTGAAATCGAAATTTCAGCATCTGAAGCATGCGACATTAAACGTCATATGACGTTTATTTTCACAAAATGTTTAAGACTCCCAGAGACCAATATACTGAGCCAATATCATCTTTCTATCTCAAATAGGACCGATTTTATAAGAATTTGAAAATTTACGACCTTGGTTCGAATCTTGGAATCGCTATAGAACCTTTGACTTTTCGAATTTTGAAAAACGGACACCGGGATGCACAACTAGAACATAATATACACATTCTGTGAAATTTGATGAAAATCGGTTCATTAAAAATGGCTGTGGACCGCGTACAAACTTTTGTAGCTATTTTAAGTGTGACGTCATATGACGTCACAAGACGTCCATTTTCACAAAATATTTAAATCTATCGGAGATCTATATACTGACAAAATATCAACCTTCTGTCTCATTTAGGGACGATTTTATGAGCATTTATCAATTTGACGTCCTTGGTTTGAATCTTGCATTCGCCATAGAACCTTGTGCTTTTCGAATTTTGAAAAACGGACAACGAGATGCACAACTAGAACTTAATATACACATTCTGTGAAAATTTGATAAAAATCGGTTTATTAATTATCGCTCTGGACCGCGTACAAACTTTTGTAGCAAATTGCCAAGTTTGACGTCATATGACGTCATAGGCATATGAAAATTATAGAATTTTTTAATTACGCATATGAATAATATGCCATCGAAATTTCATTCTCCTAGGACGATTGCAACATATGAAAATCCGTGAGGAAGAAAAGAATAATAACTAGATTTCATTCGTTGATACGAATGATAGGACTTTCTGCTAAAATTGAAAAATATTAAGATTAATTCCGTTAGAAAGAATATATATGAAATTCTCTACCTTTTACTTATTTTTTTTTTCGTATGGACTTCTTTTAGCTTTGACGTCACATGACGTCATAGGGTGCTGAAAATTCTTTTGTTCAAAAGCGCATACGTTACTTTCGTAACTCTGAAATTTTCATTATTCTGAACAACTGGCATCATGTCAAAATTATTGCCTTAAAATGAAAAATTAAGAAGTATGCTTATGACGTCACATGACGTTTAATGACGTCAAGACTCAAATATATGTAGAAATTCTGCAGAACTGCAAACTGTGTAAGTTTTCAACTTTCTATCTCATCCTGAAGCTCTTTAAGCGTAAAATGAAATTTTCGGTCCTATGTTCGAATCTTATTTCAGCCACAGAACTTCGGTCTTATGAAATTTCTGTTAGCTGACAGGATATACACACCTTAGTTTCAAGATATACCATCTGTGAAAATTTGAATAAAAACCGACCATAAATGGCGGCTGTAGAGCGTGAACACCATTTTTCACTATTTTTAAATGTGACGTCACATGACGTCATAGGGTGCTGTAGATGCATTTGTTCAAAAGCGCATATGTTGCTGTTATAACACTGAAATTTTCATTATTCTGAACAACTGGCATCATGTCGATATTATTGCACTAAAATGAAAATTAATAGGTATGCTTATGACGTAACATGACGTCATATGACGTCACGACTCAAATCTATGTAGAAATTCTGCAGAACTGCAAACTGTGTAAGATTCAGCTTTCTATCTCATCCTGAAGCTCTTCAATTTTTCACTATTTTTTAGCTGTGACGTCATAGGGTGCTGAAGATGCTTTTGTTCAAAAGCGCATATTTTTACTGTCATAAGTCTGAAATTTTCATTATTCCGAACAACTGGCATCATGTCGAAATCATTGCCCTAAAATGAAAATTAAGAAGTATGCTTATGACGTCGCATGACGTCATATGACGTCACGACTCAAATGTATGTAGGAATTCTGCAGTACTGCAAACTGTGTAAGTTTCAACTTTCTACCATATCTGAAGCTCTTCAATCTTAAAATGAAATTTTCGGTCCTATGTTCGAATCTTATTTCAGCCACAGAACTTCGGTTTTGGAATTTCGGTTAGCTGACAGGATATGCATACCTTAGTTTCAAGATGTACCATCTGTGAAAATTTGAAGAAAATCCGACCATAAATGACAGCTGTAGAGCGCGAACACCATTTTTCACTATTTTTAGCTGTGATGTCATGTGACGTCATAGGGTGCTGATGATGCATTTTTTAAAAGCACTTAATTTTCTGTCATAACTCTGAAATTTTCATTATTCCTGCACAACTGGCATCATGTCGAAATCATTGCCCTCAAATGAAAATTAAGAAGTACGCTTATACTCACATGACGACGTATGACGTCTCGACTCGAAATAATTTGTAGAAATTCTTCCAACTTGTAAACTGTGTTAAGTTTCAACTTTCTATCTCATCCTGAAGCTCTTTAATCCTAAAATGAAATTTTCGGTCCTATGTTCGAATCTTATTTCAGCCACAGAATTTAGTATTCCGTATATATAAGAAAAAATATGTTTTGTATGTATGGAGTACTATTTTTTCAGAATTTTATTTTAAATTACGAACTTCAAATCCCTGTGATATTTATTTCAATTTAAAAACACACACTCACAGACAAGTGAATTTATATCTAAGTCTTTAAAATAATTTATTTACAACAAGAAATTACCAAGAAACAGCTGATTTCTCCATACGCCTGGTTTTTTTTTTTCTTTCAACCCCGAATAGTCACCCTTTAATAATTTAAATTTAACGGTTTGACAGATTGCGGGAAAATAATCGCAATATCGCTGACCAATTTCGCAGCGTAAAAAATCCGAATCATCCCGAAATGTACTGCGCTGCTGGTCCAGGTGTTGTCCTTTCTCGGATTCGCATATATTTCAAACAAATAAACATTCAAAGGAGGATTATTTTCACGACAATTTTGTATATTTCGATAGAGAAATATATATTTGAGTGATTCCGTATGTTAACTTCATAGATTATTTGAATGATTTTAAAAACGGAGTTGAAGCGAGTCGACCCCTGAAAAGATGTCCACCCTTATTGAAGTGTATGTACAGTGTGTGTTGTGTGTGTGTGTGGTTGTAATGGGAGCAAGTCCCTGTGGCCTAGGTCACACATTCAGGATTTTTACTGCCGTCCTTGATAGGATCATTCCGATTAAAATGTGTCAAAAGTCTGATCAAGATCCTTGGGGATTCGTGGCTGGAAATTAAAACTTTATTAAAAATTTGTAAAAAAACATTTATTTAATGACGACAACAATCAGATATTGTTCAGGAGGCGTCCCGATCCAGCCGTTTCCAGCAGAATTCGTCCCGATTATCCTTCTCAATCCGATTCTGATCCGATACAGCAGAAATTGTCACGACATAGTCACGATTGTAATCCGACTAGACAAAATCGGCTGAGTTTCCCGAATGTTACGGGACGCACCTAACTGTCAGGAGTGCTTGGCCGACCTCTCCGACCATTCCCGATCCGTAGGACTCTGTTACGAACATATACGACTGCGTTCAGACAATGATAGGACATTGAGGATAGTAATCCGACTTTTTCGCTTCTCGTTCGTAGCGCTGTCTGATCTCAAACGGAGCCATAATCGACACTGTGTGAACGCCGCATTACAGACAAATTAGCTTGCAGCGTCTTGAACGGATGACATTGTGTTGATCCATTTTGTTTCAAACGTCTACACTTATACACGCTCATGGTACCAAGCTGGCAATTAAATTACATTGTACTATAACATATATTTTCACATCGGTTATCATTTATCATAAATTTGGAATATAGCTTGTACAACATTTATCGATAGATGCAACAATAAAGTCGGGAAATTGCAATGTTTCAACAACGGTCTAAAATGACATGTGTCAAAACGCTCAAAGGATTATGGGTAACACAATGCTGCAATGATATCATAAGTAACGTAAATAAAATGATTTGACAAAACATTAAATCATTGTCAACACTTGTTTAATTTGTTTGTTTGTTTGTTCGGTTTAACGTCCCACCGACAGTAATTTCAGTCATTTGGAGACGATGTCTACTTAATGCAAGTTATAGTGCTGCCACACTGCAGTATCACGTCGTAGACATGTGCATGATATCACACCCAGTCACATTATCCTGATACCGGGCCCCAACCAGTCCTGCAACTACCTTATATGCTAAGTGTCAAGCAAGGGAGCTATAACAGTACCATTTTTTACGACTTTGGTATCGAACCCACGACCTCCCGCTCTCGAGGCGGACGCTCTAAAACACTCGGCCCACCGGGAACGGACACCTGTTTAGCTAGTAATATCAATAATGATATAAGTAAAAAGTTTTTTTTTTTCAATTTATATGACAATACATATCTGTAAACTACATTTTCCGAAAATGCTTCAATTAAGGTGAAAGCGAAAGTAGGATATTTTTATGAAAATTCTTACAAATGGCTTTATATTCGTATTTTTTATGTAACTTCCTTTTTCTTGATCAATTTCAAAACTCTAGGTGCCAAAATAATCGTCTTAAAATCCTCTACATCTCACTTGCTTAATGTAAAACTTATTTCTAATGATTCTTAAGTATAAGTCGTAAAATTCTGAATGACGGCAAAATCGCTGAAATTCTATATGTTTAAATTTTTATTTTTGATGTTACTTCCTTATACTTTGATCATTTCAAAACTTAAGGTACCAAAATAATCGTCTTAAAAGTCTCTACATCTCATTCGCTGAATGTGTTGACTTATTTCATATGGGTTTTAAGATATAAGCCTTGAAACTCTTACATAACGACAAAATCGCTGAAATTCTACATGTTTAAATTCTTATTTTTGATGTAACTTCCTTATACTTGGATCAATTTCAAAACTTTAGGTACAAAATAATCGTCTTAAAATCTCTACATTTCAACACGCTTTATCTATAGGAATATTTTTAATACTTTTTGAGATACAAGCTCTTAAACCTCTTGAAAAATGAAAAAATCACCAAAGCTATATGCACGAATTTCGTTTTTTTTTCCCCATTTCTCCATGAATCTTAGGTCAATCATTAAACTTAAGCATCAAAAGAACGGCCAAACATTGCTCTACAAATAATATTCATCATCATATTTTCAAAAATCAAAGAATTTCGAGATAAAACTGTTAAACACACTGAGGGTTACCGAATTTTGTTTTTTTTCCGCCAATAACTCAACCGATTCAACCCCAATCATCAAAAATAAATATAATCTGAAAGGTCTTTCTAAGCACTACAAATTATACGCATAGTGTCTCGATAGAATTTTTACCGTTTTTGAGATTTTTAAGGCCGAAGAAAAACCCGATAATTGATATATACCTTGACCTTTGGGATTTTTCCGGAAACGAAGTGACATGGCTCTATAGATTCTAATACTGCATCTTCAAAAAAAATTTCAAGTAAATCATGCAAAAAATAAAGCCTACAGGGCTTAAAAACCGTTAGTTTTAATACGAAAGTTTTAAGAGCATTATGACGTCATGTGACGTCATATCGCGTTCATCTTTCAGAATGTATAGAAGATCGGAAACTAATATTCAGCCTAAAATCTCAGCTTTCTAGCTTTTCTGGAAGCGATTTATACGCATTTGAAATTTGACGTCATAGGTTTCGAATCTTGGATTCGCCATAAAACATTTGCCTTTTCGAATTTGGAAAAACGGACAACGGGATGCACAACTAGAGCCTAACATACACATTCTGGAAATTTTGATGAAAATCGATCCAGAATAATGGCTGTAGACCGCGTACAAAACTTTTTCACCTGACGTCAAATCTGACGTTATATGACGTCATATGAATATAACAATTCATTGCATCCGAAGCTCATTGTTTGAAATATATGCCATAAAATTTTCATTGTTCTGAGTCAATGCAACACCTCGAAATTAACACAAATATAAGAGGAAGAAAAAAAGAATAAGAAGAAGAAGAAGAAGCGAAGAATAACTAGATGTCATTCGTCTAAAACGAATGATAGGACTTTCTGTAACCTGTGTTAATGCAAAAAGCAGGAGATAGAAGTTTCATGTAATGACTCACCTCTGGTAGTATTCATGTTCATGCTGATTAAATTGACATTATATTATAAATAAGCGTTTAATTACGAAGAAAAAAAAAATAATAGCAGTAGTAGTAGTATGCTTATGACGTCATATGACGTCACGACTCAAAATATATTAAGAAATTCGCAGAACTGCAAACTGTGTAAGTTTCAACTTTCTATCTCATCCCGAAGTTCTTTAGCCCTAAAATGAAATTTTTGGTCCTATGTTCGTATCTTACTTCAGCCACATACTTCGGTTTTTCGGAATTAAGTTAGCTGACAAAATATTCACACCTTAGTTTCAAGATGTACCATTTGTAAAAATTTGAAGAAAAACTGATCATAAATGGCGGCTGTAGAGCGCGAACACCATTTTTCACTATTTTTAGCTCTGACGTCACGTGACGTCATAGGGTGCTGAAAATGCTGTTGCTTAAAAGCGCATACTTTACTGCAATAACTCTGAAATTTTCATTATTCTGAACAATTGGCATCATGTCGAAATCATTGCCCAAATTAAAAATTAAGAAGTATGCTTATGACGTCCTCTGACGTCACGATTCAAAATATTTGTAGAAATAATGCAGAACTGCAAAACTGTGCAAGTTCAACTTTCTATCTCATCCTGAAGCTCTTCAATCAAAATGAAATTTTTGGTCCTATGTTCGAATATTACTTCAGCCACAGAACTTCGGTTTTTTCGGAATTTCGGTAGCTAGCAGGATATGACACCTTAGTTTCAAGGTGTACCATCTGTGAAAATTTACAAGAAATCCGACCATAAATGGCGGCAGTAGAGCGCGAACACCATTGTTCAATATTTTTAGCTCTGACTCACATGACGTCATGGGTGATGAAGATGCTTTTGTTCAAAAACGCATACTTTACTGTCATAACTCTGAAAATATTCATTATTCTGAACAACTGGCATCATGTCGAAATCATTGCCCTAAAATGAAAATTAAGAAGTATGCTTATGACGTCACACATGACGACATTTGACTTCATGACTCAAAATATATTAAGAAATTCTGCAGAACTGACAACTGTGTAATTTCAACTTTCTATCTCATCCTGAAGCTCTTTAATCCTAAAATGAAATTTTCGGTCCTATGTTCGAATCTTATTTCAGCCACAGAACTTGGTCTTCCGGAATTTCAGTTAGCTTACAGGATATGCACACCTAAGTTTTAAGATTACCATCTGTGAAAATATGAAGAAAACCGACCATAAATGACGGCTGTAGAGCGTGAACACCATTTTTCACTATTTTAGCTCTGACGTCATATGACGTCATAGGGTGCGAAGATGCTTTTGTTCAAAAGCGCATACTTTACTCTCATAACTCTGAAATATTCATTATTCTGAACAACATGGCATCATGTCGAAATCATTGCCCTAAAAAAAAATTAAGAAGTATGCTTATGACGTAACATAACGTCATATGACGTCACGACTCAAAAATATATGTAGAAATTCTGCAGAATGCAAACTGTGTAAGTTTCAACTTTCTATCTCATCCTGAAGCTCTTTAATCCTAAAATGAAATTTTCGGTCCTATGTTCGAATCTTATTTCACCCACAGAACTTCGGTTTTTCGGATTTCGGTTAGCTGACAGGATATGCACACCTTAGTTTCAAGATGTACCATCTGTGAAAATTTGAAGACAATCCGACCATAAATGGCGGCTGTAGAGCGTGAATACCATTTTTCACTATTTTTAGCTCTGACGTCATATGACGTCATAGGGTGCTGAAGATGCTTTTGTTCAAAAAACGCATACATTACTGTCATAACTCTGAAATATTCATTATTCTGAACAACTGGCATCATGTCGAAATCATTGCCCTAAAATGAAAATTAAGAAATATGCTTATGACGTAACAAAACGTCATATGACGTCACGACTAAAAATATATTAAAATTCTGCAGAACTGCAAACTGTGTAAGTTTAAACTTTCTATCTCATCCTGAAGCTCTTTAATCCTAAAATGAAATTTTCGGTCCTATGTCGAATCTTATTTCAGCCACAGAACTTCGGTCTTTCGGAATTTTCGTTAGCTGACAGGATACACACCTTAGTTTCAAGATGTCCATCTGTGAAAATTTGAAACAATCCGACCATAAATGACGGCTGAGATCGCGAACACCATTTTTCACTATTTTAGCTGTGACGTCATGTGACGTCAAGGCTGCTAATAATCATTGAAATCAAAATTTCGTCACGTGACTAATAACCCATAAAAATTTCATCGTCCAGGACATTGCAACATGTTATAATAAGCGTTTAGTTAGGAAGAAGAAAAGAATAATAAAATAAAAAAATGACGTCACGTGACGTCATATGACTTTTTAATTTTCAAATAATTGTTAGACACCCAGAGACCTGCTAACTGACAAAATTTCAACTTTCTATCTCAAATAGGACATTTTTATAAGCATTTAAAAATTGACGTCCTTGGTTCGAATCTTGGATCCGCCATAGATGCTTGGACTTTTCGAATTTTGATAAACGGACCCCGGGTATACACAATAAGAACGTAATATACACATTCTGTGAAAATTTGATAAAAATCGGCCCATTAATAATGGCTCTGGACCGTGTACAAACTTTCGTAGTCAATTTCAAATATGACGTCATAGGCTTCTGAAAATCATTGAAATCGAAATTCAGCGTCTGAATCATGTGTCATTAAATTTCCATGCCCTTCGACAATTTCAACATATAGAAATATCCTTGTTAATATTAGAAATACATTATCATATAATGACGTCACGTGACGTCATATGACGTTTATTTTTACAAAATCTTTAAGACTCCCAGAGACCTATATACTGACCAAATATCACTTTTCTATCTCAAATAGGACCGATTTTATGAGCATTAAAAATTTACGACCTTGGTTCTGAATCTTGGATTCGCTATAAACCATGGACTTTTTCGAAATTTGAAAAACGGACACCGGGATGCACAACTAGAGCTTAATATACACATTCTGTGAAAATTTTGATGAAAATCGGTTCATAAACAATGGCTGCAGACCGCGTACAAACTTTTGTTGCATATTTCAAGTGTGACGTCATATGACGTCAAAGGCATATGAAAATCATAGAAATCGAAATTTCAGCGTTTGAAGCATGTGTCATTAAATTTCATTGCCCTTCGACAATTGCAACATATAAAAATATTCTTGTTAATATTAGAAATACATTATAAATATAATGACGTCACGTGACGTCATATGACATTTATTTTCACAAAATGTTTAAAATTTCTAGAGACCTATAACTGACTAAAAATCAATTTTCTATCTTAAATAGGACAGATTTTATAAGCATTTAAAAATGTACGACCTTGGTTCGAATCTTGGATTCGCTATAGAACCATGGACTTTTCGAATTTTGAAAAACGGACACCGGGATGCACAACTAGAGCATAACATACACATTCTGTGAAATTTTGATGAAAATGGGTTTCCAGAAATAATGGCTGTAGACCGCGTACAAACTTTTCACGTGACGTCAGTCTGACGTTATATGACTCATATGAATATACAATTCATTCATCCGAAAGCTCATGGTTTGAAATAATGCCATAAAATTTTCATTGTTCTGATCAATGGCAACCCCTCGAAATTAACACAAATATAAGAGGAAGAAAAAAAGAATAAGAAGAAGAAGAAGAATAATAAAAAAACAGTACAAACCCAATATGACTTTCTGCCTGTAGGCGAAAGTCCTAATAAAAAAAACAGTACAAACCCAATATGACTTTCTGCCGTAGGCAGAAAGTCCTAATAATAACTAGATTTCATTCTTTGTATACGAATGATAGGACTTTCTGCTAAAATTGAAAAATAAGATTAATTCCGTTAGAAAGAATATATATTATATTCTCTACCTTTTTACTCTTTTTTTTTTTCGTATGGACTTCTTTTAGCTTTGACGTCACATGAACTAATAGGGTGCTGAAAATTCTTTTGTTCAAAAGCGCATACTTTACTCTCGTAACTCTGAAAATTTTCATTATTCTGAACAACTGGCATCATGTCAAAATCATTGCCCTAAAATGAAAAATTAAGAAGTATGCTTTTGACGTCACATGACTTTATAGACGTCACGACTCAAAATATATGTAGAAATTCTGCAGAACTGCAAACTGTGTAAGTTTCAACTTTCTATCTCATCCTGAAGCTCTTTAATCCTAAAATGAAGTTTTCGGTCCTATGTTCGAATTTATTTTAGCCACAGAACTTCGGTCTTTCGGAATTTCGTTAGCTGACAGGATAGCACACCTTAGTTTCAAGATGTACCATCTGTTAAAAATTTGAAGAAAATCCGACCATAAATGACGGCTGTAGAGCGTGAACACCATTTTTCACTATTTTTAGCTGGTGACGTCATGTGACGTCATAGGGTACGAAGATGCTTTTGTTTTAAAAACACATACTTTACTGTCATAAACTCTGAAATTTTCATTATTCTGAACAACTGGCATCATGTCGAAATCATTACCCTAAAAATGAAAATTAAGAAGTATGCCTATGACGTCACATGACGTTATATACGTCACGACTGAAAATATATGTTAAATTCTGCAGAACTGCAAACTGTGTAAGTTTCAACTTTCTATCTCATCCTGAAGCTCTTTTATCCTATAATGAAATTTTCGTCCTATTTTCGAATATTATTTCAGCCACAGAACTTCGTCTTTCGGAATTTTTGGGTTTGCTGACAGATATGCACACCTTTGATTCAAAATGTACCATCTGTGAAAATTTGAAGAAAATCCGACCATAAATGACGGCTGTAGAGCGCGAACACCATTTTTCACTATTTTTAGCTGTGACATCATGTACGTCATAGGGTGCTGAAGATGCTTTTGTTCAAAAACGCATACCTTACTGTCATATCTCTGAAATTTTCATTACTCTGAACAACTGGCATCATGTCGAAATCATTGCCCGAAAATGAAAATTTAGAAGTATGCCAATGAAGTCACATGACGTCATATGACGTCACCACTCAAAATATATGTAGAAATACTGCAGAACTGCAAACTGTGTAAGTTTCAACTTTCTATCTCATCCTGAAGCTCTTTTATCCTAAAATGAAATTTTCGGTCCTATGTTCGAATCTTTTTTCAGCCACAGAACTTCGGTCTATCGGAAATTCGGTTAGCTGGCAGGATATGCACACCTTTGATTCAAAATGTACCATCTGTGAAAATAATGAAGAAAATCCGACCATAAATGACGGCTGTAGAGCGCGAACACCATTTTACACTATTTTTAGCTGTGACGTCATGTGACGTCATAGGGTGCTGAAAATCATTTGAAATCAAAATTTCCTCACGTGACAATACGCCATAAAAATTTCATCGTCCTAGGACTATTGCAACAATAAAAAAAAGCGTTTATTTTAGGAAGAAGAAAAGAATAAGAATAACTAGATGTCATTCGTTTAAACGAATGTAGTTTACATACAAAATCTATACTATGTCATATGACATGAAAAAACACAAATAGAACACATTCTGTGAATTTTAATAAAAGTCCGCCCATATCTTGCACATGTAGTTTACATACAAAATCTATACTATGTCATATGACATGAAAGAAAAATGAAACTGTGTTCAAATGTAAGTTTCTAACTTTCATCACACATAGAATTTCACCACTCCAGCTCAGTTGTAACCTTGTTTAATTTTAGCCTCAGTAGGAAGAAGTATTGAATATTTGTATAGTGCTATATCCTTTCGACACCTGTAACGTAGTTAAACGTATTTAGCGATTTTGGCGTGTTTGGGCTTCCGTAGTTTTGCCATAAATTCCTGGAATTTCGAACTATGGTGATATTTTGAAAGGTAACATCCCAGCCTACAAACTGATGCAATATGAATATCGTTAGCATAACAATGCAGTTTTTAGATGGTCTAAAATGTAGGGCTGCGTGTGAATTTTTCAAGGCTTGCAAACTGCTCGCTAGCTACATAGTGTTGCAAATATGGATTTTTGTCATGATTAACTTCAATGCTTATTTTGGAAACAGTCAACATTCGACAAAAAAAAAATCAAGATATAGCCCATCAATTGGAATTTTTTTTTTTTTTTATTCATACATATATTTACAAAATCGATATTATTGAGATATGGCTACATATATGCAGTAGGGGTGAAATCAAATTTTCCTCGCGTGCCTAATAACCCATAAAAATTTCATCGTCCTAGGACTATTGCAACATATGAAAATAAGCGTTTAGTTTAGGAAGAAGAAAATAATAATAATAATAATAATAATAATAATATTAAAATGACGTCACGTGACGTCATATGACGTTTATTTTCACAAAATGTTTAAGACTCTCAGAGACCTATATACTGACCAAATAGCTCTTTTCTATCTCAAATAGGACCGATTTTATAAGCATTTAAATATGTACGACCTTGGTTCGAATATTGAATTCGCTATAGAACCTTGGACTTTTCGAATTTTGAAAACGGACACCGGTATACACAATAAGAACTTAATATATACATTCTGTGAAAATTTGATGAAAATCGGTTCATCAATAATGGCTCTGGACCGCGTACAAACTTTTGTAGCTTATTTCACGAGTGACGTCATATGAACGTCATAGAGATATGAAAATCATAGAAATCAAAATTTCAGAGTTTGAAGCATGTGTCATTAAATTTCATTTCCCTTCGACAATTTCAATATATAGAAATAATCTTGTTAGAATTAGAAATTCATTATCATATAATGACGTCACGTGACGTCATATGACAATTATTTTCACAAAATGTTTAAGACTCCCAGAGACCTATATACTAACCCAATATCATCTTTTTTATCTCAAATAGGACCGATTTTATAAGCATTTGAAAATTTACGACCTTGGTCCGAATCTTGGAATCGCTATAGAACCTTGGACTTTTCGAATTTTGAAAACGGACACCGGGATGCACAACTAGAACTTAATATACACATTCTGTGAAAATTTGATGAAAATCGGTTCATTAATAATGGCTCTGGACCGCGTACAAACTTTTGTAGCTTATTTCAAGTATGACGTCATATGACGTCATAGAGATATGAAAATCATAGAAATAAAAATAACATCTCTTGGAGAATATGACACCAAAATTTCATTGCCCTTGGACCATATTAACATATATAAATATGTGTTTTAAAAATTAGAAATTTGATGACGTCATATGACGTCACAAGACGTCCATTTTCACAGAATATTTAAATCTATCGAGATCTATATACTGACAAAATATCAACCTTCTGTCTCATTTAGGGACGATTTAATGAGCATTTATCAATTTGACGTCCTTGGTTTGAATCTTGCATTCGTCATACAACCTTGTGCTTTTCGAATTTTGAAAAACGGACACCGAGATGCACAACTAGAACTTAATATACACATTCTGTGAAAATTTGATAAAAATCGGTTTATTAATTATCGCTCTGGACCGCGTACAAACTTTTGTAGCAATTGCCAAGTGTGACGTCATAATGACGTCATAGGCATTTGAAAATTATAGAATTTTTTAATTACGCATATGAATAATATGCCATCGAAATTTCATTCTCCTAGGACGATTGCAACATATGAAAATCCATGAGGAAGAAAAGAATAATAATAATAATAATAATAATAATAACTAGATGTCATTCGTTTAAACGAATGATAGGACTTTCTGCAACATCTGCTTTATATAGTATATATAGAAGATGACATAATAGATAATCTGTCCAAATTGCAACTTTCTATCTCCTCTATTTCTATATAAAATAGCACAAATAGAACACATTCTGTGAATTTTAATAAAAGTCCGCCCATATCTTGCACATGTAGTTTACATACAACATTTATACTATGTCATATGACATGAAAGAAAAATGAAACAGTGTTCAAATGTAAGTTTCTAACTTTCATCACACATAGAATTTCATCACTCCAGCTCAGTTGTAACCTTGTTTAATTTTAGCCTCATTAGGAAGAAGTATTGAATATTTGTATAGTGCTATATCCTTTCGACACCTGTAACGTAGTTAATCGTATTTAGCGATTTTGGCGTGTTTGGGCTTCCGTAGTTTTGCCATAAATTCCTGGAATTTCGAACTATGGTGATATTTTGAAAGGTAACATCCCAGCCTACAAACTGATGCAATATGAATATCGTTAGCATAACAATGCAGTTTTTAGATGGTCTAAAATGTGGGGCTGCGTGTGAATTTTTCAAGGCTTGCAAACTGCTCGCTAGCTACATAGTGTTGCAAATACGGATTTTTGTCTTGTGCCGTTGTACATGTATTAACTTCAATGCTTATTTTGGAAACAGTCAACATTCGACAAAAAACAACAACAACAACAAAAAAAAAAAAAAAAAATCAAGATATAGCCCATCAATTGCAATTTTTTTTTTTTTTTTTTTTTTTTTTTTTTTTTTTTTTTTTTTTTAAGTCGTTGCGCAACTATTTTAGCTTGGTGACCCCTGCGCGTGACCTTTTCCATATTTTTATGATGCATGATTATGAAATATCTTATTCTCCATGTAACTTTCTTATATGAAGTCCAATTTCAATAAACTTGGTACCGTTAGAAAGCTCTTAAAACATGCTACATTTTACATGCATAATGTATAAACTTATCTTCAGTCGTTTCTGAGATATTGACTGTTAAACCTCAAGAAAACAGCATATTATCAGCAAAATTAGCTTCATTTCATTTAGTTTTTTTGCTTATAACTTTGTATTGCGTAAACCAATTTTAATAAACTAAATATCTTTGGAAACGTCAATTATTCAGCTATAATTCGTATTCATACATATATTTACAAAAATCGATATTTATTGAGATATGGCTACATATATGCAGTAGGGTGAAATCAAAATTTCCTCACGTGCCTAATAACCCATAAACATTTCATCGTCCTAGGACTATTGCAACATATTAAAATAAGCGTTTAGTTAGGAAGAAGAAAAGAATAATAATAATAAACAAATGACGTCACGTGACGTCATATGACGTTTATTTTCACATAATTGTTAAGACACCCAGAGACCTATTAACTGACAAAATTTCAACTTTCTATCTCAAATAGGACAGTTTTTATAAGCATTTAAATATTGACGTCATTGGTTCGAATCTTGGATCCGCCATATATGCTTGGACTTTTCGAATTTTGAAAAACGGACACCGGTATACACAATAAGAACGTAATATACACATTCTGTGAAAATTTGATGAAAATCGGTTCATAAACAATGGCTCTGGACCGCGTACAAACTTTTGTTGCATATTTCAAGTGTGACGTCATATGACGTCATAGGCTTCTGAAAATCTTTGAAATCGAAATTACAGCATCTGAAGCATGCGGCATTAATTTTTCATTGCCCTTCATAAATTTAAAGATATAGAAATAATCTTGTTAGAATTAGAAATTCATTATCATATAATGACGTCACGTGACGTCATATGACATTTATTTTCACAAAATGTTTAAGACTCCCAGAGACCTATATACTGACCCAATATCATCTTTCTATCTCAAATAGGACCGATTTTATAAGAATTTGAAAATTTACGACCTTGGTTCGAATCTTGGAATCGCTATAGAACCTTGGACTTTTCGAATTTTGAAAAACGGACACCGGGATGCACAACTAGAACTTAATATACACATTCTGTGAAAATTTGATGAAAATCGGTTCATAAACAATGGCTGTAGACCGCGTACAAACTTTTGTTGCATATTTCCAGTGTGACGTCATATGACGTCATAGGCATATGAAAATCATAGAAATCAAAATTTTTTAAGCATGTGTCTTTAAATTTTCATTGCCTTTCGACAATTTAAATATTCTTGTTAATATTAGAAATACATTATCATATAATGACGTCACGTGACGTCATATGAGAAATATTTTCACAAAATTTTTAAAACTTCTAGAGACCTATATACTGACTAAATATCAACTTTCTTTCTTAAATAGGACAGATTTTATAAGCATTTAAAAATTTCCGACCTTGGTTCGAATCTTGGATTCGCTATAGAACCATGGACTTTTCGAATTTTGAAAAACGGACACCGGGATGCACAACTAGAACTTAATATACACAATCTGTGAAAATTTGATGAAAATCGGTTCACAAACAATGGCTGTAGACCGCGTACAAACTTTTGTAGCATATTTCAAATGTGACGTCATATGACGTCATAGGCATATGAAAATCATAGAAATCAAAATTTCCTGACGTGGCTAATAAGTCATAAAAATTTCATCGTCCTAGGAGTATTGCAACATAGAAAAATAAGCGTTTAGTTAGGAAGAAAAAAAGAATAATAATAATAATAAGAAGAAGAAGAATAAACAGTACAAACCCAATAGGACTTTCTGCCGAAAGGGCAGAAAGTCCTAATAATAACCAAGGTTTTTTGGAAAACGAATGATAGGACTTTCTGCAAGCTGTGTTAATGCAAAAAGCAGGAGATAGAAGTTTCATGTAATGACTCACCTCTGGTAGTATTTCATGTTCATGCTGAACAATTGACATTATATTCCGAAATCAGTGCAAATGATAAGAACTAAGTATTAGTCTGTGACGTAACATGATGTCATATGACGTAAGGACATGACTGCAAACTTGATTTCTAGTTTAAAGGTCCTATGTTCGAATCTTACTTCAGCCACAATACTTCGGTTTTTAGGAATTAAGGTTAGCTGACAAAATATTCACACCTTAGTTGCAAAATGTACCATCTGTAAAAATTTGAAGAAAATCTTATCATAAATGACGGCTGTAGAGCGCGAATACCATTTTTCACTATTTAAGCTCTGAAGTCAGGTGACGTCATAGGGTGCTGAAAATACTGTTGCTCAAAAGCGCATACTTTACTGCAATAACTCTGAAATTTTCATTATTCTGAACAACTGGCATCATGTCGAAATCATTGCCCCAAATTAAAATTAAGTGGTATTCTTATGACGTCCTATGACGTCACGATTCAAAATATTTGTAGAAATGCTGCAGAACTGCAAACTGTGTAAGTTTCAACTTTCTATCTCATCCTGAAGTTCTTTAATCCTAAAATGAAATTTTCGGTCCTATGTTCGAGTCTTTTTTTCAGCAACAGAATTTTTGGATATGAACACCTTAGTTTCAAGATGTACAATCTGTAAAAAATTTGAAGAAAATCTGACCATAAATGGCGGCTGTAGAGCGTTAAAACCATTTTTCACTATTTTTAGCTCAGACGTCACATGACGTAATAGGGTGCTGAAGATGCTTTTGTTCAAAAGTACATACTTTGTTGTCATAACTCTGAAATTTTCATTATTCTGAACAACTGGCATCATGTCGAAATCATTGCCCCAAATTAAAATTAAGTGGTATTCTTATACGTCCTATGACGTCACAATTCAAAATATTTGTAGAAATGCTGCAGAACTGCAAACTGTGTAAGTTTCAACTTTCTATCTCATCCTGAAGTTCTTTAATCCTAAAATGAAATTTTCGGTCCTATGTTCGAGTCTTTTTTTCAGCAACAGAACTTCGGTCTTTCGGAATTTCGGTTAGCTGACAGGATATGCACACCTTAGTTTCAAGATGTACCATCTGTGAAAATTTGAAGAAAATCCGACCATAAATGACGGCTGTAGAGCGCAAACACCATTTTTCACTATTTTTAGCTGTGACGTCATGTGACGTCATAGGGTGCTGAAGATGCTTTTGTTCAAAAGCGCATACGTTAGTTTCATAACTCTGAAATTTTCATTATTCTGAACAACTGGCATCATGTCGAAATCATTGCCCTAATATGAAAATTAAGAAGTATGCTTATGACGTCACATGACGTCATATGACGTTCCGACTCCAAAATTTTGTAGAAATTTTGCAGAACTGCAAACTGTGTAAGTTTCAACTTTCTATCTCATCCTGAAGCTCTTTAATCCTAAAATGAAATTTTCGGTCCTATGTTCGAATCTTATTTCAGCCACAGAACTTCGGTCTTTCGGAATTTCGGTGAGCTGACAGGATATGCACACCTTTGATTCAAGATGTACCATCTGTGAAAATTTGAAGAAAATCCGACCATAAATGACGGCTGTAGAGCGCGAACACCATTTTTCACTATTTTTAGCTGTGACGTCATGTGACGTCATAGGGTGCTGAAAATCATTGAAATCAAAATTTCCTCACGTGACTAATAAGCCATAAAAATTTCATCGTTCTAGGTCCATTGCAACATATTAAAATAAGCGTTTAGTTAGGAAGAAGAAAAGAATAATAATAATAATAATAATAACTAGATGTCATTCGTGAAAACGAATGATAGGACTTTCTGCAAGCTGTGTTAATGCAAAAAGCAGGAGATAGAAGTTTCATGTAATGATTCACCTCTGGTAGTATTTCATGTTCATGCTGAACAATTGACATTATATTCCGAAATTAGTGCAAATGATAAGAACTAAGTATTAGTCTGTGACGTAACATGATGTTATATGACGTCAGGACATGACTGCAAACTTGATTTCTAGTTCAAAGGTCCTATGTTCGAATCTTACTTCAGCCACAATACTTCGGTTTTTCGGAATTAAGGTTAGCTGACAAAATATTCAGGCCTTAGTTTCAAGATGTACCATCTGTAAAAATTTGAAGAAAATCTGACCACAAATGGCGGCTCTAGAGCGTGAATACCATTTTTCACTATTTTTAGCTCTTACGTCAGGTGACGTCAAAGGGTGCTGAAAATGCTGTTGCTCAAAAGCGCATACTTTACTGCAATAACTCTGAAATTTTCATTATTCTGAACAATTGGCATCATGTCGAAATCATTGCCCCAAAGTAAAATTAAGTGGTATGCTTATGACGTCCTATGACGTCTGGATTCAAAATGTTTGTAGAAATGCTGCAGAACTGCAAACTGTGTAAGTTTCAACTTTCTATCTCATTCTGAAGCTCTTTAATTCTAAAATGAAATTTTCGGTCCTATGTTCGAATATTATTTAAGCCACAGAACATCGGTCTTTCGGAATTTCGGTTAGCTTAAAGGATATACACATCTTAGTTTCAAGATATACCATCTGTGAAAATTTGAAGAAAATTCGACCATAAATGGCGGCTGTAGAGCGTGAACACCATTTTTCACTATTTTTAGCCCTGACGTCACATGACGTCATACGGTGCTGAAGATGCTTTTGTTCAAAGCGCATACATTACTGTCATAACTCTGAAATTTTCATTATTCTGAACAACTGGCATCATGTCGAAATCATTGCCTTTAAATGAAAATTAAGATGTATGCTTATGACGTCACATAACGTCATATGACGTCACGACTCAAAATATGTTAAGAAATTCTGCAGAACTGCATACTGTGTAAGTTTCAATTTTCTATCTCATCCTGAAGCTCTTTAATCCTAAAATGAAATTTTCGGTCCTATGTTCGAATCTTATTTCAGCCACAGAACTTCGGTCTTTCGGAATTTCGGTTAGCTGACAGGATATGTATACCTTAGTTTCAAGATGTACCATCTGTGAAAATTTGAAGAAAATCCGATTTTTTTTTAGCTGTGACGTCATGTGACGTCATAGGGTGCTGTCAATCATTGAAATCAAAATTTCCTCACGTGACTAAAAACCCATAAAAAATTTCATCGTTCTAGGACTATTGCAACATATTAAAATAAGCGTTTAGTTAGGAAGAAGAAAAGAATAATAATAATAAAAAATGACGTCACGTGACGTCATATGACGTTTATTTTCACATAATTGTTAAGACACCCAGAGACCTACTAACTGACAAAATTTCAACTTTCTATCTCAAATAGGACAGTTTTTATAAGCATTTAAAAATTGACGTCCTTGTTTCGAATCTTGGATCCGCCATAGATTCTTGGACTTTTCGAATTTTGAAAAACCGGACACCGGTATACACAATAAGAACGTAATATACACATTCTGTGAAAATTTGATGAAAATCGGCCCATAAATAATGGCTCTGGACCGTGTACAAACTTTCGTAGTCATTTCAAATGTGACGTCATATGACGTCATAGGCTTCTGAAAATCATTGAAATCGAAATTTCAGCGTCTGAATCATTTGTCATTAAATTTTCATTGCCCTTCGACAATTTCAACATATAGAAATACTCTTGTTAATATTAGAAATACATTATCATATAATGACGTCACGTGACGTCATATGACATTTATTTTCACAAAATGTTTAAGACTCTTAGAGACCTATATACTGATCAATTATCACTTTTCTATCTCAAATAGGACAGATTTTATAAGCATTTAAAAATTTACGACCTTGGTTCGAATCTTGGATTCGCTTGAACCATGGACTTTTCGAATTTTGAAAAACGGATAAAATGATGCACAACTAGAACTTAATATACACATTCTGTGAAAATTTGATGAAAATCGGCCCATTAATAATGGCTCTGGACCGTGTACAAACTTTCGTAGTCAATTTCAAATGTGACGTCATATGACGTCATAGGCTTCTGAAAATCTTTGAAATCGAAATTTCAGCATCTGAAGCATGCGGCCTTAATTTTTCATTGCCCTTCGAAAATTTCAAGATATAGAAATAATCTTGTTAGAATTAGAAATTCATTATCATATAATGGCGTCACGTGACGTCATATGACATTTATTTTCACAAAATGTTTAAGACTCCCAGAGACCTATATACTGACCCAATATCATCTTTCTATCTCAAATAGGACCGATTTTATAAGAATTTGAAAGTTTACGACCTTGGTTCGAATCTTGGAATCGCTATAGAACCTTGGACTTTTCGAATTTTGAAAAAAGGACACCGGGATGCACAACTAGAACTTAATATACACATTCTGCGAAAAATTGATGAAAATCGGTTCATAAACAATGGCTGTAGACCGCGTACAAACTTTTGTTGCATATTTCCAGTGTGACGTCATATGACGTCATAGGCATATGAAAATCATAGAAATCTAAATTTCAGCGTTTGAAGCATGTGTCTTTAAATTTTCATTGCCTTTCGACAATTTCAACATATAGAAATATTCTTGTTAATATTAGAAATACATTATCATATAATGACGTCAGGTGACGTCATATGACATATATTTTCACAAAATGTTTAGAACTTCTAGAGACCTATATACTGACTAAATATCAACTTTCTATCTTAAATAGGACAGATTTTATAAGCATTTAAAAATTTACGACCTTGGTTCGAATCTTGGATTCGCTATAGAACCATGGACTTTTCGAATTTTGAAAAATGGACACCGGGATGCACAACTAGAGCCTAACATACACATTCTGTGAAATTTTGATGAAAATCGGTCCAGAAATAATGGCTGTAGACCGCGTACAAACTTTTTCACCTGACGTCAAATCTGACGTTATATGACGTCATATGAATATAAAATTCATTGCATCCGAAAGCTCATGGTTTGAAATATATGCCATAAAATTTTCATTGTTCTGAGTCAATGGCAACACCTCGAAATTAACACAAATATAAGAGGAAGAAAAAAAGAATAAGAAGAAGAAGAATAATAAAAAAACAGTACAAACCCAATATGACTTTCTGCCTGTAGGCAGAAAGTCCTAATAAGAAGAAGAAGAATAAACAGTACAAACCCAATAGGACTTTCTGCTTTAGGCAGAAAGTCCTAACTAGATGTCATTCGTTTAAACGAATGATAGGACTTTCTGCAACATCTGCTTTATATAGTATATATATAGAAGATGACATAATAGATAATCTGTCCAAATTGCAACTTTCTATCTCCTCTATTTCTAAATAAAATAGCACAAATAGAACACATTCTGTGAATTTTAATAAAAGTCCGCCCATATCTTGCACATGTAGTTTACATACAAAATTTATACTATGTCATATGACATGAAAGAAAAATGAAAAGGTGTTCAAATGTAAGTTTCTAACTTTCATCACACATAGAATTTCATCACTCCAGCTCAGTTGTAACCTTGTTTAATTTTAGCCTCAGTAGGAAGAAGTATTGAATATTTGTATAGTGCTATATCCTTTCGACACCTGTAACGTAGTTAAACGTATTTAGCGATTTTGGCATGTTTGGGCTTCCGTAGTTTTGCCATAAATTCCTGGAATTTCGAACTATGGTGATATTTTGAAAGGTAACATCCCAGCCTACAAACTGATGCAATGTGAGTATCGTTAGCATAACAATGCAGTTTTTAGATGGTCTAAAATGTGGGGCTGCGTGTGAATTTTTCAAGGCTTGCAAACTGCTCGCTAGCTACATAGTGTTGCAAATACGGATTTTTGTCTTGTGCCGTTGTACATGTATTAACTTCAATGCTTATTTTGGAAACAGTCAACATTCGACAAAAAAACAAAAACAAAATCAAGATATAGCCCATCAATTGCAATTTGATATTTTTTTTTTTTTTTTTTTTTTTTTTTTTTTTTAATTTATTGGTACCTACCTTTTCCTTTTTTTAAAATTTTCCTTTAAACTTGGTACCGTTAGAAAGCTCTTAAAATACATTTTATACGCATACTGTATAAACCTATCTTCAGTCGTTTCTGAGATATTGACTGTAAAAAAAAGATAAAATTTTTTTTTTTTTTTTTTTTTTTGTTAATTTTATTCGTAAACCAATTTTAATAAATAAATATTTTTGGAAAATTTACAAAAACCGATATTTATTGAGATAGAAAGAAGAAAAGAATAATAATAATAAACAAATGACGTCACGTGACGTCATATAACGTTTATTTTCACATAATTGTTAAGACACCCAGAGACCTACTAACTGACAAAATTTCACCTTTCTATCTCAAATAGGACAGTTTTTATAAGCATTTAAAAATTGACGTCTTTGGTTCGAATCTTGGATCCACCATAGATGCTTGGACTTTTCGAATTTTGAAAAACGGACACCGGTATACACAATAAGAACGTAATATACACATTCTGTGAAAATTTGATAAAAATCGGCCCATTAATAATGGCTCTGGACCGTGTACAAACTTTTGTAGTCAACTTCAAATGTGACGTCATATGACGTCATAGGCTTCTGAAAATCATTGAAATCGAAATTTCAGCGTCTGAATCATTTGTCATTAAATTTTCATTGCCCTTCGACAATTTCAACATATAGAAATACTCTTGTTAATATTAGAAATACATTATCATATAATGACGTCACGTGACGTCATATGACGTTTCTTTTCACAAAATGTTTAAGACTCCCAGATACCTATATACTGACCAAATATCACTTTTCTATCTGAAATAGGACCGATTTTATAAGCATTTAAAAATTTACGACCTTGGTTCGAATCTTGGATTCGCTATAGAACCATGGACTTTTCGAATTTTGAAAAACGGACACTGAGATGCACAACTAGAACTTAATATACACAATCTGTGAAAATTTGATGAAAATTGATTCACAAACAATGGCTGTAGACCGCGTACAATCTTTTGTTGCATATTTCAAATGTGACGTCATATGACGTCAAAGGTATATGAAAATCATAGAAATCAAAATTTTACCATTTGAAACATGTGTCATTAAATTTTCATTGCCCTTCGACAATTTCAACATATAGAAATATTCTTGTTAATATTAGAAATACATAATAATATAATGACGTCACGTGACGTCATATGACATTTATTTTCACAAAATGTTTAAAACATCTAGAGACCTATATACTGACTAAATATCAACTTTCTATCTTTAACAGGACAGATTTTATAAGCATTTAAAAATTTACGACCTTGGTTCGAATCTTGGATTCGCTATAGAACCATGGAATTTTCGAATTTGGAAAAACGGACACCGGGATGCACAACTAGAGCCTAACATACACATTCTGTGAAAATTTGATGAAAATCGGTCAAGAAATAATGGCTGTAGACCGCGTACAAAAAATCTGACGTTATATGACGTCATATGAATATGTAATACACTGCATCCGAAAGCACATGGTTTGAAATATATGCCATAAAATTTTCATTGTTCTGAGTCAATGGCAACACCTCGAAATTAACACAAATATAAGAGGAAGAAAAAAAGAATAATAAGAAGAATAAGAATAACTAGATTTCATTCGTTGATACGAATGATAGGACTTTCTGCTAAAATTGAAAAATATTAAGATTAATTCCGTTAGAAAGAATATATATTAAATTCTCTACCCTTTACTCTTTTTTTTTTTTCGAATGGACTTCTTTTAGCTTTGATGTCACATGACGTCATAGGGTGCTGAATATGCTTTTGTTCAAAAACGCATATGTTACTGTCATATCTCTGGTGCTGAAGAAGCTTTTGTTCAAAAGCGCATACTTAACTGTCATAACTCTGAAATTTTCATTACTCTGAACAACTGGCATCATGTCGAAATCATTGCCCTAAAATGAAAATTTAGAAGTATGCCTTTGAAGTCACATGACGTCATGTGACGTCACCACACAAAATATATGTAGAAATTCTGCAGAACTGCAAACTGTGTAAGTTTCATCTTTCTATCTCATCCTGATGCTCTTTAATCCTTAAATGAAATTTTCGGACCTATGATCCAATCTTATTTCAGCCACAGAACTTCGGTTTTTCGGAATTTCGGTAAGCTGGCAGGATATGTACACCTTAGTTTCAAGGTGTACCATCTGTGAAAATAAGAAGAAAATCCGACCATAAATGGCGGCTGTTAGAGCGTGAAAACCATTTTTCACTATTTTTAGCTCTGACGTCACATAACGTCATAGGGTGCTGAAGTGCTTTTGTTCAAAAGCGCATTTGTTATTGTCATAACTCTAAAATCTCATTATTCTGAACAACTGGCATCATGTCGAAATCATTGCCCTAAAATGAAAAATAAGAAGTATGCTTATGACGTCACATGACGACATTTGACATCACGACTCAAAATATATTAAGAAATTCTGCAGAACTGCAAACTGTGTAAGTTTCAACTTTCTATCTTACCTGAAGCTCTTTAATCCTAAAATGAAATTTTCGGTCCTATGTTCGAATCTAATTTCAGCCACAGAACGTCGGTCTTTCGGAATTTCAGTTAGCTTACAGGATATGCACACCTAAGTTTCAAGATGTACCATCTGTGAAAATTTGAAGAATATCCGGCCATAAATGGCGGCTGTAGAGCGTGAACACCATTTTTCACTATTTTTAACTGTGACGACACATAACGTCATAGGGTGCTGTAGATGCTTTTGTGTAAAAGCGCATATGTTGCTATTATAACTCTGAAATTTTCATTATTCTGAACAACTGGCATCATGTCGAAATCATTACCCTAAAATGAAAATTAAGAAGTATGCCTATGACGTCACATGACGTCATATGACGACACGACTCAAAAATATTAAGAAATTCTGCAGAACTGCAAACTGTGTGAGTAGCAACTTTCTATCTCATCCTGAAGCTCTTTCATCCTAAAATGAAATTTTCGGTCGTTTGTTCGAATCTTATTTTCAGCCACAGAACTTCGGTCTTTCGGAATTTTGGTTAGCTGACAGGATATGCACACCTTAGTTTCAAGATGTACCATCTGTGAAAATTTAAAGTAAATCCGACCATAAATGACTTGTGTAGAGCGAACCCAATTTTTCACTATATTTAGCTGTGACGTCATGTGACGTCATAGGCTGCTGATAATCATTGAAATCAAAATTTCCTCACGTGACTAATTACTCATAAAAATTTCATCGTCCCAGGACTATTGCAACATGTTAAACTAAGCATTTAGTTAGGAAGAAGAAAAGAATTATAATAATAAAAAAATGACGTCACGTGACGTCATATGACGTTTATTTTCACATAATTGTTAGACACCAAGAGACCTACTAACTGACAAAATTTCAACTTTCTTTCTCAAATAGGACAGTTTTTATAAGCATTTAAAAATTGACGTCCTTAGTTCGAATCTTGGATCCGCCATAGATGCTTGGACTTTTCAAATTTTGAAAAACGGACACCGGTATACACAATAAGAACGTAATATACACATTCTGTGAAAATTTGATGAAAATCGGCCCATTAATAATGGCTCTGGACCGTGTACAAACTTACGTAGTCAATTTCAAATGTGACGTCATATGACGTCATAGGCTTCTGAAAATCATTGAAATCGAAATTTCAGCGTCTGAATCATTTGTCATTAAACTTTCATTGCCCTTCGACAATTTCAACATATAGAAATACTCTTATTAATATTAGAAATACATTATCATATAATGACGTCACGTAACGTCATATGACGTTTATTTTCACAAAATGTTTAAGACTCCCAGAGACCTATATACTGACCAAATATCAACTTTCTATCTCAAATAGGACCGATTATATAAGCATTTTAAAATTTACGACCTTGGTTCGAATCTTGAATTCGCTATAGAACCATGGACTTCTTGAATTTTGAAAAAGGGACAAGAGATGCACAACTAGAACTTAATATACACAATCTGTGAAAATTTGATGAAAATCGGTTAATAAACAATGGCTGTAGACCGCGTACAAACTTTTGTAGCATATTTCAAGTGTGACGTCGTATGACGTCATAGACATATGAAATTCATAGAAATCAAAATTTCAACGTTTGAAGCATGTGTCATTAAATTTTCATTGCCCTTCGACAATTTCAACATAAAGAGATATTATTGTTAATATTAGAAATACATTATCATATAATGACGTCACGTGACGTCATATGACATTTATTTTCACAAAATGTTTAAAACTTCTAGAGACCTATATACTGACTAAATATCAATCTTCTATCTCAAATAGGACTGATTTTATAAGCATTTAAAAATTTACGACCTTGGTTCGAATCTTGGATTCGCTATAGAACCATGGACTTTTCGAATTTTGAAAAACGGACACAGGGATGCACAACTAGAGCCTAACATACACATTCTGTGAAATTTTGATGAAAATCGGTCCAGAAATAATGGCTGTAGACCGCGTACAAACTTTTTCACGTGACGTCAAATCTGACGTTATATGACGTCATATGAATATATAATTCATTGCATCCGAAAGCTCATGGTTTGAAATATATGCCATAAAATTTTCATTGTTCTGAGTCAATGGCAACACCTCGAAATTAACACAAATATAAGAGGAAGAAAAAAAGAATAAGAAGAAGAAGAATAATAAAAAAACAGTACAAACCCAATATGACTTTCTGCCTGTAGGCAGAAAGTCCTAACTAGATGTCATTCGTGAAAACGAATGATAGGACTTTCTGCAAGCTGTGTTAATGCAAAAAGCAGGAGATAGAAGTTTCATGTAATGACTCACCTCTGGTAGTATTTCATGTTCATGCTGAACAATTGACATTATATTCCGAAATCAGTGCAAATGATAAGAACTAAGTATTAGTCTGTGACGTAACATGATGTCATATGACGTAAGGACATGACTGCAAACTTGATTTCTAGTTTAAAGGTCCTATGTTCGAATCTTACTTCAGCCACAATACTTCGGTTTTTAGGAATTAAGGTTAGCTGAAAAAATATTCACACCTTAGTTGCAAAATGTACCATCTGTAAAAATTTGAAGAAAATCTTATCATAAATGACGGCTGTAGATCGCGAATACCATTTTTCACTATTTTCAGCTTTGACGTCAGGTGACGTCATAGGGTGCTGAAAATACTGTTGCTCAAAAGCGCATACTTTACTGTAATAACTCTGAAATTTTCATTATTCTGAACAACTGGCATCATGTCGAAATCATTGCCCCAAATTAAAATTAAGTGGTATTCATATGACATCCTATGACGTCACGATTCAAAATATTTGTAGAAATTCTGCAGAACTGCAAACTGTGTAAGTTTCAACTTTCTATCTCATCCTGAAGTACTTTAATCCTAAAATGAAATTTTCGGTCCTATGTTCGAGTCTTTTTTTCAGCAACAGAACTTCGGTTTTTTGGAATTTCGGTTAACTGACAGGATATGAACACCTTAGTTTCAAGATGTACAATCTGTAAAAAATTTGAAGAAAATCTGACCATAAATGGCGGCTGTAGAGCGTTAAAACCATTTTTCACTATTTTTAGCTCAGACGTCACATGACGTCATAGGGTGCTGAAGATGCTTTTGTTCAAAAGTACATACTTTGTTGTCATACCTCTGAAATTTTCATTATTCTGAACAACTGGCATCATGTCGAAATCATTGCTCTAAAATGAAAATTACGAAGTATGCTTATGACATCACATGACGTCATATGACCTCATAACGCAAAACATATGTAGAAAAATTCTGCAGAACTGCAAACTGTGTAAGTTTCAACTTTCTATCTCATCCTGAAGCTCTTTAATCCTAAAATGAAATTTTCGGTCCTATGTTCGAATCTTATTTCAGCCACAGAACTTCGGTCTTTCGGAATTTCGGTTAGCTGACATGATATGCACACCTTAGTTTCAAGATGTACAATCTGTGAAAATTTGAAGAAAATCCGACCATAAATGGTGGCTGTAGAGCGTGAACACCATTTTTCATTATTTTTAGCTCTGACGTCACATGACGTCAAAGGGTGCTGAAAATTCTTTTGTTCAAAAGCGTATACTTTACTTTCATAACTCTGAAATTTTCATTATTCTGAACAACTGGCATCATGTCGAAATCATTGCCCTAATATGAAAATTAAGAAGTATGCTTATGACGTCACATGACGTCCTATGACGTCACGACTCAAAATATATGTAGAAATTCTGTCGCACTACAAACTGTGTAAGTTTCAACTTTCTGTCTCATTCTGAAGCTCTTTAATCCTAAAATGAAATTTTCGGTCCTATGTTCGAATCTTATTTCAGCCACAGAACTTCGGTCTTTCGGAATTTCGGTTAGCTGACAGGATATGCACACCTTAGTTTCAAGATGTACCATCTGTGAAAATTTGAAGAAAATCCGACCATAAATGACGGGTGTAGAGCGCAAAAACCATTTTCCACTATTTTTAGCTGTGACGTCATGTGACGTCATAGGGTGCTGAAGATGCTTTTGTTCAAAAGCGCATACGTTATTTTCATAACTCTGAAGTTTTCATTATTCTGAACAACTGGCATCATGTCGAAATCATTGCCCTAATATGGAAATTAAGAAGTATGCTTATGACGTCACATGACGTCATATGACGTTCCGACTCCAAAATTTTGTAGAAATTTTGCAGAACTGCAAACTGTGTAAGTTTCAACTTTCTATCTCATCCTGAAGCTCTTTAATCCTAAAATGAAATTTTCGGTCCTATGTTCGAATCTTATTTCAGCCACAGAACTTCGGTCTTTCGGAATTTCGGTTAGCTGACAGGATATGCACACCTTTGATTCAAGATGTACCATCTGTGAAAATTTGAAGAAAATCCGACCATAAATGACGGCTGTAGAGCGCGAACACCATTTTTCACTATTTTTAGCTGTGACGTCATGTGACGTCATAGGGTGCGACAATAAGCCATAAAAATTTCATCGTCCTAGGTCCATTGCAACATATTAAAATAAGCGTTTAGTTAGGAAGAAGAAAAGAATAATAATAATAATAATAACTAGATGTCATTCGTTTAAACGAATGATAGGACTTTCTGCAACATCTGCTTTATATAGTATATATATAGAAGATGACATAATAGATAATCTGTCCAAATTGCAACTTTCTATCTCCTCTATTTCTAAATAAAATAGCACAAATAGAACACATTCTGTGAATTTTAATAAAAGTCCGCCCATATCTTGCACATGTAGTTTACATACAAAATTTATACTATGTCATATGACATGAAAGAAAAATGAAAAGGTGTTCAAATGTAAGTTTCTAACTTTCATCACACATAGAATTTCATCACTCCAGCTCAGTTGTAACCTTGTTTAATTTTAGCCTCAGTAGGAAGAAGTATTGAATATTTGTATAGTGCTATATCCTTTCGACACCTGTAACGTAGTTAAACGTATTTAGCGATTTTGGCGTGTTTGGGCTTCCGTAGTTTTGCCATAAATTCCTGGAATTTCGAACTATGGTGATATTTTGAAAGGTAACATCCCAGCCTACAAACTGATGCAATGTGAGTATCGTTAGCATAACAATGCAGTTTTTAGATGGTCTAAAATGTGGGGCTGCGTGTGAATTTTTCAAGGCTTGCAAACTGCTCGCTAGCTACATAGTGTTGCAAATACGGATTTTTGTCTTGTGCCGTTGTACATGTATTAACTTCAATGCTTATTTTGGAAACAGTCAACATTCGACAAAAAAACAAAAACAAAATCAAGATATAGCCCATCAATTGCAATTTGATATTTTTTTTTTTTTTTTTTTTTTTTTTTTTTAAGTCGTTGCGCAACTATTTTAGCTTGGTGACCCCTGCGCGTGACCTTTTCCATATTTTTATGATGCATGATTATGAAATATCTTATTCTCCATGTAACTTTCTTATATGAAGTCCAATTTCAATAAACTTGGTACCGTTAGAAAGCTCTTAAAACATGCTACATTTTACATGCATAATGTATAAACTTATCTTCAGTCGTTTCTGAGATATTGACTGTTAAACCTCAAGAAAACAGCATATCATCAGCAAAATTAGCTTCATTTCATTTAGTTTTTTTGCTTATAACTTTGTATTGCGTAAACCAATTTTAATAAACTAAATATCTTTGGAAACGTCAATTATTCAGCTATAATTCGTATTCATACATATATTTACAAAAATCGATATTTATTGAGATATGGCTACATATATGCAGTAGGGGTGAAATCAAAATTTCCTCACGTGCCTAATAACCCATAAACATTTCATCGTCCTAGGACTATTGCAACATATTAAAATAAGCGTTTAGTTAGGAAGAAGAAAAGAATAATAATAATAAACAAATGACGTCACGTGACGTCATATGACGTTTATTTTCACATAATTGTTAAGACACCCAGAGACCTACTAACTGACAAAATTTCAACTTTCTATCTCAAATAGGACAGTTTTTATAAGCATTTAAATATTGACGTCATTGGTTCGAATCTTGGATCCGCCATATATGCTTGGACTTTTCGAATTTTGAAAAACGGACACCGGTATACACAATAAGAACGTAATATACACATTCTGTGAAAATTTGATGAAAATCGGTTCATAAACAATGGCTCTGGACCGCGTACAAACTTTTGTTGCATATTTCAAGTGTGACGTCATATGACGTCATAGGCTTCTGAAAATCTTTGAAATCGAAATTACAGCATCTGAAGCATGCGGCATTAATTTTTCATTGCCCTTCATAAATTTAAAAATAATCTTGTTAGAATTAGAAATTCATTATCATAAATGACGTCGTGACGTCATATGACATTTATTTTCACAAAATGTTTAAGACTCCCAGAGACCTATATACTGACCCAATATCATCTTTCTATCTCAAATAGGACCGATTTTATAAGAATTTGAAAATTTACGACCTTGGTTCGAATCTTGGAATCGCTATAGAACCTTTGACTTTTCGAATTTTGAAAAACGGACACCGGGATGCACAACTAGAACTTAATATACACATTCTGTGAAAATTTGATGAAAATCGGTTCATAAACAATGGCTGTAGACCGCGTACAAACTTTTGTTGCATATTTCCAGTGTGACGTCATATGACGTCATAGGCATATGAAAATCATAGAAATCAAAATTTCAGCGTTTGAAGCATGTGTCTTTAAATTTTCATTGCCTTTCGACAATTTCAACATATAGAAATATTCTTGTTAATATTAGAAATACATTATCATATAATGACGTCACGTGACGTCATATGAGAAATATTTTCACAAAATTTTTAAAACTTCTAGAGACCTATATACTGACTAAATATCAACTTTCTTTCTTAAATAGGACAGATTTTATAAGCATTTAAAAATTTCCGACCTTGGTTCGAATCTTGGATTCGCTATAGAACCATGGACTTTTCAAATTTTGAAAAACGGACACCGGGATGCACAACTAGAACTTAATATACACAATCTGTGAAAATTTGATGAAAATCGGTTCACAAACAATGGCTGTAGACCGCGTACAAACTTTTGTAGCATATTTCAAATGTGACGTCATATGACGTCATAGGCATATGAAAATCATAGAAATCAAAATTTCCTGACGTGGCTAATAAGTCATAAAAATTTCATCGTCCTAGGAGTATTGCAACATAGAAAAATAAGCGTTTAGTTAGGAAGAAAAAAAAGAATAATAATAAGAAGAAGAATAAACAGTACAAACCCAATAGGACTTTCTGCTTTAGGCAGAAAGTCCTAATAAAAAACAGTACAAACCCAATATGACTTTCTGCCTGTAGGCAGAAAGTCCTAATAATAAACATAACAAACCCAATAGGACTTTCTGCTTTAGGCAGAAAGTCCTAACTAGACTTCTTTTGTTTTGAACAAAAGATAGGGCTTTCTGCACTGCCAACCATGACAAACCTGGTGTTTTTCGAATTTTGGCAAACCTATATAATCCTGCACAATGAAGTCGTAATATATAACTTCTGTGAAAATTCCATGCCAATCCGTCCATAAATGACGGCTGTACAGCGCGGATGAACTTTGGTAGCTTTTTAAGTTTTGATGTCATGTGATATATAATCTGAAAACAGATGATATGACGTTATCTTTACAAAATCTTAATGTTCATGACTACCTACATAGGACATTAAATTTTCATTGTATATGAACCTTTGCAACATGAGTAAAATTGACATCAAGAAATCAGAAATTCTTTACAACTTGATGACGTCATATGACGTTATATGACGTTCATCTTTACAAAATGCAAAGAAAACACAGAGAGGAATAATCTCGCCAAATATCAACTTTCTATCTCATCTAGAATCGATTTTATATGGATTTGAAATTTGACGTCCTTGGTTCGAATCTTGGATTCGCCAAAGAACCTTAGTTCTTTCGAATCTTGGCAAACCTATATAATCCTGCACAATAAGGTCTTAATATAAACTTCTGTGAAAATTCAATGACAATCCGTCCATAAATGACGGCTGTACAGTGCGTACAAACTTTGGTACCTATTTTTAGTTCTGACGTCATGTGACGTCATATGAAAAATTTAAACATTAGATCAAAATGTTCATGATCACCTACAAAGGACTTTCAATTTCCATTGTTTATGAACCCTTGCAACATGAGTAAATTGACATCAAGAAATCAGAAATTCTATACAACTTGATGACGTCATATGACGTCATATGACGTTCATCTTTACAAAATGCAAAGGAAACACAGAGAGGAATAATCTCGCCAAATATCAACTTTCTATCTCATCTACAAACGTTTTTATACGTTTTTAAAATTTGACGTCCTTGGTTCGAATCTTGGATTCGCCAAAGAACCTTAGTTCTTTCGAATCTTGGCAAACCTATAGAATCCTGCACAATGAGGTCGTAATATATAACTTCTGTGAAGATTCCATGCCAATCTATCAATAAATGACGGCTGTACAGAGCGGACAAACTTTGGTAGTTATTTATAGTTCTGACGTCAGGTGACGTCATATGCAAATTTTAAACATTGAATCTAAATGTTCATAATTATGTACAAAGGACATTTAATTTTCATTGTCTATGAACCTTTGCAACATGAGTAAATTGACATCAAGAAATCAGAAATTCTATACAACTTGATGACGTCATATGACGTCAAATGACGTTCATCTTTACAAAATGCAAAGGAAACACAGAGAGGAATAATCTCGCCAAATATCAACTTTCTATCTCATCTAGAATCTTGGCACAATAACGTCTTAATATATAAATTCTGTGAAAATTCCATGAAAATCCGTCCATAAATGACGGGTGTACAGCGCGTACAAACTTTGGTAGCTTTTTTTAGTTCTGACGTCATGTGACGTCATGTGAAAATAAAAATAACATATTCCAAAATGCCATTGCTTCAGGTATCTGTTGATAGAATTTCTTTGTCCTAGACCTTCAGCAACTTAATGAAATAACAACATGAAAAGGTTGGAAAAAAAGAATAATAATAATAACTAGATGTCATTCGTCAAAACGAATGATAGGAATTTCTGCAACCTGTGTTAATGCAAAAAGCAGGAGATAGAAGTTTCATGTAATGACTCACCTCTGGTAGTATTTCATGTTCATGCTGAACAATTGACATTATATTCCGCGAAAAATAAGCGTTTAGTTACGAAAAAAAATAAAATAAGTAGCAGTAGTAGTAGTATGCTTATGACGTCAGGACTCAAAATATATGTAGAAATTATGCAGACCTGCAAACTGTGTAAGTTTCAACTTTCTATCTCATCCCGAAGTTCTTTAACCCTAAAATGAAATTTTTGGTCCTATGTTCGAATCTTATTTCAGCCACAATACTTCGGTTTTTCGGAATTAAGGTTAGCTGACAGAATATTCACATCTTAGTTTCAAGATGTACCATCTGTAAAAATTTGAAGAAAATCTGATCATAAATGGCGGCTGTAGAGCGCGAACACCATTTTCACTATTTTTAGCTCTGACGTCACATGACGTCATAGGGTGCTGAATTGCAAAAAAAATTAAGAAGATGCTTTTGTTCAAAAGCGTATACCTTACTGTCATAACTCTAAAATTTTCATTATTCTGAACAACTGGCATCATGTCGAAATCATTGCCCTAAAATGAAAATTAAGAAGTATGCTTATGACGTCACATGGCGACATTTGACGTCACGACTCAAAATATATTGAGAAATTCTACAGAACTGCAAACTGTGTAAGTTTCAACTTTCTATCTCATCCTGAAGCTCTTTAATGCTAAAATGAAATTTTCGGTCCTATGTTCGAATCTTATTTCAGCCACAGAACTTCGGTCTTTCGGAAATTCGGTTAGCTGGCAGGATATGCACACCTTAGTTTCAAGATGTACCATCTGTGAAAATTTGAAGAAAATCCGACCATAAATGACGGCTGTAGAGCGCAAACACCATTTTTCACTACTTTTAGCTGTGACGTCATGTGACGTCATAGGCTGCTGATAATCATTGAAAACAAAATTTCCTCACGTGACTAATAACCCATAAAAATTTCATGGTCCTAGGACTATTGCAACATATTAAAATAAGCGTTAGTTAGGAAGAAGAAAAGAATAATAATAATAAAAAAATGACGTCACGTGACGTCATATGACGTTTATTTTCACATACTTGTTAGACACCCAGAGACCTACTAACTGACAAAATTTCAACTTTCTATCTCAAATAGGACAGCATTTAAATATTGACGTCCTTGGTTCGAATCTTGGATCCGCCATAGATGCTTGGACTTTTCGAATTTTGAAAAAAGGACACCGGTATACACAATAAGAACGTAATATACACATTCTGTGAAAATTTGATAAAAATCGGCCCATTAATAATGGCTCTGGACCGAGTACAAACTTTCGTATTCAATTTCAAATGTGACGTCATATGACGTCATAGTCTTCTAAAATCATTAAAAAATTTAATACCTTGTTAATATTAGAAATACATTAAGACGTCACGTGACGTCATATGACATTTATTTTCACAAAATGTTTAAAACTTCTAGAGACCTATATACTGACTAATTATCAACTTTCTATCTTAAATAGGACAGATTTTATAAGCATTTTAAAATTTACGACCTTGGTTCGAATCTTGGATTCGCTATAGAACCATGGACTTTTCGAATTTTGAAAAACAGACACCGGGATGCACAACTAGAACTTAATATACACAATCTGTAAAAATTTGAAGAAAATCGGTTCACAAACAATGGCTGTAGACCGCGTACAAACTTTTGTAGCAAATTTCAAATGTGACGTCATATGACGTCATAGGCATATGAAAATCATAGAAATCAAAATTTTATCGCATCAAGTATATGCCATTAAAATTTCATGGCCCTGGGACCATTGCAACATGCTTAAATTAACGCTCAGTTTGGAAGAAAAAAAGAATAAGAAGAATAAAAAAACATAACAAACCCAATAGGACTTTCTGCTTTAGGCAGAAAGTCCTAATAATAATAAACATAACAAACCCAATAGGACTTTCTGCTTTAGGCAGAAAGTCCTAATAACTAGACTTCTTTTGTTTTGAACAAAAGATAGGGCTTTCTGCACTGCAAACCATTACAAACCTGGTGGTTTTCGAATTTTGGCAAACCTATATAATCCTGCACAATGAAGTCGTAATATATAACTTCTGTGAAAATTCCATGCCAATCCGTCCATAAATGACGGCTGTGCAGCGCGGATGAACTTTGGTAGCTTTTTTAAGTTTTGATGTCATGTGACGTCATATTAAAATTTTACTCATTAAATCTTAATGTTCATGATTACCTACATAGGACATTAAATTTTCATTGTCTATGAGCCTTTGCAACATGAGTAAATTGACATCAAGAAATCGGAAATTCTATACAACTTGATGACGTCATATGACGTCATATGACGTTCATCTTTACAAAATGCAAAGGAAACACGGAGACATATAATCTCGCCAAATATCAACTTTCTATCTCATCTAGAATCGATTTTATATGGATTTGAAATTTGACGTCCTTGGTTCGAATCTTGGATTCGCCATAGAACCTTAGTTCTTTCGAATCTTGGCAAACCTATATAATCCTGCACAATGAGGTCTTAATATATAACTTCTGTGAAAATTCCATGACAATCCGTCCATAAATGACGGCTGTACAGCGCGTACAAACTTTGGTAGCTATTTTTAGTTCTGACGTCATGTGACGTCATGCGAAGATAAAAATAATATATTCCAAAATGCCATTGCTTCAGGTGTCTGTTGATAGAATTTCTTTGTCCTAGACCTTCAGCAACTTAATGAAATAACAACATGAAAAGGTTGGAAAAAAAGAATAATAACTAGACTTCTTTTGTTTTGAATAAAAGATAGGGCTTTCTGCACTACAAACCATGACAAACCTGGTGTTTTTCTAATTTTGGCAAACCTATATAATCCTGCACAATGAAGTCGTAATATATAACTTCTGTGAAAATTCCATGCCAATCCGTCCATAAATGACGGCTGTGCAGCACGGATGAACTTTGGTAGCTTTTTTAAGTTTTGATGTCATGTGACGTCATATGAAAATTTTACTCATTAAATCTTAATGTTCATGATTACCTACATAGGACATTAAATTTTCATTGTCTATGAACCTTTGCAACATGAGTAAATTGACATTCAGGAATCGGAAATTCTCTACAATTTGATGACGTCATATGGCGTTCATCTTTACAAAATGCAAAGGAAACACAGAGACGTATAAGCTCTCTAAATATCAAATTTCTATCACATCTAGAAACGATTTTATACGTATTTAAAATTTAACGTCCTTGGTTCGAATCTTGGATTCGTCAAAGAACCTTAGTTCTTTCGAATCTTGGCAAACCTACAGAATCCTGCACAATGAGGTCGTAATATATTACTTCTGTGAAGCTTCCATGCCAATCTATCAATAAATGACGGCTTTACAGAGCGGACAAACTTTGGTAGTTATTTATAGTTCTGACAAGATGTGACGTCATATGAAAATTTTAAACATTGAATCTAAATGTTCCTGATTAAGTACAAAGGACATTTAATTTGCATTGTCTATGAAGCTTTGCAACATGAGTAAATTGACATCAAGAAATCGGAAATTCTATACAACTTGATGACGTCATATGACGTCATATGACGTTCATCTTTAAAAATGCAAAGGAAACACAGAGATATATAATCTCGCCAAATATCAACTTTCTATCTCATCTAGAAACGATTTTATACGTATTTGAAATTTGACGTCCTTGGTTCGAATCTTGGATTCGCCATAGAACCTTTGCTTTTTCGAATCTTGGCAAAACTATATAATCCTGCACAATGAGATCGTAATATATAACTTCTGTGAAAATTCCATGCCAATCCGTCCATAAATGACGGCTGTACAGCGCGTACAAACTTTGGTAGCTATTTTTAGTTCTGACGTCATGTGACGTCATATGAAAATTTTAAACATTGGATCAAAATGAACATGAGCACCTGCAAAGGATTTTAAATTTCCATTGTTTATGAACCCTTGCAACATGAGTAAATTGACATCAAGAAATCGGAAATTCTATACAACTTGATGACGTCAAATGACGTCATATGACGTTCATCTTTACAAAATGCAAAGGAAACACAGAGACGTATAATCTCGCCAAATATCAACTTTCTATCTCATCTAGAAACGTTTTTTATATGGATTTGAAATTTGACGTCCTTGATTCGAATCTTAGATTCGCCATAGAACATTAGTTCTTTCGAATCTTGGCAAACCTATATAATCCTGCACAATGAGGTCGTAATAAATAACTTCTGTGAAAATTCCATGCCAATCCGTCCATAAATGACGGCTGTACAGTGCGTACAATCTTTGGTAGCTATTTTTAGTTCTGACGTTATGTGACGTCATATGAAAATTATAAAAATTGAATCTAAATGTTCCTGATTACCTAGATAGGACATTAAATTTTCATTGTCTATGAGCCTTTGCAACATGAGTAAATTGACATCAAGAAATCGGAAATTCTATACAACTTGATGACGTCATATGACGTCATATGACGTTCATCTTTACAAAATGCAAAGGAAACACAGAGACATATAATCTCGCCAAATCTCAACTTTCTATCTCATCTAGAACCGTTTTTATATGGATTTGAAATTTGACGTCCTTGATTCGAATCTTGGATTCGCCATAGAACCTTAGTTCTTTCGAATCTTGACAAACCTATATAATCCTGCACAATGACGTCGTAATATATAACTTCTGTGAAAATTCCATGCCAATCCGTCCATAAATGACGGCTGTACAGCGCGTACAAACTTTGGTAGCTATTTTTAGTTCTGACGTCATGTGACGTCATATGAAAATTTTAAAAATAATAGATTCCAAAATGCCATAGCTTCAGGTGTCTGTTGATAGAATTTCTTTGTCCTAGACCTTCAGCAACTTAATGAAATAACAACATGAAAAGGTTGGAAAAAAAGAATAATAATAACTAGATGTCATTCGTGAAAACGAATGATAGGACTTTCTGCAAGCTGTGTTAATGCAAAAAGTAGGAAATAGAAGTTTCATGTAATGATTCACCTCTGGTAGTATTTCATGTTCATGCTAAACAATTGACATTATATTCCGAAATTAGTGCAAATGATAAGAACTTAGTATTAGTCTGTGACGTAACATGATGTTATATGACGTCAGGACATGACTGCAAACTTGATTTCTAGTTTAAAGGTCCTATGTTCGAATCTTGCTTCAGCCACAATACTTCGGTTTTTCGGAATTAAGGTTAGCTGACAAAATATTCACACCTTAGTTTCAAGATGTACCATCTGTAAAAATTTGAAGAAAATCTGATCACAAATGGCGGCTGTAGAGCGCGAATACCATTTTTCACTATTTTAATCTCTGACGTCAGGTGACGTCATAGGGTGCTGAAATTCTGTTTCTCAAAAGCGCATACTTTACTGCAATAACTCTGAAATTGTCATTATTCTGAACAACTGGCATCATGTCGAAATCATTGCCGCAAATTAAAATTAAGTGGTATGCTTATGACGTCCAATGACGTCACGATTCAAAATATTTGTAGAAATGCTGCAGAACTGCAAACTGTGTAAGTTTCAACTTTCTATCTCATCCTGAAGCTCTTCAATCCTAAAATGAAATTTTTGGTCCTATGTTCGAATCTTATTTCAGCCACAGGACTTGGGTTTTTCGGAATTTCGGTTAGCTGGCAGGATATGCACACCATAGTTTCAAGGTGTACCATCTTTGAAAATTTGAAGAAAATCCGACCATAAATGGCGGCTGTAGAGCGTGAACACCATTTTTCACTATTTTTAGCTGTGACGTCATGTGACGTCATAGGGTGCTGAAGATGCTTTTTTTCAAAAGCGCATCCATTTCTGTCATAACTCTAAAAATTTCAGTATTCTGAACAACTGGCATCACGTCGAAATCATTGCCTTTAAATGAAAATTAAGATGTATGCTTATGACGTCACATGACGTCATATGACGTCACGACTCAAAATATTTTAAGAAATTCTGCAGAACTACAAACTGTGTAAGTTTCAACTTTCTATTTCAACCTGAAGCTCTTTAATCCTAAAATGAAATTTTCGGTCCTATGTTCGAATCTTATTTAAGCCACAGAACTTCGGTCTTTCGGAATTTCGGTTAGCTGAAAGGATATACACATCTTAGTTTCAAGATATACCATCTGTGAAAATTTGAACAAAATTTGACCATAAATGGCGGCTGTAGAGCGTGAACACCATTTTTGACTATTTTTAGCTGTGACGTCACATGACGTCATAGGGTGCTGATGATGCTTTTTTCAAAAGCGCATTCTTTACTGTCATAACTCTGAAATTTTCATTATTCTGAACAACTGGCATCATGTCGAAATCATTGCCTTTAAATGAAAATTAAGATGTATGCTTATTACGTCACATGACGTCATATGACGTCACGACTCAAAATATATGTAGAAATTCTGAAGAACTACAAACTGTGTAAGTTTCAACTTTCTATTTCATCCTGAAGCTCTTTAATCCTAAAATGAAATTTTTGGTCCTATGTTCGAATCTTATTTAAGCCACAGAACTTCGGTCTTTCGGAATTTCGGTTAGCTGAAAGGATATACACATCTTAGTTTCAAGTTATACCATCTGTGAAAATTTGAAGAAACTTCGACCATAAATGGCGTCTGTAGAGCGGGAACACCATTTTTCACTATTTTTAGCTGTGACGTCACATGACGTCCTAGGGTGCTGAAGATGCTTTTTTCAAAAGCGCATCCATTTCTGTCATAACTCTGAAATTTTCATTATTCTGAACAACTGGCATCATTCAAAAAAATTAAAATGTACTTATGACTTCACATGACTCATATGACGTCACGACTCAAAATATATTAAGAAATTCTGAAGAATTGCAAACTGTGTAAGTTTCAACTTTCTATCTCATCCTGAAGCTCTTTAATCCTAAAATGAAATTTTCGGTCCTATGTTCGAATCTTATTTAAGCCACAGAACTTCGGTCTTTCGGAATTTCGGTTAGCTGACAGGTTATGTACACCTTAGTTTCAAGATGTACCATCTGTGAAAATTTGAAGAAAATCCGACAATAAATGACGGCTGTAGAGCGCGAACACCATTTTTCACTATTTTTAGCTGTGACGTCATGTGACGTCATAGGGTGCTGACAATCATTGAAATCAAAATTTCCTCACGTGACTAATAACCCATAAAAATTTCATCGTCCTAGGGCTATTGCAACATTTTAAAATAAGCGTTTAGTTAGGAAGAAGCAAAGAATAATAATAATAAAAAATGACGTCACGTGACGTCATATGACGTTTATTTTCACATAATTGTTAAGACTCCCAGAGACCTACTAACTGACAAAATTTCAACTTTCTATCTCAAATAGGACAGTTTTTATAAGCATTTAAAAATTGACGTCCTTGGTTCGAATCGTGGATCCGCCATAGATGCTTGGACTTTTCGAATTTTGAAAAACCGGACACCGGTATACACAATAAGAACGTAATATACACATTCTGTGAAAATTTGTTGAAAATCGGCCCATTAAAAATGGCTCTGGACCGTGTACATACTTTCGTAGTCAATTTCAAATGTGACGTCACATGACGTCATAGCTTCTGAAAATTATTAAAAAATTTTTTTTAAAACAATTCAATATATAGAAATACTCTTGTTAAAGATACATTATCATATAATGACGTCACGTGACGTCATATGACATTTATTTTCACAAAATGTTTAAGACTCTTAGAGACCTATATACTGACCAAATATCACTTTTCTATATCAAATTGGACCGATTTTATAAGCATTTAAAAATTTACGACCTTGGTTCGAATCTTGGAATCGCTATAGAACCATGGACTTTTCGCATTTTGAAAAACGGACAACGAGATGCACAACTAGAACTTAATATACACATTCTGTGAAAATTTGATAAAAATCGGCCCATTAATAATGGCTCTGGACCGTGTACAAACTTTCGTAGTCAATTTCAAATGTGACGTCATATGACGTCATAGGCTTCTGAAAATCTTTGAAATCGAAATTACAGCCTCTGAATCATTTGTCATTAAATTTTCATTGCCCTTCGACAATT
>CM037779.1:54621390-54671390 GCA_021229015.1 Solen grandis
ACCACGGCGGTGACAATGGACACGTTTGTTTGTCACGTTGAAAGTGATTTTTCTGTCTGTCTGTCTGTCTGTCTGTCTGTCTACTTTAGTACAGTGAAACATCTTTACAACGGCATTCATTATAACAGCATCCTCTTTATAACAGCAGTAGTCTTGAAAACTAAAGTGCATAATTCTTCTATGTCTCTTTTCTTTACAATGACAATTTCTTTATAACGGCAAAATTCAATGAAACAAACACCGCTGTTAGGCTCTTTTGATTGAGATAATGATGTTATTTATTATATTGTCCCTTGTAATATTCCATTCCTATTCCATCCGCAGCCGGTGTTCCTGTTCCTGATCCTCGGGTGGTTTTTCCTGCCGGTCTTCATCTCCGCCGGGGTACGTCAGAAGTCTAAATCTAAACTACCTGATTGTTTGTCTGTATAATTAGGTGTTATGTTTAAATCGTTTGGGGTCTCCTGTCTACATAAGGCAGATACAGTATATCACGCAGTAGACATGTGGCATGATACCACATTCACAATCAAATATACTGACGCTGGGACAAGCTGATTGTATTGCAGGAATAAAAAACATAATTAGATTCTTCATTGTGCTGTTGACATGTTTTCTGATAATAAATAAACAATACAAAAAAGCCTTCATGTATAGCATACCAAATATTCTAAGTTAAGAGAAATATCTTCAAATGATATCATGGTATCTTTGTACAACTAAAAATGTACGTAATTATATTTCTGATTAACTTAAACTGTTCATGAGAAATCAGATTAAGGTCTATGTTTATGCCTCCTCAGGTTTATTCTCATTACAACGTTAATGATCATATTTGTTTTTTCTCCAAAAACAAATAAAAAGGGGTTGCCGAGGGTGTTGGTTTATTCCATGTACATGTATAATCTCGATGATAGAACAACAGCGAGCCTTCAATTTGTTTCGTTTGTGTTAAACAATGCACTTTAATGGGACTTGGAATATACACCTCGATTAAGCAAGGGTGTTCGGATGACCGTTCCTCCCTCTCTCTCTCTATCTTGCGTGCGTGATTTTATTGTGCAAGCATGATGATATTGTTGTTTATGTCATCATCACCAAGTATTTCTCTGGTATGCAGTTTGAAATACTTCTACCTTCATGTGTCTCAATAAAAGAATCGAGTATTTAGAAATATTCCTGTGACACAGACATAAGGAGTGTGGAGTTCTGTGGCCATATTGGACATTGGATTGAAAACAGAAGTTTATATGCAATTTGAATGGGAAAAAGGAGTTAACTTCGCCTTTTTTTAATTGTGCATGTTATAAATGAGACAGCGGAAAAATAAAAAAACAAATATTTTGAATAAAATGAATTTTCCCTTTGAGGACCAGCACGTAATCAGCTTCCCCAAAAGCTGAGCATTTTACTATTCAGCGTGTATACACTAACCGATAGGTATTGTACTATTCAGTGTGTATACACTAACCGATAGGTATTGTACTATTCAGTGTGTATACACTAACCGATAGGTATTGTACTATTCAGCGTGTATACACTAACCGATAGGTATTGTACTATTCAGCGTGTATACACTAACCGATAGGTATTGTACTATTCAGCGTGTATACACTAACCGATAGGTACATGCTGACGATAATACATGATGTTGTATTGATGTTGTATTGATGCTGTTGTTGATGATGTTGTTGTGTAGAGTGTACCATCGCTACAGCAGTATTTCCGTCATATAGCGATGTCTAGGTAATGATAGCTGATGGAGGACCCCCCAAATCCTCAGAGGCACACAAAGTGTAAGACTTCCTCACATAAAAATATCCGAGTGACCCTGCCGGCACTCGAGCCCACAGATGTGAAAGGCTAAATGAAAGTGTGCCAGCGACTAGGACCAGGTGTCTACGGGGACCTGTGAAACATATGTTGTTTTTTCCAAGGTGTACACACTACCCGAGTACATCCAGAAGCGGTTCGGGGGCTACCGACTGAGGCTGTACCTGAGTGGCGTGGCTCTTGTTCTGTACGTCATCACGAAATTGGCGGTAGGAACCTAAATAGTTTACACAATTACATAAACATCGGTAATTCCAGGACACAATCAGTAGACTGAAAAATGGGTAAATGCACTGTCAAATCTTCATAATGCGCCCGATAATATTGATCTGACTGAACTCGGATAGCCTATCTACACAAAAAGATGCAGCGGCCAATCAGATGGGCGGCTTTGTAACCCACATTGCCAAGGGCACATTCGATGTTTGTTACAAATGAACAGCCCCGGTTAATGGTGCATTCTAATAAGAGATGTTACTTGTTTTGTTAACTATTAATGAATAAGTCAGCGGCGTAGCTTGGCTTAAATGAATGTGTAGGCACGACATCTTAAGGGGTCCGTGGGGGGGGGATTTTGATATTTGCAAGACATAAGGTGCGTTACGGCTGGTTTTGAGACTTTCTTTTCATTGGGAGAATATCCATATTATGCTAATTTTCAAGCAATAAATGATTAAACTAGTTTACTACTGACCATATTATCACACTTGATATATATTCGTATACAGCCTTTACGCTACAATATTGAAAACCACTATATCCTTACTCGCTAATGAACATCCTGAGAACAAACACAAAGCAAAGTCTGTATTGTCTCTTTGCACTTAAGATTATGTTTTCTACCCTGAAAATAGCTACAAGTAATAAATTGATTATCAATGTTGCGATTCCATTTGAACGTCCTGTGGACGAACTCCCTGCAATAGTAAAAGTAGATTTTAGCAAACAAAACACAATTCATGCTCTTGGGCATGGTCATATCGATGCATCAATCATACAGTTTTGTGCATGTGTATTAGGGACATTGAAGTATGGAAGGCAATGTACATATTTCAAGCTATATTGTAACTTTTTAAGTCTGAACGTTAATAACACTTCCTAATTTACAACTCTAAGCTCTCAATCAAATATTTACCTCTTACCACTCGCGCACTCACCGGAGAAAAGCATTTTTTGTTGTTGTTGTTGTTGTTGTTTTTGGTTTTTTTACTCTCTGTCATAGAATCAGAATGCCGTAAAGCTATACGATTATTACCTAGAAATAATCCTTAAGTGTGTCTTTAAAGTCGTGGTCCCATTAAACACGAATATGAAGTTCATTGGAACATAGTGCCTCTGTAGTAAACCAGGTTGATACTGGCCAAGGAGGAAATACAAAGAAAGTAAGTAGGTTGATAAACTTGTAAGTACGGCAATTACTTTGGACTATGGTCGTGCTACGTCTAACTACGGACAACTATGTTAAACTACATTCAAACTACTCACAACTACGATAGCCTAGATTAGGGTCAAGTGTGTTGAACTACGGTAAAGGGTCGCGGCAGCGACGGAGCAGCACGTTTACCCTAGACGTAGGCACGGTTACCCTAGACGTAGACACGACCATTGCGATTTTGGATATTTATGAGATAACATTGCTGCCATAAAATTCTCTTTTTTCTCGCGAAATTGCAGCTTAATTGAATCAAACCCTGTTTGCCATTTACCCTAGTTGATCGTATTTAACAGTGCCGTGAATGTATTCATCCCAGTAGCTGGTTATAATGGCAATAGTCCACGCATGTAAGAATATTGCACGTGTGTGGTTTGCTTCTGCAATGAGCTGCAATGATTCGTGACAATATAGTTGGTGGTTTTGTCAAATCAATGAACTGGAAGACCTACATTCAGTGTTTTCAATAAAATTGGATTAATTCTACAACTAAACATATTAGTTATAATTCGAATTCACCTGTGTGCTACCATCACGCAGTTCGATCATTATCTCGTCTGCCATAAAACTCTTTAAAAATTTAACAAGCGACAGATCACCAAAGAGCTTTAGGTGTTTTTGTGTTGTCATATTCATGTAATAGATAGTTAATGTGGACTATCACCACCTTGATTGTTTTGTTTTCATTCTCAACATATGCAGATAAATAAGGTGAAAAAACATACGAGTAAGTTGTTTGTTTCCACTTACATCTCCGAAAAAAATAGGTTCGGTAGGTCGGCTAAACCTTTTTTTTTACTTTTTAACTTTTTTTTTTATTTTTACCTTATTTTTTAGAGGAATTGAGGAAAAACAGCGTTTTGCAACCGTGATAACCCGAATGCTACGAAAAAAGTTTAGGGTCGGTACAAAAAAAATAGGGTCGGTCGGGTTAGTAGAAACAAGTAATTTTTTATTAAAGTGGAGATGTCAATTAAAAAGAATAATTAACATAGCATATCACCAAACATGAACACGGCTGAAAAGGAAACGTCCCCGTCTTTAATTCACCACTTGATAAATCTATCCCCAAGTAATGTAAAAACAACAACAACAACAAAATAAAACAAAACGATGGTATTGGCGGATGATTCGAAACTTTCAGTATAATAAGACATTATTATGTACTCCATCGATGCCTCTCCGTACATAAATCATAAACTGTGGATTGGTGGCCGCGGCGGGAGTTTATCATCGTACGCTGTTTTATTTTATACTGCTTAGTGTTTTCGGTATATACATTGTTTGACACATTTTGAGAAAATATTAAAAATCCGTTTTACAACTCCCTGCGTTACATTCTTTCCCTTCAGTTTATATCGTTTATAGCAAGTAAATGTATTTCATATTAGTGAAAACATACATAGGAACGTGCCTACTGTGCCTAAAAGAAGCCAGTGGTGGTCACAACAACTTGATCACGATTTTCTAGATACATGTATATCTTCAAGTCCTCTCCTGAAATGTCTTGGCGCTGATATTAGAATATGTTCCTCAGTATTTTTGTTCTTTTTCTTTTGTTATTTACTTCTTCTTCTTCTTTTTTTTTTTTTTTTTTTCTTTTTTTTTTTTTTTTTTTGAATTATACTCTATTTCACTAATGATGTTGACGTCATAATTATTGCTGTTCTGTTACAGGCCGCCATGTTTTCCGGTGCCCTATTTATTCAACTCGCACTCCGATGGAACATGTACGTATCTCTCGCCGTACTGCTGGCAGTGACTGGACTTTACACTGTTCTAGGTGATACACTCATGTCTGCTCTATACCATTGTTGTCCTTCATCATGAAGTCTAAATTGGACATATACTGTAAAATACCAAAACACAGAAGAAATGTGGAGATCTGTTTATATTACGTAGATCATTTTATGTCAATTTGGGAATAATTTTCTTTGGTTGGAAAAGTATTTAACGCTTGCGAAGGTAATTAAAGATTCTTGCAACAACGGGGTTCGAACTCACAACCTTCGGACCAATCATATAATGGACTGCGTCCCCTTTTATAAACACACACATATATATATATCCATTGGTGGCTAAACTTTTGTAACCTTAGGCCACATTGCTTGTTAGTCAAGACACTAAAACATACATGAACTGGCCAGTTTTTCAAATAGGGAAAACAGGACCTGAGCGTCAAGTACGACAATGTATGCTACTGCTGACAGCTAACATGGCTGCTAAATACATGTGGAAGTTTAAATATATAGATAGTTATACCATGATAATTTTTAGATACGTGTAAGTATACTTATGTTTTAACTGTGTCCATGTGTTACAGGTGGTCTCACAGCTGTCATGTACACAGACACATTCCAGACAATCATCATGGTTGCAGGTTCCCTCGTTGTCATGGGAACGAGTGAGTAGTATGTCCTAATGAATGATAAGCCAGTGAAAGATTTGGTTGATTACACAGATATGTTTTTGTAATACTGGTTGCTGGTGTATTTCAAGACATGGGGTCAGTTTGAATAAATTTTGTTGAGATAGATTTATACAATATACAATTATCAAAATGAAATAAGAGATTATGACACGATTTGGATAACGTTGTGGCCTCAGACAATATTTTTTGGCCGTGGTCCAGTCCTATCGTTCACTGACCATATATCCGACGGTTTCGAGTTCGATCCCCGCTAAGACCAGGGTTTTTCCCCAGGCGCAAATTAATAGTCTAACCTAGGAACCACCAAGAAGGTAAAAACTTGTTTCCAAATCAACAAGATTTGAAGGATTGCTTCTTATTCTTAACTTTAATACACCGGTGTTTTGGTTATACCTGTTAAACTGAAATATATTTTTTAGGTTTTGCTAAGATTGGCGGGTACCAAAACCTCGAACGTCTATACTTCAAAGCAATCCCGAGCATGCGTAGTAACAACACAACATGCGGTCTACCTCGGGCTGACGCTTTCCACGTGTTTCAAGACCCAGTGACCGGGGACACTCCGTGGCCGGGACTCGTACTGCAGGCCTCAATAGGCTGTTTGTGGTACGTGTGTTGTGACCAGGTAGGTATCCGTCTATTTTTTCCATTCGTCTGTGTGTTTGACCATTGTATTGTACATATCCATGTGGGGCAGGGGTAAATTTCCATCGATATATGGATGATTTTATTCATGAACGACAATCGCATAAAAATGGTTTACGTTTCTTAAACATGGATCCTTGAATATAAATACCTTCGAAAAAGCCTTCCATATGAATTCAACTAATATCATTTGCCACAAGGCTTCAAACTACAAATATATTCATTGTCTAGGATATCTGTATATCTATACAAGTCATTTCTAGTTCAAGTCAGTTTATAACCCTTAGTAGTCAAAGGGAAAATAACATTTACAATTCTCCGTTACTTTTTAAATGTTAGTTCCCTTTATGTTCTGACACTAATTTCTATTGCCTCTTACTAACGCTTGGTGTTTTGATTTTTAACCTATCAAACCATAACGTCACAAAATGGACACGGTAATAATCACCGCCAAATATTAGATATATATGTGGCCGAAATACAGTTTTGTTCATTGTTTTTTTAATTCCATATGTAAATACTTTTTGGAATCATAACTATAATTGTTAATATATACGTTTTGTATTTTATGTATCAATATTAGAAGTATGAGATTGGACCACCAAAAATATATATGTACTTCTCTTACTTAACATGTTTGTATTCGTTAATTAATTAATAACAGGAGAGATAGCTAGGGAATAAACGCCTCTAGAAACATCTTCAGCTGTTCAACGTTTGTTCATAACCCCAAACGACCCCTACAACAGATTGTAAATGAAAAGTGTTTAATGTACACGCATACTGTAAGTCATAGAAGTCATTCATCATTTTTTTGTAAGGGGTTAAAGGAAAATCGTATGTAGACATGACTTTATAAAGGGGGAGATAATAGTTCCGCACATGGAGAAAGGAATTTATAAAGGGAGATAATTGTGCTAACTTTAGACATGAGATGAAAGTACTGTTCTGTAGATAAAACTTTATAAAGGAGGATAATTATACCGTACTGTTGACATGACATGACTATAAAGGGAGATAATTGTATCACACTGTAACAAGGACTTGATAAACGGAGAGAATAGTATGCATTTAAAAAAACTTTGGTAGATCACCATTTGAAAGAGATGTTTGTTTGCTTGTGTTCAAACGACCCATCGACAGTATCAAGTCAATTTGTGAACATATGTCTACATGAAACGGACATAGTGCTGCCTTACAGTCATAAAATACTGTAAAATACTGTTAAAAATTGGTGTGATTATATACACCGGTCCACTGCAAACTATCCCCTATATATTAAATGTCAAGCAAGGTTTCAAAATTCATTTTTTGTTTTTATATGACTTGTACAAAATAGTACGTCATCAAACAATACAGTATTTAAACAAATGAAAAGGAAATACTCATGAAACAAAGTGAACAAGGTTCACATACGCTATACTGGTGATATGTAAATCATATTGTGTATGTTGCGAAAGGGTTCGACCCTACGGCCTCTCGGTTACGAGTGGACATTGACACAACGACCTGCCAATCACAAAAGTAATACTCTCCTATGATCCATATTTTTATCACTTTACCTTTGTTTACCTATAGTTGCATTCAAAACATAAATGATAAACATGAGATTTATATGCATAATCTCGCCATTTATCACTGTAATTAACATTTAACTTGAAATATGCCTTATAAGCATATTGCTTTCCCTTCAATCCATTTTTTTCATACATATATGGAATTTATGCAAATTACATGTTTGTATGAACATGAAAATAATAATTTTTTTAAAATTCGTCTACTCCAAATTCTTCGACAGGTGATGGTGCAGCGCTCCCTGGCGGCCAGGTCTTTGTCTCACGCTAAGGGAGGCTCGGTGCTTGCCAGCTTCCTGAAGTTCTTACCTCTATTTGTTTTGGTTTTCCCTGGAATGATTAGCAGAATCCTGTTTCCAGGTAGACAAACCTAATCTATACACAGATTTGATTATATAAAGATGTATTCTGACACTTATGTTGTATTTTTTAACTCGTACATTTATGACAAACTGTCGTAAAACACATATGGCCACATACGATTCACTTTTCATTTATTATACCCCCAGATACGAAGTATATGGGACACGTCCGTCTGTCTGCTACAAGACTGATAAGTACCAAGACTAGATGCACATATTGTTGACGCGTCATAATCCGCGTGATTTTGAATGAGCTATGGCCCTGTTATATTTCTCAAGATTGTCTGACATGGTACCAGTAAGTGTGACAAACCGGTATCTGGGGGTACTCATCATCTTCAATGATAATTATTGTTTTGACTGTAATACATGCGATATACCTTCAAGTTCTCTAGTTTTAATTGGATGTCCATGCAGCTCATGTCGATATACCTTCAAGTTCTATAGTTTTAACTGGATGTCCATGCAGCTCATGTCGATATACCTTCAAGTTCTATAGTTTTAACTGGATGTCCATGCAGCTCATGTCGATATACCTTCAAGTTCTATAGTTTTAACTGGATGTCCATGCAGCTCATGTCGATATATTTCGTCATGATGAATACTGGTCTGAATTGTGTCAAAAAATAATTCGCTCGTGCTACTTTATCCCATTAAGTTTCCTCCCGTATTTTGAATGTAAAGATCGGTCAACTTACAACATTAAACAAGAAAGTCTTTGTTTCACATGTAGATATTTTCGTTTTACAGACTGATATATATACGAGCTATTTAGCGAAAGTCTTTTAATATGATCTGGGTCTTGCCTGTATATCAATAGACGAGGTAGCATGTTCGGACCCCGAGGTATGCCAGGCAGTATGTGACAACCCTGTCGGATGTAGCAACATCGCTTACCCTAAACTGGTCCTCGAACTTCTACCCGTAGGTAAGTATTCGAGTTTTGTGAGATATATCAATTAATTTACCGAGGGGTCGTATGGATACAAGAAAAAGAGCTCATTCTTTACTGGTTTATTTATAACATAGCAATGTATGAAGATCGAATATGAAGATCAATGAATGAAGAAGCAGGATTCTCATTAAGTATTTTTAAGGTTGTTAAATATGATCACAGCAATACCATGCAAGTTTATACATACTGACACTTGATGTTTATTGAATGGAAAACAGGCAGACCGTTTTGTCTTTAGAGGGTGCATCAGGTAAGAATAGCTCATGCCAGAAATGAAAAAGATGGAAATAGTTCATACATAGAGTAATCACCTATCAGCCTGACTCTAAATCACTCATATGCCCATATGCCAAATACGGTTAAAGCACACACAATAGACATGTTCACAGATCTGTAACACCACAACAGTAAAAACAAACATTATACAAACAATCTAAAAACCCAGTCTACATAGTTTGTGAGTATATGTCAACTTAAATTACATGCACAATATATAATACAGTGCAGAAATGGATTGTTTAAACTTAATTCCTCATTTCATATTTGATAATATAATCATGTATTTTTTACATTAAATGAATTAATTTTGGAAAGTACGGATAGAAAGGAATTAACATGCTTATATCAATACCTTTTTAAGATATATTAATTATGTCTGCGTAATAATAAGTAGTGAATAATTATAAGGGATAAGTGTGAGCTTTGACATATCGCGTTATATAGTATTATTTTAAAGCTCGTTAATTGTATTAATGTCCATGGTCTTAATATCACGAAGTGAAATCAATGCAGTTGCCTCAGTCTTAAGGGACGAGTCAGTGGAACATGGATCAATGACCTCTTAGCAATGGTGGACGCATAGTGGAAGGAAAATGTGGGATAAAATACCACCTTGGGTATATTTTTGCTGTCCGCTAAAACAGTTTGACTCCTTTATAAATGTGTTCCCTAATTATAACCGAACTGTTGTCGATGAGACATGTATCCCAGTCAAACAAACAAGCAAACTTAAAGTACAACCATGAGTGTCAAATAGCATGGTTTTCAAAACAGGTTTATTACATTTCCGATGCAGGTGCCCGTGGTCTGCTGATGGCGGTGATGCTGTCCGCCATCATGTCCTCTCTTACCTCCATCTTCAACAGCGCCAGTACCGTCTTTACCATGGACGTCTGGAGGAAGGTGCGACCGGCCGCTGGCCAGAGGGAGCTGCTCATAGTCGGCAGGTACAGAGTTTACAAGGCGGGATTTTCCTGTTATCACTGTTACATATGATTCTGATTTCGTTACTTTTTTTAATTTAATACATATAATATCATTCATATGGATCGAAACATCTTCAATTTCTTCTTATAGTACAGAAGTTCTGCGGAATATATGAGTCTTAAAGCAGAAATGATAGTGAGCACAGCTCAATACGGGCCGAAGGCCCGGCTAGAAAAGAGAGCTCTATGGTAACACGTAGTTGTAAGTTTTTGTTCAAATACCAATGCTCAGAAAACTTTCGTCAGTCGCCATCTTCAATGCTTGCCACTGGGGAAATTGGCAAAAAGGTATACACAAGAGTTAGCGTTATAGTTATACGACAACGCTTGCTATGCCGCAGTGGTTTATGGAAAATGTGTGTTTTATCGTCTGCGGTACTGGTGAGGATGCTCATCTGTTACATAATGATTGATAAAGATAAGAAGATAATCGATACGTATATTGAACACATAATTAACTTGGCTCCAATTTTCACTTTTTACGTAATTTTCAAACAATTTGATGATTAACAAATACATATTTGTTTTCTCTATGTGATATCGAGCCCCTATCTGCCCGCTTTCGTCGTACTTGCGGGACGTTTATCTAATATTACAAATTCATTTCATATTCTGTCAATCTAAAATGACTTTTTTACGAAAGAAAAAAATACTCTTTTAAAAACCATGATTATATCAAGCTTACACAAATATCCTTTTACTTGAAATACAGATGGTATCTTTCATTGTAATACACATCCAGTTACCTACTCTTCTTTGACCAGGATATTTCAAATTGTATACAATTCTAACACCCAGAATTTTCCAGTGATCTACTTTTTCTAACAGCCAGGGTTAACCAGCTAACTACAGCTCTTTCATCTAGCTACAAATCTAATACCCAGGGTTGAGAAATTTCCCATTAACTCATTTCTAACAAGGTTATCCAATTACTTGCAATTCTTAAATCCTTTGTTTTCCAACTAACAACAATATCTGGCAACCAATGTTTTCAAATTTACACCAGTTCAAATACCCAAGGGTTTCCAATTAACTATAATTGTAACACCCAATGTATCAGTTAACTACACAACAAACACCATGAGGTTTTTGTTTTCCAATTAACTTGCAATTCTGAAATCCTTTATTTTCCAACTAACAACATTTTCTGGCAACCAATGTTATCAAATTTACACCAGTTCAAATACCCAAGGGTCTCCAATTAAGTACATTTAACCCAAGATTTTCCAGTTAACTACACTACAAAGATCACGAGCACTACAATTCTAACATCCAGGTCCTTCGTGGTCGTGATGTGCCTGATCGCCATCCTGTGGGTTCCAATAATCAAAGCCTTCCAGAGCGGCCGTCTGTTCAACTACATGGTGAGCTGCGAAGGATACTTCGGCTCTCCCATCGGGGTTCTGTTCCTTCTCTCCATCTTCTGGAGGAGAACCTCGGAAAAGGTTCGTTGACGTATATGTGCCCTTAAATTGCGTTTGCTAGTTCTTCTCTGCTCTTACTTTGCTGTATACGCTGTGTAACTAGTTAACATGGATATAAAAAAAAACTGCAATTCAAAATAAATTTTCTAAATTTTGATACATGTTTAGCAATATATTTATACATTTAGGCATTTTCTCATGTATCTTTTACTACATATGAATGACAGAGACATTTTATATAACATAATTACTACTATGTCTTTCAGAAAATTGCCATAAATAACGTTATTTTTTGTTTTGAATGATAAACATTTACATATATTTTAAACAAACATGCCGATTTTCTCTGGGAGAAAAAGTAAAAACTTCCGCAAAAAATATATCGAGAATCTTTGAATAATAATTTCTTTCGCAATCGATGCAAAATAAACTATGAAATATTTTACATAGGGAGCATTTTTCGGTATTATCCTTGGTCACCTGCTCGGGCTAGGTCGGTTCGTGACACAGCTGGTATACACAGCGCCACCTTGTGGGGAAACAGACGATCGGCCGCCATTTTTGTCCAGGTTCCATGATTTTTACTTCATACAGTGCCAGTTGGTGTTTACCGCTATCGTGACAGTGGTGATAAGCCTGATGACCGAACCCCGCACAAATGAGCAGGTGATATATATATATATATAAGTCTTAATAGACAGGTGTACATTTCTATGTTTTTTAGTGTTCATGAACAGAACAGCATTATATTAAGACTCGTTTATTTGAGTTTAAAAACAAGACCAAATTTTGCACAAGTTCTACATATACTGTACCAAATCTGACCTTATATATCACAATGTTTAAAGCAAGTGTGGTAATGATCAGAGTTGGTACAGACTATATGGGTTGTACAAAACTTGGTCACATATGACAATATATAAACTGCGATATCACGGCTGATCAACCTCTCTTGAACCTCATGAAGACTGTACATAGTGCATTATCTTGGTATAATCGTATAACATATAAATTCTTATCAAGTAATTAACTTAAAATTAAACGAGGCGGGTCGCCAAGTTGTTGGAGAATGAAATTAAATACAAATGTAAAACCGTTTAGTTGTACATGTCGCCGTGCATGTATCAGTGACAGCATGATATGTTGATGTCGATAATTGCGAAGAAGACCTACATGTTGATATATTCCAGTTGGTAGGAGTCACGTGGTGGACAAAACATGGTCCCACTTCCGGTCAAGAGAACAGGGAGGGCGCAATACCAGACCCCGAACCTGGCTGTCACAGTAAATTGAAAGAATTTAGGCATGCAGATCAGGATACCAAAAACAGACATCAACCATCTAATCAGTCGTGTAAGTGATCGCCTGACTTCAAAGTTCAACCTTCAGTATATTTATTACTTCATAGAGGTGTTTTTCTTCGTTCACTTCAAAAGAAGTATCTCAGGTTCTTTGGTTTTAAATTCACACAACTTGGTTTAATGAAAGTTTCCCTAACCGATAATGGATTAATTTTTTTATCTTACACATTCAAGTAGGTATATACTCATCCTTTTCAGTTCTCCGTGACGATGTGGACGAAAACGTTGGAATGGGTCAATCATTTATACACCGCTACTTCCGGTTGATGTGCGGTGTTAAGGAATCTAATGTAACCGATGAAACACTCAGCGTTCGTCATGCCACACAGTTTCTGACAGAAAACAAGATGGCGAAGAGAATATTGAATGGACTAGCTGTGTTTTTAATGATGCTTGTTTCTTTCTTTGCTGGATTTTATCGATAACTTGAAACAATATGAAGTCGATATTTGTTTCTCTTTCTTTTCATGAAACATTATAGACGCATATTCTGTATCAAATGACGCACTGTTCTATATCAAATGACGCACTGTTCTATATCAAATGTATAGTGATATAACACATGTCTGGTGCCTTCTATATGCGGACCTGTATCCGGATGACATTATATTTCCTCTCGTGATGGCTGAAATAAATGATTGTTTTGATAAATGAAGAATGGCAATTTTCCGTATAATTTAAGCTTAGGGCAGTATAAATTTAACGGACTTTGTTACCTGATGATAATGGTCATGAATTTATTTTTTAATTTGTATAAGGATTGGCTTAAAAACTTCTTTCCAATAATGTATTTGAGCTAACAATATTTAAGCTCTGCTGTTGAAAACTTCAGATGATGTAGCACGTTTTCAGTTCAAATTAGCGATATGAATTTGCTAAATTAAAATGTCGCACAATTGTTCCCAGTTAAGAAAATGTCGTTCTTTATTTGTTAAGTAGATTGGAATTAAACGAACTTTTATGTCTGCAAATATCTAGCTAGCCATATCAACAGTTAACTGACATATTAATAACCAGTAAACACACAACATCTAGCACAACACACTCGTCATTTGAAACAATCTAAAAGAAATGCAATGAGGCATCATGGAAAAGTATATATACATGCGCATGCCATCTTTCATAAGGAATTTGGAAGTAAGCGCGTTGTAATACTTACATAAATTATATTTTATACATGGGTAAAAGGCGAGAATTTGTGTCTTGATTTACTACAGTAAGTGTGTTTGAATTAAGCAACATCTCTTATACATTTTACTTCTGTATATTTTGTTCATCACGAGATCTGTTAGGATTCAATCAGGTGTAAGTGATCGTAATTGATTTCAAATTATGTCTATGTACAGTATATGTATACAGGAATGTTTAACTCCAAGCAGTGGTAATGTCCCCTAACAGTTGTAGCTAACTACTGCCACCACAAGTAAAAACTAGCATCATTACGGCTTTCCGCAACCTGCAGAAAACGTATAGGGTTTGTTATGTTTATTAGGGTTTTCTGCCTCAAGCAGAAAGACCTATTGGATTTGTTATGTTTTTTCTTATTAGGTTTTCGTGGACTGCAACGCAGCCGCGAAAACCTACTGTTCTTCTTGTGTTTCTTTTTCTCTTTTTTTTTAAATTTGTTTCCATTATTATTATTCTTTTCACTTTTTTTTGTGATCGCTTTGCGGCATGATTAGAAATGCTACAAATATGAAAATTTCCATGCATACTTACATGTATCTGAAGTTGTGCACCATTAAGTTTGTTTTTCATTTTAGTACTAAGTTTTGCCGCTAGGTGGCGTTTAGCATCAAAACATATAATTGCTGATAACTTTGTCATTTGACATTTTATTTGTATGCAGTTTTTCGCATTCTGTTCTCTGTCAACTGCCCCATCAAATATGATGAGTGGCAATATCCATATCTTTGAAACTTTTGAGCTGGAAGAGGTTGAATGTTTGAATCTTTGAAAAAATCTGGCAAATTAGGGTGTGTCCACGAAAAACATGCCCATTTTTGTTAGAGATTAGATACGCTCATTCTGTTTTTGAAATTGATTCCGAAGATCTTTGCGCACAAAATATGGGGTGGCGATTTCAGAAAATGCATAAAATGGCTTTCAATAAGCGGTCAAAGTGCACTAAAATATGGAGGATTTTTTTTTTCGAGAATAGGCATTTTTTTTAGTTTTTTGATGATTCTGCCATTACTTTTGAATCAATCTTTATGAAATTTTCACAGATTGTATTGTTTGTTTTTCCAAGGGACTTCACAGTTTCAAATTTTCAAAAAATGCAAAGGTCAAGGTCATATTGCGATTATTGGTTTTTTCTATGACCTTAAATATCTCAAAATCTAAAAAAAAATTATCGAAAGAATATGGGTAAAATCAAAAGCCTCTAAAGAGTACTTTTTGAAGAAATTTAGTTTCTTCAGATCGGGGTTGATTTTGGTTGTTTGGTGGCAGTTTGAAGTTTGGTCATACTTAGAACTGATTTCAAAGCCTTTAAAGTTTAAATGTGTGATATGTTTTGTCATCATTGGAAAAAAGAATGTCTTACCTCGTCAACAAAAAAAGAATTTTGAAAATCTGTTAAGAATTGATGAATTTATAGAGAATTTAAATACATGACCAAGAATAAAAACAGAACATTTGACAGAATGAGCATCACTGGTTACCTATGTTCTATAATTAGAACTTTGCTCTGCTAGCTTTGCTCTTTAGGTTGGGATGTAACAGGTCATGAATGTATGTGTAAAACTAGCCTACTATTTCACTTCCATTGTAGCATTTAGTTATGCATCAACCCATAAGAGGTTTTACACATATAGCTACTGTATTGGCTAAAGACTCCCTGCAGTGATGACCAGATATTAACAGGTCTGATCACAGCAGATTGGGGCCTGGCTCAGTGGGGCATCACATTCCTTTCGAGATGCCTTTAAGTTTTGGTCACAGCTGAATTCACCAATGAAGAAAAACATTAAGATATATAAGCATTTTGCATTTTTTTGTTTTTTTCTGGTATTTTAACTTGGCTGGTCAGGTTTGAAACTGTTGATCATCACGAAAACCGTTGCATTTGCAGTATGCAAATCTAGTTATTATTATTCTACTTTTTTCTTCCTTTTGAGGTTCAAATTAAAACAGGTTACCGACAAGGCAGCAGCATGAAATTTTAACAATATGCACAGTGACTTTGGCGCTTTTGAGTGCAGCAATTTTTTTCTTCATGTGATGTCACGTGACCTCAGGGTGTACAAAGCTATCAAAGCTTGTACGCGCTCTACAGCCGTCATATCTTGACCAATTGACTTGATTTTTTCACAGAATGTATGAATTGGGACTTAGTTGTGTAGGATTATATACATTTTGCAACATTCAAAAAGACCAAGGATCTATGGCTGAACCACGTTTCGAACTTTGGACCTGAAAATTTGTATTACGAAGCTTTCAGATAAGCTAGAAACTTAAAATTAGGACAGAACATGTGTCTTAACAATTTCTTACAGCTCTGAAAAGACTGACGTCGTATGACGTGAACTGACGCCATGACGCGTTAACAAACTTTTAATCCAAAATGTAGGGTTTTTAGCCCTACATGCCTTAACTTTTGACCGATTTGCATAAAATGTTCACTGAATGTGCAACGTAGCATCTCATTTACCTTAGTCACTTTCATTTCCGGAAAATCGTTAAGGTCAAGGTCATATGTCAGTTATTGGTGTTTTTATTCGGCAAGGTGTATCTCAAAAACGAAAAAAAATCTACCTGGACACTGTGGTAAAATCTGTAGTGATTTGAAAGACCTTTCAGGTGATATTTAGTTTTTGAAGATCGGGGTTGAATTGGTTGAGTTATGGCAGAAAGGCGAAACGTGTACTTTTAACGAAATTGAAACGCTGTAGCTTCATGAACTTTGAGTCAATTATTTTGATTATTTTCAGGATAAGTGATTCCGTCAAGAAACATGGCAGATATTCATGTTTTTCGGATGAGGGCTTGTATACGAAAATCTAGCAATTTGAAGTTAGATACGGACGTTCCTACGCAGGAAAGAGTGCCCGTGTTGAAAGGTGAATTGCGATGCGTATAAATTTGAGAGAATGAGGTGCATTTTAGGATGCAATGGTGTACACCTGGACCGATAAGCATATTGCCTTTGTTATTACGGCTTTCTTCAAATCTTTGTTAGGGCTTTCTGCCTCAAGCAGAAAGACCTATTGGGTTTGTTATGTTTTTTCTTATTATTATTCTACTTTTTTCTTCCTTTTGAGGTTCAAATTAAAACAGGTTACCGATAAGTCAGCAGCATGAAATTTAAACAGTATGCACAGAGACTTTGGTGCTTTTGATTGCTGCAATATTTTTCTTCATGTGTTGGAATAGTTTGTGTTTGGGGTTATAATGCAAAATAATGATTTGGTAAGATGTCCGCGATACATACCTTTTATGTAACATTTTTTTTATTAGTGGGTGTATTCTTATAGTATGACTGCACTAAATCTTATACACATATAACCAATCTATCAATTCACATGTATGTAACTCATTCGTTCCGTATTGACGTTGTACACGTAAGGATTCGAGACTGTTTATACCCTGACATTTATATATAAAATAAATGCTTTTGGAGGAAGTTATTTTTGGGAAAATCATATAAGGCCCCATTTTGTATTGTGTTGTAACTTTCCAGTTTGCATATTTCTCCTTGACATATTTTTCTCGGCGACGTTGATTCTTTTTTGTACTATTTCACAAGTGAAATCTTTTGTGGCCCATATAACCGAGACTCGTGCATTCTTTTCACATTCCTTTGAAACGAGCAGTCACGATAACATGTAATTTGATAATACACAACGAGGGTACGTTACAGTGTCAGTGTATTTATATAGTGCAAACTTGATTGTAAATAATCTCCAGGGGTCTCTGGGGTGGAAACAAATGCATACGGATAAAGATCCTGGTATTGGTGTTACAAAACAAATCATGAAATAAATACACACGTATGCAGGACATATATTTCAAATGCAGAATGTATGTACATTGTATTTACACCCAAGGATGTCAGTAAGATAGATGATATATGATGTAAGACACTGATATGTCATCATCGTTCCGTTAAATGACTAAATAGTAATATTGGAAATATTGTATTCTTTAGTGCATTGATGGTACAAAAGTGAATTTATTGTTACCAGAATTTTAAAATATTTAGGTAAGCTTCGTTGTTTAATATAGAAGCAACAACAATATAACCATTAACCACCACATAGAACAATACAATGCGTTTATTTATTTATCTATTTATTTATTTATTTATTTATTTATTTATTTTTTTACATTTTACAGATGAACTAAATTTCAAGATTGTGTTGTTATCACGAGCCAGTAAAATGTTACCCTAAGATATATAACTTGAAATGAACAGGAGGTTTACATGAGCATGCAATATGTGTGGGTAATATTGACATTACACTACCAGAGTAGTTCAACCTCTTTGGGCAGAGAAGCATTGACACACATAGAAAAGTACCCTGACGAGTAAAAATATTTATGTTATATGAGAGTTTTGTTTTGCAAGCGTCTGCATAAATTTACGCCATGTCATGGTAATGGTTATAAATAAAAGTATGGATTTCTGTAATATCACTAAACCTTTACAAGTATAATCATTCCAGTAATATGAGATTTTTGTTTTGCAAACGTGCACCAAACGCTAGGTCAAAGTAATGTCTGACGATAGCTAGAGTTATCACTATAGGTAATTAATACCCCCGATTCTCACCTTGTCTTTGTTATATCTGACCATGAAAGAAGAGGGCCATGGTGGCATTAGAGTATCATTAGACCAATTAAAACAATTCAGGTCATTTGATTTTACCTTGTAAGCTTCAGCAGCTTTGATTCAAATTTCATATAGGTACATAATTCTAAAGAATACTAGTCAATCATCATTCTGCAGACCGCATTTTTCAAGGAATCAACTTTATTTTAAGCAATGTTAGTAGAACAAATTTGTGCCCAATGACAAGAAGTTCTGACTTTTGGGTTGATAGAAAAAAGTATTTTGAAATGTTCTGTATGAAGGAAATGGGTCGAGCCCATTTTTCAAGTTATTTATTGTATTTCTTATATTTTGTTAGAGCACTAAGAGGTGACCGTTTCTGTCAAATGATATAAATTCCTTGAGGAGGAATTTAAATTTAAATTCCCCTAGGGTCTCATTTTTAAGGGATCAATTTTATTTTAGCTTATGGTAGAGCACTATAATGTGACCATTTGTGCCAAATGACATTAAATTCTTACCATTCTTAGAGGAGAAACACTTTTAAGTTAATAAGATAAAATTATGTTGGTTGCCATGGCAACAAGAGTTCTAAAATGGATCAAATTCATTTTAACATCTTTGGTGAAAGGCCTACCAAGGATCATTCATGCTATGTTTCATCAATTTCTACCCTGTGGTTTCAGAGGTTTCAGAGGACATGTCTTAAAGTAAATTGATGACGACGCATAACGATGGACGCAAGGTGACCACAAAAGCTCCCCTTGAGCATGCTGTGCTCTGGTGAGCTACGAAAGGTTATAGTGCTTCATATGACCTGATATACAATTGGAATTATGATAACGTGTCATGCAACTAATACATTAAAAGCCAAATAATGCGGGTAAGTAATCAAGGAATTATGAATATAAATGATATTTGCAAAGAACAACAGGGGTTGTCCGTAAGACAGCGCACTAGACTTTTTCAAAGCTTATTATTGACGCTTTACTTTAATCAATATGTTTAAGTTTAAAAGGGGTCATAATTTACTAAATTAAAATCACTTAATCTCATTACAGGCGGATCTTCTTCAATCTTTCAAAGTATGTATATATCGGGATTTTGTTTGGCATTTTTCCTTTTATTGTCCGAAATTATAAACTTTCAAGGGAATGTGGTTAAACTAATTTTCGAGCCCTACCCTCTTACATATATTTGAGTGAAGTAAAATTTCAAAAAATGCTAGACACATGACACCATACAAAATCGGACGATGACATAGCACATGTAAAATGAATATTCAGCTGATCTCGTTTAAACTGATTTACAAAGCAGAAAGCCCTATCGTTTTTTCGGGACAAACGAAATCTAGTTCTTATTATTATTATTCCTTTTTTTCCAACCAAATCTAAGAGTTAATTTCAATATGTTGTCACTGTCTGAGCAACATAAAATTAAAAGCCTCAAAAAATTCAAATTTTTAAAAATCGGCATAGAAGTTTACATTATATTTTCTGAATGATATTCTCTTAAGTCACGTGGTTATGACGTCATCAAAAGGACAAAAAGCATTTCTTTTTAAAGATTTCTTTCGCTCTGGTATCATGAATTTTAAGTCAATATTAATTATATCTTCAGAATTGATAGAGTTAAAATTGAAGTGATGCATACTGCAAGAAATGATTGTTTTGTCACGTGATTATGATGTCATGCATACTTAAGCAAGAATTATTTTGAAAAATCATATAAAATCGCCAATTAGAATGTCGAAACTTAGTACGTTCCTAAGGTCTTGAAAATTTCAAGTGATTACGTCATCAAACATGGCAGTTATTCATGTTTGATGGAATGCCTACTTGAAAATGTGAAAACAAACCTGTTCGCATTCTCGAAGATACTTTTTTTTCTTGGTTATTAATAGAACGTTAGCTAAACATGTCCTTGCAAAAAAAAAAAATTTTTGTTTAGTCACTTGATTTTGACGTTGAAATATAAAAATCATTCATTTCAATAAGTATTCGCGCTCCACGCCATGAGTATCGATGCCAATCTTAAGCATACCTTAAAGAATTTATGTTGTGTCAATTGTTTAAGACAACATTGATTTGTAAGCAAAATATATTAAAAAGATCAAAAGATTGCACATATTAACTTTAGATAAGTAATAATGCCGTACTTTAACATGCGTAAAAATTTCAAGTGATTACGTTATCAAACATGATTTATTCATGTTTTACGTAAAAGGGCTAATTCATGAAAATCTATTAATTTGAAGAAAGAAATGTGAGTGGTCATTGAGTTGGTTGAGCAAGATCCCATTGTTCTTTTGCAGAAATGAGTTCCTGCTTTGAATAGTGAATTGTGATGCGTTTTAAGTAAATGAGTCGCATTTACGATGAATTAGTATAATTATACTAGAGCCAGAAAACCTATACGGATATCTTATTGCATTTCCTATCACGGCTTTCTGCAAACCTGAAGAAAATGACAAATACATGTATATCTACTATCGATTTTTTATGTTTTCTAAATGTGTAACGGTTTCTTTTTCTAAATCTGTAAAAATAAGCAAATAAACAAAGCAAATGAATAGTTGAAAGTTTCAAGACGTTCAAGCGTTATATACATAGAAATAAGAAATTATTTTCATTATTTTGCTTACACCTCTGCCTTTGTTTCCATCTAATTTTGCAAATGTAAAACTCAATCAATTTAAAGGTTAAAAGTCAGTGATTTTAAAGTATTTTTTTTCTTTTTTACAATTTCAATTGTGGATCAAATTACAATGAATACTTGTTAAGTCATATGCTTACAAAGAAAAAGATATTAAATAAAGAATAAAAAAAAAAACTTTTAAAATCGATTGAATAACGTAAGAAAACAATTCTTGGGGATAGTATTATCTTAAAATCTTCCTGTTGTTTATTTTCTGCATGATAGTAAACGGTTGTGAAATCAAATAAGATCCATATTTATGCTTTCTCAATATCTTCTTAAGAAGATGAAAATAAACAGAAAAAAAGATTTAAAGCTTATTTTTGAACATAAGTATATATAATTTATGATAATGATGATTTACGTATTTAATCTTCTATTATAATGCATCATTATTCCATTTGTTTGTATTCACTTATATATTCAATACCTTTGAAATAAGCAAACGGAAAGCCGCTTTGTTTGTATCTTAAGCAAACGACTTCTAGTTTAGTTGTTTGTTGTTGTTGTTGTTGTTGTTGTTTTGGGGGGGGCTTTGTTTGTTGTTGTTGTTGTTGTTGTTGTTGTTGTTGTTGTTTTAATTTCTTTCTTTTTTTCACTGCGAGTGGGATTTCCCTTTGTATATTTTCTTAGATAAACATAAATTATCGCCATTCTGTGCATGCATAAATAATAAACTTCTGCCATTTTGTAAGCTTACCATCACGTAACATTTGTGTCGTCAGTGCTTAACGTGCAAGAGAGATCACTGCGTGGAGCTTGCAGGAATGTAAGGTGCTGAATGGTAAACTGAACACTTGTCTGTATAACAAATTTATATTACTGCAAATTCAGTTCTATTTCTGTTGTAATAAATACTGATAACACGTCGTTAACATATACCCAGTGTACATGACGTTACGTCCACGACTTACGGACCAATCAGAATAGAGGATTATAAATTGCAGTATAATAAAATGTTTATGTTTGCATTTAAACTGAAGCTCATGTGAGTTCTAAATATAGCTATCTTAAATGTATTTCAAAACCAAATATCGATTAAATATTTCTCAGAAAAAAAAGTAGACAAAGATATAATTTTGCTTATGATTAGTTGCTTTGACACTTAGTCCGGAGGTATAACTTGACTTGACTATTCGAGTTTACCGTCGCTTCGACAGTATTTCAGTCATATAGCGACGTCCAGCTAATTACAGGTGGAGGAAGACCCCGAATGCATGGAGACATCCGGGTAGAACCACCGACCTACCGCAAGCCAGCTGGAAGGCTTCCTCACATGAAAATCTGAATGACCCTGCCGGGATTCGAACCCACGCGGTGAGGGGCTGAGTGAGTGTTCAAGTCAGCGACTTTACCCGCTCGGCCACGGAAGCCCCGGCCGGAAGTATAAACATACTGCTCCAGTTTAGAAATGTAGTTTGTTTGTTTGTTTTCAATTTTATGAGCAATAAGCATGTATTATCGAGCAGCAACCAACCAGTAGTAGCGGCCAGCAACCAACCTGTATCACTCCCAGTAGACAACCAGTATTAGCGACCAAATAAAGAAGTAGTCAACATATGTCGGGACCAGTTTGATAAAAAATCAATTCATAAGCGGTCAATTTAAATAAACATCAAAACTGTATCAGCAGCCAATCTGTAAAAGGGGCAAAAAAAAGTAAACCTGAATAAGCGGTCAATTTTGACAAGTAGCCAACCTGTTTTATAAGGCAACCTATATTACCAACAAGTGTTAAGAGTTCTTAATTTGACCCCAGTTCGCAGCCACCTAGGCTAAACGGCCAGTTTCTAAAGTTGACTGGCTTAACAGCTAAATTCTTATGTTAACGATCAAATTCTTGTCTAAATGATAATTTTGTAATGTTCCCTTGACTGACTAAACACCCAATTTTTAATGTTCCTTTTCCTGGCAAAACGGCAAATTTCATATGTTTCTTTGACTAGCAAAACATTTTTTATGTTCCCTTTGCTAGCTAAAAGGCTTAATTCTCATGTTACCTTGACTAGTTGAACATTCATTTTCTAGTTTTCCTATGTTTGACTGTAAAATTTTCTCATGTAGACATTCACTCAAATGATAAAAATACTGAACCGGAAAGTTAAACCCAAACAAACAGATAAATATATAGTTAAACCACCCTCAGACAAAACAATGTTCGCTCTTAACATGTTTACCCTCATGACCTCACCCGGACACTAGTCTATTGAAAGACAATATATTTATGTTTATCTTGAAGCAAGTACCCATAGACAGTCAAATAAGGAACTCTTATCAAGACCAAAAGTCGCCCACTTTATACAGCTAGATTAACATTCCTAGTTAGTTGAACAACAAAGGGTCCATCTGTGGTAGATTCGTTATATTTTCAACTAGGATTATTGGCACTATCTATCTCTATCTCTTGTTGATAATTACTTCTAAACTTATCATTCTACGTATTAATCGTACGCGGAATAATTTGTGTTTAAACTGGCGAGGGTTACTCCTATATATTTATTTAATAAACTGAGGTTTTATTTACATTTTGAAATATTTCTGTATAAAACTTATATAATCTGAAGTATTAAATTCACTTAAAAGTTAGTAGAAGTTATTTTAGTTACTAGAAGGGAAGATATATCTACCACTACTTATACATTTTCATCAAACTATTTATGAGGTAGTCGGATTAAGGGTTTAGTATCGAGTAAACTGAGAGAGAGTAATGTGCCTTAGGTGGTCCTATTATATGGTCTTATAATAAACAAGCCCTGTATTATAGTAAAATGGAAAACATCCAAACATAGTGGTCTGATTATCGAACTGTTCCTTATAGTGCTATGGTCGTATTAAAAAGCAATAAAGTAAATAGAAACAAAATCCAAACATATTTGTCTGAATAGTTGCTATTCCTAATAACGATATTATATTATTTAATAGCACGGTATTAAAGTAAATAGAAAAAAAAGTATAAACCTATTGGACTGTATATTGAAGTGGTCCTCATATTGATGTGGTCTTATTAAATAACTCGGCATCATAGTGTAGCACCATAATTATGATGTGGTCTTATTAAATAACTCGACATTATAGTGTAGCACCATAATTATGATGTGGTCTTATTAAATAACTCGACATTATAGTGTAGCACCATAATTATGATGTGGTCTTATTAAATAACTCGCATCATGTGTAGCACCATAATTATGATGTGGTCTTATTAAATAACTCGACATTAGTGTAGCACCATAATTGATTGTCTTGAATAATGCACATATTATGACATATTATGATGGTTATATACGCATAATTGTAGACCTAATAATGCTTTAAATTGCCATATAGTGGTACTAATATGAAGTGTCTTATTATAACACAATTATAGGTAAATACCAATATTTACATAATATGTGTTTATTAATAACTGACATTATAGTAGCACCATAATTATGATGTGGTCTTATTAATAACTCGCATTACAGTGTAGCACCATAATGATGTGGTCTTATTAAATAACTCGACATTCATAGTGTAGCACCATATATGATGTGTCTTATTAAATAACTCGACATTATAGTGTAGCACCATATGATGTGTCTTATTAAAAACTCGCATATAGGTAGCACCAATTATATGTGGCTTATTAAATAACTCGACTTAGTGTAGCACCATAATATGTGGTCTTATTAAATAACTCGGCATTATAGGTAACCATAATTATATGTGGTTTATTAAATAACTCATCATAGTGACACATAATTATATGTGTCTTATTAAATAACTCGGCATATGTTAGCACTTATTATAATTGGTTATTAATATGACAATTAGCATATGATGATGCATTAAATACTAATTAATAACATATAGTCTATAATAATGAGGTCTTTAAATACTCGCATACAGTTAGCCAAAGTGATGTGTCTATTAAATAACTCACTAATGAGCCCATATTGATTGGCTTATAAATCGCATAGTAGCTAATTATATGTGCTATTAATAACTCGACATTATAGTGTAGCACATATATGAGGCTTTTATATCGACATATGTGCACATATATGATGTGGTCTATTAAATAACTCCATATGTGTAGTCATATTAGATGGTATTAAATATCGACATATAGTACACCATAATTATGTGTCTTATATAACTCGAATATAGGTAACCTATTATGGTGCTATAAAATGACTATAGTGTACACCATAATATGATGTGTCTTATTAAATAACGCTACATGTGCACATAATTATGATGTGCTTATTAAAACTCGCATTATAGTGTAGCACATAATATGATGTGGTCTATTAAATAACTCGACATTATAGGTAGCACCATAATATGGTGTGTCTTATAAATAACTCGACATTAAGTGTAGCACCATAATTATGATGTGGTCTTATTAATAACTCGACATATAGTGAGCACCATATATGATGTGGCTTATTAAATAACTCGACATTAAGTGTACACATAATATGATGTGTTTATAATAACTCGCATCAAGTGTAGCACCAAATATGATGTGTCTTATTAAATAACTCGCATAGTGTAGCACCATATTGATTGGTCTTATTAAATAACTCGCATCATAGTGTAGCACATAATAGATGTGTCTTATAAATAATCGCATTCAGTGTAGCACCATAATATATGTGTCTTATTAAATAACTCGCATCAAGTGTCACCATATTATATTGGCCTTATTAATAACTCGACTTATAGTGTACAACATAAATGATGTGGCTTATTAAATAACTCGACATTATAGTGTAGCACCATAATTATGATGTGGTTATTAAATAATCGATAAGTGTAGCCCATAATGATATTGGTCTTATAATAACTCGACATAAGTGTAACATAATAGATGTGTCTTATTAAACTCGCATTATAGTGTGCCATAATGATATGTGGTCTTATTAAATAACTCGGCATATAGTGTACACATAATTATTGTGGTCTTATTAAATAATCGCATTAAGTGTAGCACCATATTATGTGTGTCTATTAATAACTCGCATATAGTAGCACCATAATTATGATTTCTTATTAAATAACTCGCATTAGTGTACACAAATTATGGTGTGTCTTATTAAATAACTCGCATATATGTACACATAATTATGATTGTCTATAAATAACTCGACATAATGTAGCACATAATATGATGTGTTAAATAACTCGGCATCATAGTGTAGCACCATAATTATGATGTGGTCTTATTAAATAACTCGACATTACAGTGTAGCACCATAATTATGATGTGGTCTTATTAAATAACTCGACATTATAGTGTAGCACCATAATTATGATGTGGTCTTATTAAATAACTCGACATTATAGTGTAGCACCATAATTATGATGTGGTCTTATTAAATAACTCGACATCATAGTGTAGCACCATAATTATGATGTGGTCTTATTAAATAACTCGGCATCATAGTGTAGCACCATAATTATGATGTGGTCTTATTAAATAACTCGACATTATAGTGTAGCACCATAATTATGATGTGGTCTTATTAAATAACTCGGCATCATAGTGTAGCACCATAATTATGATGTGGTCTTATTAAATAACTCGGCATCATAGTGTAGCACCATAATTATGATGTGGTCTTATTAAATAACTCGGCATCATAGTGTAGCACCATAATTATGATGTGGTCTTATTAAATAACTCGACATTATAGTGTAGCACCATAATTATGATGTGGCCTTATTAAATAACTCGACATTATAGTGTAGCACCATAATTATGATGTGGTCTTATTAAATAACTCGACATTACAGTGTAGCACCATAATGATGATGTGGTCTTATTAAATAACTCGACATCATAGTGTAGCACCATAATGATGATGTGGTCTTATTAAATAACTCGACATTATAGTGTAGCACCATAATGATGATGTGGTCTTATTAAATAACTCGGCATTATAGTGTAGCACCATAATTATGATGTGGTCTTATTAAATAACTCGGCATTATAGTGTAGCACCATAATTATGATGTGGTCTTATTAAATAACTCGGCATTATAGTGTAGCACCATAATTATGATGTGGTCTTATTAAATAACTCGGCATCATAGTGTAGCACCATAATTATGATGTGGTCTTATTAAATAACTCGACATTATAGTGTAGCACCATAATTATGATGTGGTCTTATTAAATAACTCGACATCATAGTGTAGCACCATAATGATGATGTGGTCTTAAGAAATAACTCGACAGTACAGTGTAGCACCATAATTATGATGTGGTCGTAGTAAAATAACTCGACATTACAGTGTAGCACCATAATTATGATGTGGTCTTATTAAATAACTCGGCATTATAGTGTAGCACCATAATGATGATGTGGTCTTATTAAATAACTCGACATTATAGTGTAGCACCATAATTATGTGTGGTCTTATTAAATAACTCGACATATAGTGTAGCACCATAATTATGATGTGGTCTTATTAAATAACTCGACATACAGTGTAGCACCATAATATGATGTGGTCTTATTAAATAACTCGCATTACAGTGTAGCACCATAATTATGTGTGGTCTTATTAAATAACTCGACATCATAGTGTAGCACATAATATGATGTGGTCTTATTAATAACTCGCATTACAGTGTAGCCCATAATTATGTGTGGTCTTATAAATAACTCGACATCATAGTGTAGCACCATAATTATGATGTGGTCTTATTAAATAACTCGACATTATAGTGTAGCACCATAATATGATGTGGTCTTATTAAATAACTCGCATTATAGTGTAGCACCATAATTATGATGTGGTCTTATTAAATAACTCGACATTTTAGTGTAGCACCATAATTATGTGTGGTCTTATTAAATAATCGACATTAAGTGTAGCACCATAATTATGATGTGGTCTTATTAAATAACTCGACATTAAGTGTAGCACCATAATTATGATGTGGTCTTATTAAATAACTCGACATTAAGTGTAGCACCATATTATGTGTGGTCTTATTAAATAACTCGACATATAGTGTAGCACCATAATTATGTGTGGTCTTATTAAATAACTCGACATAGTGTAGCACCATAATTATGATGTGGCTTATTAAATAACTCGACATTATAGTGTAGCACCATAATTATGATGTGGTCTTATTAAATAACTGACATATAGTGTAGCACCATAATATGATGTGGTCTTATTAAATAACTCGACATTATAGTGTAGCACCATAATTATGATGTGGTCTTATTAAATAACTCGGCATTATAGTGTAGCACCATAATTATGATGTGGTCTTATTAAATAACTCGACATAAAGTGTAGCACCATAATTTGATGTGGTCTTATTAAATAACTCGCATTATAGTGTAGCACCATAATTATGATGTGGTCTTATTAAATAACTCGACATTATAGTGTAGCACCATAATTATGATGTGGTCTTATTAAATAACTCGACATTATAGTGTAGCACCATAATTATGATGTGGTCTTATTAAATAACTCGACATTATAGTGTAGCACCATAATTATGATGTGGTCTTATTAAATAACTCGACATCATAGTGTAGCACCATAATTATGGTGTGGTCTTATTAAATAACTCGACATTACAGTGTAGCACCATAATGATGATGTGGTCTTATTAAATAACTCGACATTACAGTGTAGCACCATAATTATGATGTGGTCTTATTAAATAACTCGACATCATAGTGTAGCACCATAATTATGATGTGGTCTTATTAAATAACTCGACATTATAGTGTAGCACCATAATTATGATGTGGTCTTATTAAATAACTCGACATTATAGTGTAGCACCATAATGATGATGTGGTCTTATTAAATAACTCGACATCATAGTGTAGCGCCATAATTATGATGTGGTCTTATTAAATAACTCGACATTATAGTGTAGCACCATAATTATGATGTGGTCTTATTAAATAACTCGGCATCATAATGTAGCACCATAATTATGATGTGGTCTTATTAAATAACTCGACATCATAGTGTAGCACCATAATTATGATGTGGTCTTATTAAATAACTCGGCATTACAGTGTAGCACCATAATTATGATGTGGTCTTATTAAATAACTCGACATCATAGTGTAGCACCATAATTATGATGTGGTCTTATTAAATAACTCGACATCATAGTGTAGCACCATAATTATGATGTGGTCTTATTAAATAACTCGACATTACAGTGTAGCACCATAATTATGATGTGGTCTTATTAAATAACTCGACATTATAGTGTAGCACCATAATTATGATGTGGTCTTATTAAATAACTCGACATTATAGTGTAGCACCATAATTATTATGTGGTCTTATTAAATAACTCGGCATCATAGTGTAGCACCATAATTATGATGTGGTCTTATTAAATAACTCGGCATCATAGTGTAGCACCATAATTATGATGTGGTCTTATTAAATAACTCGACATCATAGTGTAGCACCATAATTATGATGTGGTCTTATTAAATAACTCGACATCATAGTGTAGCACCATAATTATGATGTGGTCTTATTAAATAACTCGACATTACAGTGTAGCACCATAATTATGATGTGGTCTTATTAAATAACTCGACATTATAGTGTAGCACCATAATTATGATGTGGTCTTATTAAATAACTCGACATGACAGTGTAGCACCATAATTATGATGTGGTCTTATTAAATAACTCGACATTATAGTGTAGCACCATAATGATGATGTGGTCTTATTAAATAACTCGACATCATAGTGTAGCACCATAATTATGATGTGGTCTTATTAAATAACTCGACATCATAGTGTAGCACCATAATTATGATGTGGTCTTATTAAATAACTCGACATAATAGTGTAGCACCATAATTATGATGTGGCCTTATTAAATAACTCGACATCATAGTGTAGCACCATAATTATGATGTGGTCTTATTAAATAACTCGACATTATAGTGTAGCACCATAATGATGATGTGGTCTTATTAAATAACTCGACATTATAGTGTAGCACCATAATTATGATGTGGTCTTATTAAATAACTCGACATTATAGTGTAGCACCATAATTATGATGTGGTCTTATTAAATAACTCGACATTATAGTGTAGCACCATAATTATGATGTGGTCTTATTAAATAACTCGACATTATAGTGTAGCACCATAATTATGATGTGGTCTTATTAAATAACTCGACATTATAGTGTAGCACCATAATTATGATGTGGTCTTATTAAATAACTCGGCATCATAGTGTAGCACCATAATTATGATGTGGTCTTATTAAATAACTCGGCATCATAGTGTAGCACCATAATTATGATGTGGTCTTATTTTAGAGGTCGCTATCAAGGTAAATAGGAAAATCAAAGCGCTGATAGCGCTAAGAGAACATTTTGTTGTTGTTGTTATTGTTGTTTTTTTTGCTAAAAAATGTAAATTTAATAAACTATGACCAAATTTAAAGCTAAGCCAATAAACCAATTGTTATAAACCCGCTTTTAACCTTGCGTGAACACGGTTGTTAAAAGAAGACATTAACACATCATTTGTCTCAATCGACTGCTAACAATAAGCATACCGCCACTCTTACTTCTCCCGTTTGCTCTTGCCTACAGTTGATAGTGCCACAAGGTGTGAAAAATGTACAGCCTGACTGGGTCCCGAACCCGGGGCCTTTCGCTAACAGGGCAAATGCTCTACCAACTGAGCTACCCGGCCGCTTGCACATCTTTCTCCCTTACTGTGAGTAATCGGTACGGTCACATTATCCCCCTCCGTTTTAGAATTCGACCCTGAATTCAAGGAGTTAAACGGTAAATATAACAATGTGCAGGTGACAGACTTAGCACCTATGTCACAGTCCCACGTTGGGCGCTAAATGTCACAGGTTGAGAAAAATATGCAGCCTGACTGGGACTCGAACCCGGAGCCTTTCGCTTACAAGGCGAATGCTTTACTGACTGAGCTAAAAAAAAAAAAAGAAGATGAAAATTATCACCATTAAATGATTAGACAGAACACAAATTTTGGAACTTCTGCTCCGCGTAGTAATAAAAAAGGAAATTGATGTCTAAATATAGCAACGAAACGTTGTGCGATGCAGAAATGTGCAACCCTGTTCAAAAAGAATCCAAATATAATGATCTGAATCGCGAGGTGGTCCTTAAAATGAGGTGGTCTTATTATATAGGTCGGTATCCCATTCTTGCTTTTTCATCTTGGCCACCGAGTTTTGTTTTATATAGTAGAGAACAAGATTAATTTTGATGCAATGCATCAAAGACGCCGCGCATGTTTTTGAAGAACGACATAAATATATCCTCAGCTGTAGGCCATTTGGAACAGAATTTTCTAACGTTTGTTCTGAAAAGTTCATGTAAATCAAGATTCTATTAATTCCATTTTTATATAATTATTGGAAGAGTTAGAGCCTGCAAGATGCATGGAAGTTCTAGACAGTAAGCTACTAAAGTGGTGGTTAATGTCAATATAAAAAATAAAAAAATAAACATCATCATCAACAGTAAGGGTACGCGATTTAGATACAAGTCCCTGATTTTACTATCTCCCCCATAGTTATCAATTCTCTTGATAAGTATAGTAAAGTAGCGTGATGACACACATATGTATATATATTTCAGGCACTTTATCTTAATCAACTTTCATACTGGAAGCGCATATTGGGCCTGGTGCCATCAGTTAGACATTCAGATACGGCAAAATGTATAATGTTTCTGATTTTAATCTTTTTTTTTCTACAGTATACTGTAATATGTATCATTAAAGTTCGGTTTCATTATCTTTTCAAGTTCACGATATGTAATTAAAATTTTGAATATTTTATGGTCATAAAACATCTGCTAAAACCTTTTTTCTGAGCTTTAATGAATCGGGTTCTTGCAAGGTCCGTTAACCAAGTATTAAAATCAGTGGCTTAGGAGTGAGGGAGAAGTTATCAGATATCAATTAAATGTGTCGAATGTTTTTAATAACGATGGAAGACATGCGTATTTTTAATCTTATTTTTTTGTTCCATATCAATTTATACAAATAATTGATTCATAAAGGTTTATTTCAAACAAATTACATAATAATGGTTGTTGCTACCTTTTTCGATTATGCGGCTCCATGGTCAGATTTAAAACCTATTCCATACTAATGTCACGTTTCCACGCGGTGTCAGTGATATCCTACTTTGTTATGATATTAAGTTTATCAGACGAGGTTGGGAGAATTACAAACGACGATGCTCTGCCAAGTCGTTTATATTTCTCCCAGCCGAGTCTGATAAATTTTATATCAAAACACAGTAGCATATTATTTTACATGTATTTGTCTTACATAAAAAGAGACCACATTGAAAAATTATTCTACTTCACATAAAAAGAAACGGTCTTAAATATGTTCATATTATGCAATTTTCGACAGCGTGTGTATACAATAATGGGCAGAACAAAAACCAGTGTTATCAAGAAATAGTTTTATATTTTTACTATTTACTTCTCAATCGTTTACAAATACAATGTTTTATTTACCTTTTACCAATACAATAAACCGTTTCATTATAGTTAGACAGTGAAATGAATATAACATCTATACACTTAGTCAAAGACCTATAATAACGAAGATTGGCAAGTAATCAAAATCACTCAAAATCACGGAAGATTGTCCAGATCTCGCAAAGTCACATTTGCAACATTTGAGATATTTGAAAGTAATTCATATCTTGCAACAGTACAATACATTATCTTCAAAATAATACCTAATATATTAAAAATTAGCAAAGACATAAAAAAGTTTTATGTAAAATAGAGAATCCCCTGCATGAACATTTTGTTTTTTTCTGCTACACTGGTTGAATTTAAATCAAAATTTTAATGAATTTTCAAAATTAATTAAACTGAAAATATATTCTTGCATTGAAAAATGATACGTTTATAAAAAGTTATTTTTCTCAGTGATTTTTCGTATATTTAAGACAGTTTGCAAAATTCAGTGGCCTGTCGCGTAACAAAATAGTATTTTCCTGTCTGTTACAGGAGTTTCCTATCTTTGCTTAAAAGGTCTTTGACTTAATGAACTGTACACACAGATCTGTGTAGATAGTCACGTTGTTAACTGATAAAGTCTAAGTTTCAAAGTTTATCAGTAGATGCTTTTAGTTTGTCATGTAAAAATAACAGACATCATCTATCTTTTTTCGTCACTACCTGCTCTTCTGTAATTTAGGATACTATTAGCCAGGTTTGCTATTTTCATAGTAGTTAAAGACCGAAATTCTCGACAGTTTTAATACTTTGTGTTTTGCCTGGAAGCTGAAACTGTCTACTATACGAAACAACAGTTTGTAGGTTTGAATCGAACGTCCAACCGGAAGTAGTTAAGTCATTTGGAGACTATGTCTGCATGAGACAAATCTGCGATGCGGCATGATACCACATCCACATAAATGACCTTGACACTGGGCAATCCTGTCCTAGAATAACAATATACGCTGATCGCCAAGCAAAGGAGAGATGCAATAACTATTTTAATTTGAAATTTTCATTCGGGGATTAAACCACGAATTCAATGTTATGGGGCAGATTTCTACTGATCGGCATCGAGATCAAGAGCAATTGTCTTGTCTTTCTGCGAGTCAGGTTTCAATGATTTGTAATTGATTTGTTTTTAATGCAGCAGCATTTCATCCATCATTTATATGCTTAAATGTGTTTGATTTATCTAGACAAATGTCTCCAAATTACTAAAATACTGGCGGTGGAATTTAAAACCAAAGCAAGCAAACAAATGTATATTTATACACCGAGCAGTTCCCCTCCGTCACACACTCGTATCCTGTTTATTACATCAGTGTTGAAGCAATTATATGTGTTTTGACCAGCTATTCAGTGGCTATACATCGTCATGGCAACACCGGGCCTCACTTACTGGCTGGATATACTGATCGTTGTCCTATATTTCTGCGTGGTTCTTGGAGTTGGACTTTGGGTGAGTGCACTAAACATGATTTACATTGTATAAAATCCTATATGTAGTACCAGGGTCGAATTCCACCAACAATTCTTAGCGTTAAGTAATACTTAAATACTTAAGGGCGAATAATAAAAATACCCAAATATTTCATTTCTTAATAATTATTGTTAGTTACTAAGTCCATAATTTATATCGGCTTAGTCATGTACTGGAATATTTCATAAAATAGTAATAGTGGAATATGTATCTACCTAGTTTAAGAATTTAAGTATTACTTAGCGCTAAGTATCGTTTGTGGAATTCGAGCCAGGAATATGAAATTTAACAATAAAATACATGGCATGGTTGGGGGGGGGGGGGGGGGGGAATGCAAATTTATGGACTGGCAATCGGAATGGGGAAGTTATGTAGACCAAAGCGAATCTGAGGACAATATACTTTCCGAGGTCGGACTGAACACAGCCCATGAATTTGCATTTCTCCCGAAATACCATGTATTATTTGTTGTATTATACCGAAACTTTGTTTTGTTCATTTTTTAATTTTGATACTATTCTCGAAGTCAATTTCGAGTTGTTTCTCTTTCAAAAAGCTTTTAAATAGCTTAACCGAATACACCGTTTGTATTTTTTTATTTATTGATTTATTTTGTTGTTGTTGTTGTTGTTTTTTTTTGTTGTTGTTTTTGTTTTTGTTTTGTTTTGTTTTTGTTTTTTTGTTTTAGTATTTTCACAATCTTTCGTTTTTGTTAGTTGTAAACGTTGCAAATGTTGTCGTCTGCTAAATAAACATAAGTCGTAAAGACGTCATCCCGTCCATATACATGTACTCGTAGCATTACATGAATTGTCATTTCATGTCAAATTTTGCTATACTCGTCAGAGGCTCGCTTAATATCATTTTCATGAACTCGCTTAGTAAGATTTGATATGTATAGGTTAGTTCATAGTTGCCTTCAACTACACGACATAGTCACTCGGGCTCCGCCCTCGTGACTATATCGTGTAGTTGAAGGCAATTATGAACTAACCTATTTAGCACATGGTATTTTCCGTCCATTAGTGACAGAACGTCACAAAAGTGTGAGTTATGTGGTTGCATAGTCCACACTTATTGATTTTTTTACAAAAGTGTGGACTACGCGTTATAGTCCACGGTGATTATGAACAAATACTGGCACCTGATTGGACGAGAGGAAAATGCCATGTGCTAAAAAATTAAAAGTCTTGTCACGTATAGGTTAGTTCATAGTTGCCTTCAACTACACGATATAGTCACGAGGGCGGAGCCCGAGTGACTATGTCGTGTAGTTGAAGGCAACTATGAACTAAGCTATTTAGCACATGGTATTTTCCGTCCACTAGCGACAAAACGTTACAAAAGTGTGAGTTATGTAGTTGCATAGTCCACACTTATTGATTTTTTTACATTCGATTGGACGAGAGGAAAATGCCATGTGCTAAATAGCTTAGTTCATAGTTGCCTTCAACTACACGACATAGTCACTCGGGCTCCGCCCTCGTGACTATATCGTGAAGTTGAAGGCAACTATGAACTAAACTATACATATATGGACCGGATGGCGTCATATTGAATTGCGATGACTTTATGCAAATGAGGTAAACTATACTTGTTTATTTTTTCCAGACTTTATTTCGGCCAAAACGTGGAAATGTCACCAATTATTTCTTGGCAGGTCGCACAATGCCCTGGTTTGCTGTAAGTTCTTTTTGATTCATATAATGTCCATGACACTTTTAATGCTCTGTCAACTGCGTTGGGGTATGTAGATTTTCGGTCTGTGCGTCCGTTCATTCTTTCGTTTGTTCGTTCGTCTGTCCGTCACACATTAGGCTTACCTTTGCGTTTAAGCTTTTATTTCTTTTAAGACAACTTCACATCTTCAAAATTTGGTTCACATGTTCATACGATATGAACTATTTAATATTTATGCAATTTTATGGCTGTGAACTATATTTCACAGTGCTGTTCTGCCTCATGTTTAACTTTGTGTTTAAACCTTTTTTTCTATGGTACATCTTGATATGATATTTAAAACACTTCTTAAAACTTCGAACACATATACATCATGATATGAACTATTTGATATTTATAGTTGTCTCAGAGACATGTCTCCAAATGACTGAAATATTGTCGGTGAGACGTTAAACCCAATAAACAACTTATACATTTGTATTACATTAATAGTTTCCTTACATCTAACTGCTTGACAGTGCGCTAAAGAAATGAAGTACAGTATTTATATATTTTATTAGGGAATCAAGAAAAACGCGTCTCTAAAACTAAGTATTACTTAGCTTTAAGTATGTGACTTCTGTTTCCTTTAAAAATATATGTATATAAACACCTATACAAAGCAAACAGTGCAGGTATGTTGTATCCTTTGTTTTACACATGTCGGAATTATAAGTAGTGTGTAGTTTTGCATAACCGACAGCATGTAATAATTTAAAATGAACGTTGACTTTAAGTTCACATTTTTCAGAGTACCGGTATACAGTGTACATTGAGCAACGAATTTAAAAGTAAAATATTTCATTTTATACTTAACTTTTGACATTAGAACTACGGGCAGTTATTTTTCGTAAATGCATGTTATGCACTACAGTAGTCTTCATGCTTAGTCAATGTGCAGCTTTAAGAATTTTGCACGAAGGCAGCCTATGTTCGTGGCCAACTGTATTAAGCAGCCAACAAATTTTATGCAGCTAATTGTAAGATTAAAAACAACAAAGACATTAAATTCCACGTTTGACATCTATTTAACAGACACCTGCGGAAAGCGACTACTTTTCAATTCTATGTACAGGTCGCTTTAGAAAGGTTGAATGTATATTAGTATGTGAATTTGCAGATCGTCCTATTTTCTGTGTTTGACAGGTCGGGGCTTCGTTGTTTTCCAGTAACGTCGGCAGTGAACATTTTATCGGTCTGGCTGGGACAGGGGCGGCCTCTGGTATAGCTCTGGTCATGTTCGAGTGGATTGTGAGTTGTCTGTTGAATGACTTGTAAACCTCTACCACTGTATACTGTGCATACCCCAGCCTTAACAAAATTATGCAATTGTCACATTGTCCCGGGACAGACACACTGTTATGGTGGGGATTGAAATTATTGATAAAATAACCTTAGTTTAAACTCGTATCTGTTTACGTTGATTTGAAATCTATCAAGAACTCTATAGACGCAAAGTACTTATCCGACACCGGGACCATCAAGAAGTATTCTTATAAATTGTAAGCTCGTGTAACTCGACGTTTAAGGAAATCAGATTAAGGTGAGATACCTGTAATGGTTCCGCTACATTTCGGACCTCACGGCCTTTCACGGATATAAACAAGGTTTCCTAATATTTCATTAAGGTACTTTGGTCATCTTAGTAGAGGTTAAGTGGTCCGAAATGTAGCGGAACCATTACAGGTATCTTAACTTAACAAAACAAACAAAAGAAAAGAAAACACTAAGACGGTCCCATTATTCTGTACTAAGCAAATACTAGAAATATATAGCATCAAAAATCGAATGTGCACAAAGTCCGCTCATACCATATTTACTGCAAACAAATGTTACTGAAAATATAAAACTATCTTCCATTAACATTTTCTTATTCGAAAGTGATTAAGTTTTATAGTACGTCGATTTCGGTGCAAGTTCTTACAACTTATACTAATCCCTCTCTGCGTTTCATGGGTTGGGCCAGTACTTTGTGCATTGGAAGGTGATGAAACTCCTTGCCCCAACGTGGTTCGAACCCGTGACCTTCGGATCCACAGTCGGGTATGTTACCACAGGACTTCAGCGACATAGTGCCATGGCGAAATTCTGATGTAATGTTGTTTATATATACTTGCATAGCGAATGGCTACAACGACAAACTGTCTGGGGGTGCATTTAAGTATTCTCTATCGAGAAGGTTTTTTGTTGTTTTTTTCTTATATACGGAGCTCATTTTTTCTGTAGATTCTTTATTTATTGACAGAATTCTGTGCTTAGATTATACAAATACTAAATCAACGCATTATTTCATCGTCCAAATCAAGTTTTTCAACAACAGATTTGCAAATGTTGGTCTGTTATTTATATTGAAACATATCCTACAACTGAAGATAGGAATATTGTTCGAACCTTATTTGGAGGTGGGGGAGGGGGCAAAAATCTATTAGAGTACTTTATAGACGTAATAGGAAACATGAATATGAATTTATACATATACCTATCCTAAATAGACTGAGTTGTGTACTTTCATTCTTCCCAAGTATGCGTGGTATTTTAGTCACAAAGTTAAAACCTCTACATAACCATTTCCATTGCTGCTGCATAACAATGTATCGCGTACATCACATTTTAATTGCATACTGACACTAAATTCGTTTCAATTAGAATGATTTGTGTTTTACTGTATGTATGCACGATATGACTTGATGTTCATTGTTTTAATGTTAATACAGATACATGTGTTTGTCATATTCACAAGTCCCATTGTGCTACGTTGATTGTCTTTCGGCGGGAGAGAAGGTTGTTCATGGACCCTCAATACCAATTATTACTTACTTGCTTACTTGTAAATGGGACATATCAATTTTTCATGCGGGTATATTATTTGGCGCGACATCTTTAACATATGAGTCACTTTACAGTGGATCAGGTGTGGGTTATTCAAACGGGTCTCGTGTGAATCCACATGGATAGGCCATACGGACTGTGTATGAGATCGCTATATAGGTTCGATATGAGCACATTTTCCCCCACCTAACCCCATACCTGTACACAGTCTTTAAGAGCCACACCACCCAACCCCTACCTGTACACAGTCTATAAGAGCCACCCAACCAACCCCTACCTGTACACAGTCTATAAGAGCCACCCCACCCAACCCCTACCTGTACACAGTCTATAAGAGCCACCCAACCCAACCCCTACCTGTACACAGTCTATAAGAGCCACCCAACCGAACCCCTACCTGTACACAGTCTATAAGAGCCACCCCACCCAACCCTTACCTGTACATAGTCTATAAGAGCCACCCAACCGAACCTCTACCTGTACACAGTCTATAAGAGCCACCCCACCCAACCCGTACCTGTACAAAGTATATAAGAGTCACCCCACTTGACCCATACCTGTACACAGTCTATAAGAGTCAGCTCACCCAACCCTTACCTGTACATAGTCTGTAAGAGCCACCCCACCCAACCCCTAACTGTACACAGTCTATAAGAGCCACCTCACCCAACTCTTACCTGTACACAGTTTATAAGAGCCACCCCGCCCTACCCCTACCTGTACACAGTCTATAAGAGCCACCCCACCCTACCCTACCTGTACACAGTCTATAAGAGCCACCCCACCCAACCCTTACCTGTACACAGTCTATAAGAGCCACCCCATCCAACTCCTACCTGTACACAGTCTATAAGAGCCACCCAACCCAACCCCTACCTGTACACAGTCTATAAGAGGCCACCCCACCCAACCCTTACCTGTACACAGTCTATAAGAGCCACCCCACCCAACCCCTACCTGTACACAGTCTATAAGAGCCACCCACCCAACCCCTACCTGGACACAGTCTATAAGAGCCACCCCACCCAACCCCTACCTGTACACAGTCTATAAGAGCCACCCACCCAACCCCTACCTGTACACAGTCTATAAGAGCCACCCCACCCTACCCCTACCTGTACACAGTCTATAAGAGCCACCCACCCAACCCCTACCTGTACACAGTCTATAAGAGCACCCCACCCACCCTACCTGTACACAGTCTATAAGAGCCACCCCACCCAACCCCTACCTGTACACAGTCTATAAGAGTCACCCCACCCGATCCCTACCTGTACACAGTCTATAAGAGTCACCCCACCCGATCCCTTCCTGTACACAGTCTATAAGAGCCACCCCATCAAATATCCTATACAGGCAATCCATGAGGCAATCCATGAGGGAATATAGCGTGTTGTGGTTTTTGAGTTTGGTGTTTTCTGGAATTTTAATGGTAAAAAGTATATCTGCTGTTATCATTTAGGAGAGGCTTCTTTAAATGAAAAACGCGAGTAACTAGACCGGGTTTCGAACCCAGAGCGTTGCTAAGTGATTGTTAGTCAACTACTATGAGCCACGAAGGCTCCGCGTATATAAACTTCTATGTTTATAAAGTAGTATGTATTTAATTGTTCATACACCATAAATATGGTATCTTCTTCAAAGAATGATATCCTGTGATTCCGATCAGTGTGTTTTACATTTTTTACGACTTTGGAATGTGGCAGCCGGGGATCCAACCCATGGTATACCATACCCGATGTGGACAAAGGTCTTATAGCATGATATACATTATCAATATAACATTTTGTATCTATTATAGAGACTAGTAAACACTCCGATAAAAATTTTAATGAAGCTAGAAAAATGTACATTTATATTTCAGCCTGCAATATTGCTACTAACGCTCAGTTGGGTATTCTTGCCAGTTTACATATCGGCTGGAGTGAGTTAACCTTTTTTATCCTTGAAATTTTGATACGTCATCAATTGCTAATGAAAGAAAATATTTTCATAATAAAATGGCATTTCGTATTCTCTGGTGTCTTTGATGGGAGCCGTAATCGTAAAATATGGACCAATCGTAGTTGGGTCAAAACAACCGTCCTGTAACCGGCAAGCCGTGGATTAGATCTCCAAATCTGTTGGACATACTAAGTACTAAAGTTATTGATATAGTATCGGGATACGAAAGGACAATTCCGGGACAGGATCACGTGACTGGGCGTGTCTACTGTGGCTATATATTGCGATAATATAGCATGTCTCATGTAGACAACCAAATGATGTCGGTGTGACATACATCAAACCAAAGTTAACGAAAATAAATCGTTAAATGTAAATGATGAATTTTTGAAATGAAAAATGAGTTGAGGGGGGATCTAAACTGTCCCTCCATTTCCGGCAGGTCTACACCATGCCGGAATACATGGCGAAGAGGTTCGGGGGATACCGCATGAGACTGTACCTCAGTTGTGTATCTCTTGTCATCTATGTCCTCACGAAGTTAGCGGTAAGCAGTCAACATACATTCTGTATACAGGGTGAAGTTAGCGGTAAGCACTCAACATACATTCTGTATACAGGGTGAAGTTAGCGGTAAGCACTCAACATACATTCTGTATACAGGGTGAAGTTAGCGGTAAGCAGTCAACATACATTCTGTATACAAAGTGAAGTTTTATAAGCAATCGTTGTATTTCGCCTTTTCCGGAATCCTCTGTTTGATTTAATAAGACACCTAGCTCGAGAAATAACAAAATTGTTTGCAAACACGGCCATCAGGTTTAAGGGAAACTTACACTGGAGAGCTTGCAGATTGGTGCCGGTTTCAGGGAGTCTCAGCATTTGTTCAAAAGGTATTTCAAACGTATGTGTATCAGATCTTTGTAGAGAATTGTTGATGGTGGTAAAGCTGTTTATATGGTCTTGATCAGTTCATGTAGTTCAGTACCTGCCCTCCATCTGCTTTATGTCAAAAATCCCTACTAGGGATACAGCAGGAGTCGATCTCCTCGTTATATGCCAAAAGTTTTTACCATGTGTGCCGTTTTGCTGTCTTTGATTACAACGTGTATTGAGTACCACAAGATATTCTTTATTTTCATTACTGGAAACTCTAAAACATCTTTTTATTCAAAGGAAGTCACGATGGAGTTTTTTAATTTAATGGTTCTCATATGACGGTATGACAGAGTTCTTATAAATAATTATAGTCAATTAACATACCAATTAAAAAGATTCTATCAGTTGTAAAAATGATCTTCTTTAATTGTGTACAATTGTATATAGATCATATATTCTTCAACGTCATCAATTTTATCTATGTAAGTAATTAATTATTTTTTTTTTTTATTATTTATTAGGTAGGCTTCTGTTATTTGTTTTATACATTTTATGATGTTAATATCAGTACGATATGTCTTGAGTTTTAATGTTCATCTAAATGTATTAAAAAAAGTCTCTTGTAATTCAAATTATGAATGGTCATGTGCTATTTTCATGTTTTATGATTTTCTGTTTAATTGTTTTGTACATGAATGAGACTGAAATAAATAAATAAATATATTCGACATATTGAAAAGGATAAAATATGGTACTGATGTATAAATAATGGTAAATTCGTGTATGGAAATATTTTACGTCCATCCTGCAGTCGGTGATGTTTTCCGGCGCCGTGTTCATCATGGTAGCACTACAGTGGGACATGCTGGCCTCCATTGCCGTCCTGTTGGGAATCACAGGGCTCTACACCATGCTAGGTAGGCTGTCTCCTTGTTTAACTAATGGTTATATGTTTACATTGCCGTCCTGTTGGCAATCACAGGGCTCTACACCATGCTAGGTAGGCTGTCTCCTTGTTTACTAATGGTTATATGTTTACATTGCCGTCCTGTTGGCAATCACAGGGCTCTACACCATGCTAGGTAGGCTGTCTCCTTGTTTACTAATGGCCTTGTTTACTAATGGTTATATGTTTACATTGCCGTCCTGTTGGCAATCACAGGGCTCTACACCATGCTAGGTAGGCTGTCTCCTTGTTTACTAATGGTTATATGTTTACATTGCCGTCCTGTTGGCAATCACAGGGTTCTACATCATGCTAGGTAGGCTGTCTCCTGTTTTACTAATGGTTATGTAACAAACTCGACACGTTCCGGGATCGAACCCGGTCCGCTGGCGTGCGAGTCCAGTGCTCTAACCACTGAACCGAAGAGTTGACTCCCTGACGCAGTTGTCAGAGATTGTATTTATACCTGTGACGACACATCGTCACAGTTATATGTTTAATTGCCTTCCGTATCATTTTAAAAGAACATCTAAGCATAATTTATTTAATACACATGTTGGCAGCTAAAATAGATAATGTAGATTTTAGCAATGGTTTATAAGTAATTTAGACAACATGTACTGTAGTAATTCCATTAAACGCAGGACGTTCGTGCGCGACGTCAATTTTGATAATAAATAACCGAATATAGTATGCGGTATTGCAAGAGCATCCTTGTTCCGAGAGAACTTGCTTATATATAACGAAGCCATTTTACCGAGGGCACCTACATTCATATTCTGTGAGCAATGGAACCTGTCTGTCGAGGGCAAATGTATTTTTTTTTTGCTTGGGGCAGTTTATCTATTTGCCGAGGGAAAATGTTTATGAAAGGGAATGCGCAGCTGTTTTAACTTGAGGCGGCTCTTTGAGTCTCAGTGACGTCACTACCAAATAAAAAAATAAAAAAAGAACAAATCGCTCAAGACAATTAGATTTTTTCTTTAATTAGAATGACACGTTTTAGTTAACAAGAAAAGAAGACGGGACAGAAGAGAAACATTAGGATAAAAGAAATATTGTGTTTCTGATTGCTCGGTCGCCGTACATTTGAAAGTTTACCGTATTTCCTTTATCTCTGATAAAAACCCAAATAGATTATGTACATGCCACAAGACACACACATATATAGTATTTGGCCTTTAGTCTTCTGGTGGTTTTGACTTACAGGTGGACTCAAAGCAGGTCATGTTCACCGACACGTTCCAGTCGGGTCTGATGGTGGTCGGTTCCTTCGTTGTCATGGCAGTGGGTGAGTCGTGGACCAATGTTCTTGAAAATACAAAGTTATATGATAAGTATGACATTCAAATATGATAATTACAGTCAATCTGAGCAAAATATTCTTCGAGAATGTCACTTTCTCGGGGAAAACTACAAAATGTCCTTTAATATTGAATCAGATACCTTACTTTTTTTCTCGGGGACAGTTTCTTCTGTATTTACTGGATTTTTTTTGTCCTTTTTATTTCTATTATGTACATATACATACAAATTACGCTAAATGTTGCAGGAATAAGATAGCCATAAGAAAAAAAGGTTTACTAAATACAATTGTATCAAACCGAAACTTGGTATTGATGCTAGTGCATCTGAATGTACTATATACACCTCAGTATTGACGGGGGAGTCTGTGTGAATACTAACAACATATTTTACAAAAGATTAACACATTATAAATACATTTGCTGCGTTTTCCGTACACCAACACATTCAGCCATTTTGAAATTTAAAACTTCGCATATTGGTGTTGTTAGCATATGTGTGATGTAAATAATATGAGTAGAATGAAACAAAAGAAAAATAACATTGCCTTTTTATTACTTAATGAACACTTTGAACATTTCAAACAATAGATAATCATATATTGTAGGATTCTCAAAGATTGGTGGCTACCAAAATCTTGAACGACTTTATTTCGACGCTATCCCGAGCATGCGCAGTAACAACACCACATGCGGATTACCTCGGACTGACGCTTTCCACGTGTTCCAGGACCCAGTGACCGGGGAGCATCCGTGGCCGGGTATTTTACTGCAGTCTTCAATCGGCTGTTTGTGGTACATGTGTTGTGACCAGGTTCGTGGCATACCGTGCACTACTTTGGTCCTTCCTGTCTCCTAGTTATAACGTTATAGATTTCTATTATAAAAAAAAATGGTTGTCTAGCTAAACTTCACAGCATGGCATATGTTGAGCTGCAAAAACTAATGTTGCCTCGTCTAAGATAACTGAGGCCTAAGTCATTTTTTACTATTGTTTTGGTTCACTTAGCGACTAATGTAAAGACATGTGTAAATACTTCTTGTCTTACTATGTAAGCAGTCAGATTATACTTGGGCAAGAGAAATGAGATCAACTTTAGATCGGTTTCGACAGCTCTAAAAGGCCGAATGTAGAACTATTCCTTTCATTTATTGTTGAAAATATATGTACATAAGTTTATCTCACAAGAAATTCTAATTCTTTATATTTTAATCAAAATGGCTCACTCTATAGCGATATATGGAGAATTTGTGACTCTTTCTTCGTAGAAAAAAAACAACATTCTTAACATCATTTGATTAACATTCAAATATCGGCATTGTTTAGAAAAACATCACCATTTAGAGAAAAAAAATGGTTGTGCGACGTCCTGAGATTTCGAAATTCGGAAATTTACATTTACGAGTTATACCCTCAAAACATTTAGATGTCTGCTTTGTATGTTGTGTAATAACGACATACCACGTGACCAATATCAGATGATGGTGCAGCGCTCCCTGGCGGCCAGATCGCTGTCTCACGCAAAGGGAGGCTCGGTACTGGCAGGTTTCCTGAAGTTTTTGCCATTCTACGTCATGTTGCTGCCAGGAATGATCAGCAGGATCTTGTTCCCGGGTAATTTACTTTCTTAATATCTTTCCGGACCAGAGTCAGACTTGACGATGTGATATAAGGTTTGTATATTTGAAAAATGTTATTCTAATTCAGCGTAAGTTATAGAGAGCCGTCCATCTTAACTAACCCACGGACGACGGCTATAACCACTCTGTCACGGAGGCACCGGAATAATACATAAGTAATAACTGTACAGATATCACAACATAGATTTACTGTCGACACTTTTTTAGTCATTTGCGGAATTTGTCCATGTAAGGCAAATATATCACTGCATCAAGTGTCTGATACCACAGCCAGTCAAATTATCATAACACTGTGCAAAACTGTCCTACCTGGAGCTTCCCTGATAGGCTGGGTGCAATGAAAGGGTGGAATACATGTAACAGTCACCATTTTAACATATTTGCTATATAGCTGCCGGGTATCGAATCCAGGACCGCCCGGACCAGTGTACCATTGATCAAGACAGATAAGACTCTTAATACATGCTATATCCTACAGACGAGGTAGCATGTTCGGACCCCGAGATATGCCAGGCAGTATGTGACAACCCTGCCGGGTGTAGCAACATCGCCTACCCTAAACTTGTCCTTGAACTTCTACCAACAGGTAAATGTTTGCAAAAATCCAACATTCATTAAGCGACACAACATAAACCTAGATGGATAAAGTGAAAAACAGGTACACGCTGTATATTATTTGTACATAAGCATGTTTGCTTAATTAAAAAAAGGAAACGACACTACAGCATGTTTAGTGTGTTAATTACCCATCATAAAATACTATTAAAATCTCCGTGATGTTCATGTTCATGTTTAAAAATAAAGACCTCCTCTAGTCAATAAAGATTTAACATTCTAACCCTACTCGCGCGCACTCGCTCACGTGATGCGTATTTATTTCTTATATTTTATCAATGAAAATGTTTGTTTATTGGGTTTAACGTCCCACCGACAGTATTTCAGTAATTTGGAGACAATGTGTACTAGACATGTGGCATGATACTACACTCAGTCACATTATCCTGACACCGGGCCAACCAGTCCTGCAACTACCCTTACATGCTGAACGCCAATCAATGAAAATAAGTTGATGACATAATGATGTCATTAACAATTAATTGATAAAGCCGAGGCACTACTTGTACATTTGTATTATAGAATAGTAACTCATATAGAAATATTCTACGTCAGCAGAAACTTCCTGTGCGAGTTCTAACCTATCATAATGTTGCCCCGCCCCTGAATGAAGTTCGATTCTGTTTCTAAGACCGTCCTTTGAAGGCACATGTGAATTAAACACATGTTTTGTGTAATGATGACGTTTCATGTCGTTTCCATTGGATTCACGTACATCGGCTACATCGGTACTACTCCTTCCTAATTAGTTTAATTTATGGCTTGTAATCTTTTGAGATATGACATTTGAAATGCAAGACGAAAAATTTGATGATTTGGTTTCGGTTGTGTCATAAGCATCAGTGAAAACGGAGTTAAGTTGTTTCATGACCTTTAACCCTAAAATTCAAATGTTGTGTATGGTATCGAGCCATTAGTCTACTGCGTAATGTTCATCGCAGTGAGCACTATATCTTACTCGGGTAGACAAGTCTCCAAATCACTGAAATACTGTCAGCGGGACATTAAAGTCAGTCTACTTAACAGACAGGTCATGACCAGCAAAAATGGCCCAACTCATTACCTAAAAAGTCAACAATAGAGCGCACATTAATGATAAGATATGATATGTTGAATTTACATCGTAAACAGTTGTTTGTCGAACCTGACGTCTCCCTCCTGGACTTAAACTCGACGCTTCTGTGTACGCGAAGAATGTAAAATTTGAAATATAAGCACTAGGTAGAAATTGGACGTTTAATCTGAAAAGAAAATAGTTCTTTTTTTCATGACTGCTTTCTACTCGGAATTTAAAGTCGCTTCCATTTTGATAAAATACAGACACCATATAGACCAAAAATGTAGGGCAACATCTTAGGGGCAGTAGATCTTATTGAATTAATAAAAACGTTACAAAATCTGTTTTTTATTAGTAAGGAATGTACATATCACATATACATGCATCTTTCTTTCTTTATTATCGTCATTTGTACATTTGGAGGGAGCTGAATTTAGAAGTTGTTTAACTTGTAGGTTTCGCGTTTCAAGAAAATAGTAAAGATGAAAAATAACGAATATCGGGTTAGAATCGAAATAATCAATGTCTATCTTTTTTGTTGTGTATTCATTCATAGGAAAAACACAGACATAGTTTGATTATTTCTTAAATCAAATGCTTATTGAATAATTCGTGTTGATTTTAAAACATACGATTCTAAAATGAAACTTGTTTCTGTTATACTTTTGTAAAGAAAAATCCTAAAAGAGGCATTTTTGCTCGCAAATTTAAATACAGTATGTTAGTCACTAAAGGACCTGTGTTTACGGCGATAGCATGCCAAAGACACGTGGTATGATACGGCAGCCAGTCCAAATATCCGACACTAGGCATATCATACCTGGAATACACTCTTGTACTGATAGCCAAACACAGGGGAGATACACTAGAACTATTTTAACAATTTGTAGGTGTCGAGACCAAGGATCGAACCCTCATGTTACGAGTTGGATGCTCTTAACACTCGAGCAACGGATTTGTCAGAAATTGTTAACATTAAATTCATAGATTAACAGATCAAGTGCTATTCATATTTGATATTAGAACATAATTCCAGGTGCACGAGGATTCCTGATGGCGGTCATACTGTCGGCCATCATGAGCTCCCTGACCTCGATCATCAACAGTGCCAGCACGCTTTTCACTATGGACATTTGGAGGAAGATCCGGTCGTCCGCAAGTCAGAGGGAGCTGCTCGCTGTCGGCAGGTACCTGTAGGGTCAGAATGGCTGTAAAACATATAGCGTAATGCTGTGGTCGTGTGTTGGATAGGATACGGTGGTAGCCCGCCACCATATATGGGTTCCCTTAATAAGTTTCCAGGTTTCCATGCACACTAGTGACTATATACATCGCTATAGAAAGTCTTTAACCATTGTACAAATCTTTAAAATGTCTTACTTACCTGTAAAGTAAGCATTTGGATTTTGACACTGGTTGACCCACCTCATTCCGGCTTCTTCCTCTTATGAATCTACTCGAGATGGCTTTACAATTATGCTAGTCACCTTGTATCAGCAGCTCTCAAATAGAACAACCTCAAATAATATAAGACTGATATGCCGTCGCAAACGTCAACTACAACAACAATATCATAATCAATTGCAGGATATTCGTGGTCGTGATGTGTGTAATCGCCATTTTTTGGGTCCCAATGATTAAGGCCTTCCAGAACGGACGGCTCTTCAACTACATTGTGGTCGTTGATGGCTTCATCGGGTCTCCCCTGGGCATCTTGTTCCTGTTTTCTGTCTTCTGGAAAAGAACCACGGAGGCTGTAGGTCTTGGGCAGTCACTGTCCTCAACTGACTAGATTGTTTATCTTGCTGGTTTGACAGAAATTAATATTAGGGTACAATCATATAGAAATACAAAGAAGATGGTATTAATTTTATAACCAGTGTTTGTATAAACCATTACTATTGTTATGTACAAAATAAGAGAAATAAGTGTTTGAATCAAAGATCGAGGAAGAGGAACAATGATTTCTGGATAAGACTTTGTTATTTAAACTATCGAAGATTTAATTTAGTAAGATTTCTAATGCTATACACAGTAAATTGAACCAGGGTTAGATAATGATATACACTTTCAGGGAGCCTTCTTTGGTCTTCTGGCTGGTCACATGGTTGGAATAGCACGTTTTGTAACGGAAGTGATGTACCCAGCGCCACCATGCGGAAAGACAGACGATCGGCCGCCATTTTTGTCCAAACTCCATGTTTACTACTACATTCAGTGTCAGATGGCATTCACAGCCATTGTGATAATAGTAATCAGCCTTGTTACATCACCCCGCTCAGATGAACAGGTACGTTTTTAT
>CM037779.1:54675985-54690603 GCA_021229015.1 Solen grandis
TTGGGCAAACTGCAATAGCTTCGGAGGGGTTTATGAGTTAAGATCAATGTTCAAACACAATATCACAGCGTGTTAGATTAACTCTGGTTGTACATGCATGCATCTGTGACAGTATTAGATCACATTAATTAGCATAACACAGCAAACTACATCAAAAAGGTTGGTTGTTAAGGACAGATGTTAATAAACAAGTAGAAAAACAACATCAGCACACATGTATACTTTTACAGATCTTTACATTCAACTGAGCAGAGGTATTCTAACAGAGGTTCTAATTTATACTTAAGGATAACTAGACTAGGGGATTATGAGAAAGAGAAACAGATAGGTTTTCTGGGTGAAGTAAATTACAACTGTCCTAACACCATAACCATGTTGGTCTGATTATCACGTGCTGTGAGAGCGTGCAAGGTGTCTGTCTGAATATATCCATCACCAAGAAACTCTTCAATAATTTGAGGGATTAAAACAGAAAATTAGACCTAATGAATGAGCAAATGATTAAAGATTTCAAAATTGTTTTAATAGAAGGATATAAAATTACAAACACACCTGGTGAATAACACCAACATAATCTAACTATTATACATGTCTTATTCAACACTATTACTCATGAATATTCATGTACATACGTACAACTTTATGAATATCAATTAATTTACTTAATTCTTAGAGGTTATAAAACAGTGGATGTTTTTATGCCGTATGGACTGTGTAGAATCTGAGCTACAATATCAGATGAGCAAACAGAGGAGACCCTGACCAGGAGCTATGACCAGATCGCGGTCTCCACTGTTTGCCAAGGCATCAAAATCTACATCACAGCCACATGGACATGAGGTAAAGAGTTATATCTCATCTCAGACATAATTTGAAAATTTCAGGAGAATATTTTGTGACTTAACTACCGTGTTACGAAGGTTGGTGGTATGAAATGCAGTTTTACATGCATTATACAATCAGCCTGAAGTCAATTGAATAAGTAGGAATTATTTATCAACATAACCTCTTACATGTAGCCCCAACTGTATAACCTTGCTTGTGCAGTGCAGTGCTTAATTACATCACATGAATAGCAAATATAAAGCTTTAAATTTTTTGATAATTGCAATGTAGGAATAATTTGGCCCTTTATATAATGTGATATTTAAGGTTGGGTTTCAAATATATAGTTTCTACACTGTGTTTGGGTCAGGAGAAAGAGAAGAGAAAATCACCCTGAACCAGATGTTGCAGAATCCTCTACCAGATGAACTTGTGAGGTATTTTTGTTACTGTTTGGAATGTAAGGCATGATTTACATTATTCTTGGGAAGCAAAGGAAGGTTATGACATAATTAAACTGAAAGTTATCACTGAAGGCAATGAATTCCCTGCTAAATTACCTTGACTAAACTTTAAGGGAAAGATATATAACTTTTTTTCAAGATATGACTGAGCAGGGCAGGACAGGACTGAGACACTGAGCCCTAATAGTAAAGAAGAATTATTTTGAAATAAATAGTTCAACATCCTTGACTATAGATATAACTAGCAAAATGCAGATTAAAATAAAAATGTGTTTGCTTTCTCTTTCAATTTTTTGTGTGTTTATCTTAAAGTGTTCACAAAGCAATATGTACAATGGACACATTTTTTTATTTTTTTTATTTAAAAAATATTAATTTTGATAGTAACATGGGATTATGAAATTTTGCTTTGATGTGTGTTTAAGTTATGAAATATCTTTCAACTGGAAAATGTCAATAATTAATCTCAACAGGGTTAAGTATTATTCTTTCATAATAACAAAAACAAACTAAGATTAACTAACAATAAAAATAATGTCAGTCACATATGATATTTATAATAAGAATATAATAATAATAATATTAAGTTTAAACTTATTTATTTTACGTCGATTGTGAAACAAGTTCTTGCAACTTATACCAACCCTTTTCGACAGTTCCTGGGTTGGACCAGTACTTAGTGCCTGGGAAGGTCAAGAAAAATCCTTGCCCCCAGCAGGGTTCAAACCCACCTTTGGATCCGCAGTCTGGTACATTACCACTTGTCCACAGTGACCCTAATACCAATATAAAATAATGTTACCCCTAGTCACCTATACTATACATAATCTGATGTACAAAGATTGCTTTTATCAGGGTGACAGCTGGAACCAGCTGATCTATTTAACCAGCTCCCAGCTGTTTCCTCATATTTTCTTCCTTTGATTATCTATGTGAAAGCTATACACATCATAGCAATCCCAAAGAAGCACGGCAATCTCTCGCAAATAAATCACAGAAATGTGCAACATTTTTAGCGACAGATCTTTGGTTTAAACATTTTTTTTTTTAAACAAAATTGGCAGACCATTCATATTAAGGCAATCATTGCTTAATATTCACCTATCAATATTTTGCCCAACGGTGGGGAAGGCAAGCATACATGGAACTTTTGGTAGAAAAACATTCCCAAAAGAAGGATATATAATGGACAGAATGGTCCCATGTTCTAGGAAATAGATTGTTAAGCCTAATTTTAGAGCCGGTGTAACAGTCAAATTTTTCCCCAGTCAGGGAAAACTGACTAGTCAGATTTTTCCCCGGGGAAAAAACTAACTAGTCAGGTTTTTCCCCACCCAGTCAGTTTTTCCCCCCCCTCTTTTTTTTAAAATTTTTTTTAAGGTTTCTGAGGTGGGGAAATTCTGGACTAGTCAGTTTTTCCCCCCTATCTAATATATTGTGCATGATGTTGGGGAAATTCTGGACCAGTCAGTTTTTACCCCCTGTCATGTTGATTGTCTATGTTTTTTCTCTACTATCCAATATATTACTTGAGTAAGTGGTGAAATTCTGGCCTAGTCAGTTTTTTCCCCCCTGTCGTAAAGATTTTGTGTGATGGTGGGGAAATTCTGGTCTAGTCAGTTTTTTCCCCCCTATCTTAAATATTGCTTGTGATTGTGGGGAAATTCTGGACCAGTCAGTTTTTCCCCCCCTGTCTTTAGATTTGCTGTGATGGTGGGGAAATTCTGGACCGGTCAGTTTTTTCCCCCCTATCCAATTCATTGTGCATGATGGTGGGGAAATTCTGGCCTAGTCAGTTCTTTCCCACCTGTCATTTAGATTGTATTGATGGTGGGGAAATTCTGGACCAGTCAGTCCCCCCCCCTGGGCATTCCCCATTAATCAATCTAATGGGCGAAAAAACTGACTGGTCCAGAATTTCCCCAACATCATGAACAATATATTGGATAGGGGGGACATTCCCCATCATCAATACAATCTAAATGACAGAGGGGAAAAAACTGACTAGTCCAGAATTTCCCCACCTCAGAAACCTCAAAAAATTAAACAAGAGGGCCATGATGGCCCTGAATCGCTCACCTGAGTACCATTGCTTCAACTGATGTCAAGGTTTTTAAACAGACAAGGATTCTGATATAACTTAATCTAAAACATTTTACCCCTGACAATACTACACACCAAATATCTAAGCAATGGGCCATATGGTTTCAGAGAAGACTTGGGCGCAGAGTCATTTATCACCGTAGGGCCAAGACTTTGAAAATCTTTGTAATGAACCATTAGATGCTACTACATACCAAAAATCTTAGCTCTAGGCCTTATTGATTCATAGAAGAAATTTTTTAAGATTTTCCTATTTAACTCTATGTAAAACAAGTGACCCCTGGGTGGGGTCATTTATCACCATTGGGCTATGATTTGTACAATCTTGGTAGTGGCCCATAAGATGAGCTACATACCAAATATCTAAGCTCTAGGCCTTATGCATTCATAGAAGAAGATTTTTTAAGATTTTCCTATATAACTCTTTGTAAAACAAGTGACCCCTGGTGCGGGGTTATTTATCACCATAGGGTTATGATTTGTACAATCTTGGTAGTGGCCCATAAGATGATGCTTCATACAAAATATCTAAGCTCTAGGCCTTATGCATTAATGGAAGAAGATTTTTTAAGATTTTCCTATATAACTCTATGTAAAACAAGTGACCCCTGGTGCGGGGTCATTTATCACCATAGGGCTATGATTTGTACAATCTTGGTAGTGGCCCATAAGATGATGCTACATACCAAATATCTAAGCTCTAGGCCTTATGGTTTCATAGAAGAAGATTTTTTAAGATTTTTCTATATAACTCTATGTAAAACAAGTGACCCCTGGTGCGGGGTCATTTATCACCATAGGGCTATAATTTATACAATCTTGGTAGTGGCCCATACGATGATGCTACATACCAAATATCTAAGCTCTAGGCCTTGCAGTTTTGCAGAAGAAGATTTTCAAAGTTTGCATTTTTAAAATCTATTTTTAGCTCCTGTGACCTAATTATGCAATGGACCAGAACTATTTATACAACTTTAGTAGAGCTTCATCCAAGGAACATTCCTGCAAAATATTTTTCAAATTGGCCAAGCCGTTTAGGAGGAGATGTTGTTTGAAGCAATTGTTGACGCCGGACGCACGCACGGACGCACGCACGCACGGACGCACGGACGACGGACGACGGACGCCGGACAAAAGGCGATCAGAAAAGCTCACCTTGAGCACGTTGTGCTCATGTGAGCTAAAAATAGAAGGGGAAAAAACTGACTGGGTGGGGGAAAACCTGACTTGGGGGAAAATCTGGGCTGTTACACCGGCAAAGAATCTCCCACTCTGCAATTGCTCTAGGATGGGGATTTTGGCTCAAAAATGGAAAAAAAAATGCTGACCAACCCCAGTAGGGCAAAACATTAATAGGTGCAATACTTGCATGAGAAAAACAACAGCTTGATACATGAACTTTTGTGAAATCCCAAAACCAAAATGCTCTGATTACATGATTACATGATTGTAGAAAAAGACATAATCATATCTACTTTAATGTGTACTATTTCATTTTTTTTTCTATTCACATACAGGACTTGATGATTCTTAATCTAACATTAGTAATTTGTTAGAGGAACATGAAATTTTTAATCACCTATCAAATAAGCTCTTTTTATGAACTACTGACTAATCTAAAGTCCCAGGGCATGTACAAGGCATCTAAGCTTGATCACTGTGAAAAAGTACTATACCAAACCCTCCCCAACTCTGTAACACTGATCTTATTTCTTGATAACACTGTTTATAATTATCATGATCTCAACATCAATGAGTGAAAATAAAATAACAAATTTAGCTTTTGCAAACTTCCTGTATGTGAATAAGAGATTTATAAAATACATATCTTATTGACAAACGAGTGAACTTCTATAAACAGACTGAAGTTCCGATAAGAAAATTTGATTACTTTCAGCATCTATCAGGTATAGCATAATGTCTCTAAAATAGCATAAATGATGGAGGAAAACAAAACAATCACCCCAAGCCACGGCTCTTCTTTGGTTGTTTGACGCTTGCCATTTCTACGTTGTTACTGCATCATAATGAGGAAAAAAAATCAATAAACGTGTCATGTTCAAGCCAAGTTACCCCCGAAAATACTTCAGTTCAATCTTAGAACTAAACTAAACCCTTTACCTCATATAGACATGTTTTAGTGCACTGGCAAACATAGCAGATCCACATCAGACAGTTCCTTTCAGGAGCTGTCTGATCAGGGTTTTCTCTGTTTGCTCATAAATTATTGTAGCTCAGATTCTAGTCTGCACACCAAAGGAAAAAAAATCATATACCATTAAATGTTCATAGAATTAATATTCATAATGTCCATGAATTTATACATGAATATTCATGAGGTACAGGGTTATAGATATTATACTCAAGTCCCTATTAAGTCAACCAGTAATGTACATATCTTGGGACTGGGCATTAGAATTGTACTTGCAAGAATTGTACTTGCAAAGTATTTATTTTTTGGAACATAGGGCCTGTTCTCTATATGAAAGGCACCTGCAAAAATGAAGTACCCAACCATAGTAAAACCAAGTCAACTCGCAAATGCCCAAGTCAAGCTGATCATATCATATACTGTTAAATGAATCTTAGCAAAATATTGGAATAGCTAGGAGTAACACCTGGATCAAAGTCTAATCTGTAATTAATCTAAAATCTTAAAATAAGGCAGGAACATACTTCGTGCTTTACAATATATTTAGGTAAATGACATAGTCACCTTATTGACCTACAATGTTTTAAGTATTTTATTTGAGGAATGAGAATGATTAAACACATTCTCAAAAATTCAAGAATAACATAGCACTAAGTAAGGTTGCTGGAATTTGAGTCCAGTCACATGGAAACAGTAATGCAGGCGGACATTGCATAATTATGCTGACCTACAGCAGAGAAATTAATTAATTTTCTTCACTACACCTGGAAAAGAAATATATTGCAGTTCGTAAATTTGCCCTCAGGTAAAATGTGAGATATTGAAGTAAATATTTCTTTAACCCCCTACCTCATGCAGACTGATTTTGATGCATTGACAAACAGAGCAGACCCAGATCAGACAGCACCTGGAAGGTGTTGTCTGGTCTGGCCAGGTCTCCTCTGTTTGCTCATACACCATCATAGTTCAGATTTTACACAATCAATACCACAAATAAAAGTCTACTGATACAAATTTGTGCATTAATATTCATGAGGTAAAGGGTTAGAAAGAAGGAGGAAGCATAGGGTTGGAATAAAAACAAGAAGTAAACTAGAGAATATGCTAAAATAAAACTTCATGCAACATTTAACATTGTGCTAATTAAAGGTTTTAGTTATACCTGATGGACCTTTCCTAATTTTACTTATACATGTATATCTAAATAATCCATTTACCTCAGACGGATGTATTTTGTTGCCTTGGCAAACAGAGCAGACCCAGATAAGACAGTTCCCTCCAGGAGCTGTCTGATCAGGGTTTCCTCTGTTTGCTCATACAGTATTGTAGCTCAGATACTACAGTCTGCAAATCATAAATTTTAAACATGAATATTCATGAGCTGAAAGGTTAGGTTATCAGATTATCCAATAGCGTCACAGGGATATCATGTGATCAGGGTATTTTTTTTATTTTTTTTTTTTGTGAGCTCTGTAGCTGACTAAAGTCTTAAAAAAAAAGGTGGAAGTTCTAATTTTTCATCGCAAAAACTGGAAAGGTCCACCACTTTCCCAATAGTTAACACTCAACATTATCAATTAAAACTTAAGGAGCAATTAGCAAACTTGTGATGTCATAGGTTACTGTAACACATAATACTGTAACATATTATACTGTTAACACATTTTAAGGTATTCAGTCTTGCATTGCCTTTCAATTTAAGCTCTAATTATTTCAGCTGATTATCTTCTTTTTAATTAGTTTACCTCTACACATACAAAACTAACTTTTTTAATATATATATATATATTAAAAACAACAAGAAAGAACATGTGCATGATAGATAGACAGGGTTAATTGAATACCTTAAGTTTCATGTACTGAATACCTTAAGTTTCATGTACTGAATACCTTAAAATCCAACAACATCTAAGTCACTATGTAAGTTAAACTAAGTATAAACTCAGGGCTACTGACACACATACACAAAGATGGCTTGTTGTCCTGGTATACGGAAACACTACCCCATCTCTCCCTTTGTTGTCACACATAGTGAACCCACACTGTCAACAATGACGTTGCAAATACTAAGCTAAAGCCACCCCTAGCGGTCATCCCCTCCATCCACCTCCAGCCAGTATGTAACCCCTGACCTATTATGGCAAATGCTGATCATACTAAAACCAATTCTTAACAACTTTTTTTTCCATACCTCCATATGATCTGCCCTGTACATCAGAGTAGCAAACAGTTTAAATCTCTTGATCTTTCAGCAAGAACCTTGCATACTGATCTGGTTTTATACTTGTTGCATAGGTAATTTCACTGATAGGTTTCATGTTGTGAAGGAAAACAGTAATATTGACCCTCATTCCTCTGACCCTAAATACATACAACCAAGAAAGGAAAGGCCTCCATCCCATTCCTGGTTCCCCGTCAAGAAAGTTATAATGTTCCTACATACTTAGCAGGAGACCAACCTCCAGGTAACCAAACTTCTAAGGTCCTTGACATAAGACAGCATTCAGACCTCAAGATCTGAGTACTATGAAACTTGGATATTTCATTTATCTTTTTGCTCAGGAAATATATCGGGTTAAGTGTGTGTAAACAAACACATTTAACATAGGTTATCTATAAGATTAAAACATACTGCTTTAATCTGCATGAAATGCATTCTAAAACTAGACTGATTAATTATATTTCTCCTCTTTTATATCAACCTTATTCTGATTCTTTTTCTATTTGAGGAAACTAGAAATTTCACAGAAGATATTTAAAATCCTGAGAAGGTTCCCAGTTTTCATCCCACAATTCCTGCATACGGCTATAAATTCCAGTTTGTTTGTTTTTTATTTTCATTAACAGTGATCCTGACCCTACCCATTTTAAATACCTTTTGTGAAATAGGAGAACTTACCTGAGGGACACTAAATGAATATCAATAGCTTCAGTTGAGGTATTAAAGCAACAGGGGGATGGCACAGGGTGGGACACAGTGTGATAAGCAAAATTTCAGTAAAGGTCCAAATTTATACTGTAATTTATAAGTCAGTACTGGACGTAATCAGACAATCAGGCAAGCCATCTGTGTGTATTGGTTGATGTTAATAATAACTGATGAAACTTTTAACTGGGTCAACAGGAGATCTGATTAACAGATCCAGTGTATACCTTAGCTTAGGAGAAGAATATCTGCCGGAGAAAATAAAATCACAATTTGAATAAATCTCTCTCACATGCATCCTGATACAGGATTATGAAATAAAGTTAAAATAAACTTGCGATAGAAGCCAACTGCACTTAGCAGTAAAAAGGCCACTTGACTGGCCACTTAAGACAAGTTGTATATCACTGCAGAAACCTCTTACAGAGGACACCTGCAATTAGCAACAACTTTCTCTTGTTCATTAGATTGGTCAGTTTATAGAGGTTTGACTGTATATTACTGTAAACAAGAGGTGGAGAAAATCATACTAAGGGAAAGGTTGTAATCAAAAAGAAAGAAAAAAACTTGTCAAGATGACAGTGATAAACACACAGGTATCATAAAGATCTCACACTGGTTTTAGCCTTAATATCAACATAACATTCATTGAGAATTGAAACATTTCTTTTTTCTGTAAGTTGCTCAGTCAGACTAGTTCTTTGTACCTAGGAATGTCATGAAATATCCTTACTATTATGTATGGAATTTGAACAATATACTGTCAGAGAAGGCCAGGCTTGGGAAGGTCATGAAACATCCTTGCCCTTAGCAATAAAGTTTGAACCCACACTCTTGGGATCCAAAATCACATTTGCAACTACCTGGTCATGTAGTCATGATTATTTGGACATACACAGATTTATTATAGTGCTCCAGTTTCTCTCTGATCCAAGGACCTTCTAAACACTCTATCTATTCTTTGATAACCCTTTACCTCATGCAAACAGGTTTTGATACCTTGGCAAACAGAGCACATCCAGATCAGACAGATCCTTCCAAGAGTTTTCTGATCAGGGTCTCCTCTGTTTGCTCATACAACAGTGTAGCTCAGATTCTACACAGCCTGCATGGGAATGAAAAATGCATTGTTTCATAAGTACAGTTAATTAATATTCATTATAAATTTGTACATGAATATTCATGAGGTAAAGGGTTGAGATCTTATCAATGTAAACAGTAAGTATACATTTCTGCTATGTACACATCATGATGAGTGATTCACAAATATAGTACAACACAATAGATACATATTATTCTCTCTCTATTGTACTGGTGATGCTTGAAGTTATGAGTATGTGTGATAGTTTTTTTTTTATGTTTTATATGAAATGAAGCTAGGATGAAATGAAGATTTAATACAGTAATAAACTCTGTCATTAACTTTTCTTAAAGAAGGTTCTATACCAGTAAATGACATTTCTAACGGGATGAAACTAGTTTCTTTGCAACACTTTTAAACTTTTTATATTGCTTTTCTGATCTCTTACTAAAACAAGATGCTAAAAGGTAAAAAGTAATGAAAAATACTGTGCAAAAAAAAAAAAAACAACCTCATCCTGCATCCAGGGTTTGAATTTAGCCAGATTTTGCACTTTCTATTTTTAGCAAGTAGTAATTTTTTTTTACTTGCTAAATGAAAAATCAACTCACAATTTAAAGTTTCAAATTCTTTATTTGTAAAGAGTCAAGTGCCAGTTTCAACAACACAATGCAAAACTATGAACCGAAGCATGCAGTTACAACAAGCTTATCAGTAGTAATTTTGATTTTCGGTCCGATATGACAGTATGGTGGTTCTTTTCTGTCCACCATCTTGAAACTGCTGGCTTTGGATCATAGTTCTTAATTAAACTCAACATAAGCTAATCTATTTCCGCTCACAAAAAAAATGCAAGTACATAAAATTGTTACCATATTCTAAATTTCCACTCACATTTTGTGAGTATGCGAGCTTAAATTTGAACCCTGGCATCCGATCTCATCTTCATGTACGTAACTGTAGGATGGGACGAGAATGATTTCTATATAGGCCCCATTTCTGTGAAGTGGGGTTAATGAATTTGAAGAACACTGAAGGTTATACATTATTCATAGGTTATAATTCAGGTTTCATCTACTCCTTTCAATCCATTACATAAAGAATGCAGGCCTTCACTGGCCTTGTTCAATCCATCATACAATTAAGCCAGGAATGAAAATGTATGCGCATGAACATGCAACCAATTAAATATAGCATCTACATACACTTATCTATGATTTATATTAATTTTACAAGGATATCAGCTCAATCACTGATCATGCACATTGCAACATTCTCTATTAGATATTTGTCATCTACACAAATACAACATAACATCAGTCAGACTGAATTTTGGCGTGCGTTACGTTAAATTAGGTGAAAAAAAAGTAATTTTTTATAGGACCAAAAACAAAAAGGTCTGATTCTGGTCCCCTGCAAATAAAAAGAGGGTCAGTAAGTCGGTATTTTATTTTTTTAAATTTTTTTTTACATGAATCTAAAGGTAAAAAAAGGGAAATATATTTTTAAAGGCGGAAAGGTAAGAAAACATTTAGAGTCTGTCAATAAAAAAGAGGATTGGTCAGGCAACCAGAAACTGAACTATTTTTTTTTTGGCCTAAGTTAAATTAGGTGGAAAAAAAGTCATTTTTGATAGAGAATATGTTTTATTTATCTTTGCTAGTGTAATCTTGTCTAAAGTCTATAATGGTATATAATTCGAGGGCTGATCAAGAAAATATTCTAAGTGCATACTGAAATTATTGAAAAGTTTCCAGGTTTGTGGTCAGCTCCCATTTGTTCCAAATTAACTGTTTTGGGTATAAAGCTGATGCTCATATCCACCAAAATATGATTTGAAACACTGCCCAGGGCATCAATATGGCATGGACTTTTTTCCAAAAATTGGGAAGGACCTTAGTCTTTCATTTTGGGAAATTCATGTACATTTTGGCCAAATTGGGAAAAGAAAGACTAACTTTCAAGATACATCAATAAAAAAAGGGCAGTGTTAACATACATTCAGGAAATAGAAAGTTGCATCAATTTAATAATTGAAGTGCAGTACTGAATGGATATTTATTTCAGTAAGCCTGATTTCAGTTTCAGTCACTGCTAAATAAAGTAGTTTTAACAAACAAACTCGTAAAATAGATTTTGGGAGAATCATATGTCAACATATTGGGAATTTAGCATTGTATTTTTGGGAAATTCTTTCACCAAAATTGGGAAAAAAAGAGGCTTTTTGCAAATGGAAAGCCAACCAATACAGGCCTCTATTATAGAAGTAAAAAAAGCCGTGTATGGATAGATGATTGTAGTAGAAGTATAGAAATTGTACTTTCTTGCCATGGAGGTAGCTTTTGTGGCACTTTGGTAGGGTGTCTGACTTGTATACATAGGGTCCTGAGTCGGAATCCAGCTAGGGGCAGTAGGATTTTACTTTGTACAATTCAAAGCCCATTCTATAATATGAATGCTTATAATTTTTTAATGAAAAAAAAAAAGTATAAATTTGTAGTCATAATAAGAATTAATTCTGATTTATTTTGAATTTGTTTATTTATTTCCCTAAATGATTTCAGATTTGCATATGTATGCTTGACCAAGTCACGTTTACAATTTATTCAAAAATAAAAAGTTGTAGTTAAATTAAGAATGATTAATCATGATTTAATTTAAACATACTTGTTTATAAGTCATTAATTTCCCTAAATGATTGCAGATTTGTTTTATGCTTGCCTTAATCACATTTACATTTAATTACAATTTCTATACAAATTGGTGCAGGTATAACCTAGTTAAGAAACATTCAAGTCCACAAAATATAAAAAAAAAATAACAATATAAGACAAATAAATGTAACAAAAAAATATAATACAAAAAAAATTCTGTGTTTGGCAGAACAGAAATCACCACATTAAAAAAATACATTTTCAGAAATGATTTCATTTAGCTGAATATAAATTTTATTTTAAATAAATAAAATATTCTGTGAATAAGAAGAGTAATAATGTTATTATAGTGAAAATAAATGCTCAGTTAAATAAATGGCTAATACAGTATACTGTTGGCAACAATTCATTAACATGGCAACAGAGAAAGCACCCAGTGAGACCGATCAGAAGGAAAAGGACTTTCCATCTGATCGGGATTTCTCTTGTACACAGCAATGATGTTAAATGGTGCAATTGTGTGATAGCAAGTTTAGACTGTACAACACTGATTCTGAAAGATTTGTTGACCCAAAGCACAGAACTTTTTTTTCAAGGCCTTTATTTCAAGACAACCTATTATGCAGTATGCTGTTATACATACCCAACATTTTTATTGCTGATCACCATGGCGTCCCTGGAGGACGATGATGTAGCGGCCCCATTCATTGCATATTTGCCGCCCGCATTGGCAAGCATAGCCTTCTGTAGCAGGTACTCCCTCAGCACCTTCAGACCCTCGTACAGAATGGCCAGGAAAAAAATGGCTACACACGCCCCGATAATACCTGCGGACAGACAAGATGTATTTTAAAAATTCTAACTTTTTAACCCTATACTTCATATCTCTTTACCTCATGAATATTCAACATAAATCATGTACAAATTTATGACTTGATGAATATTAATCAACTGAACTTAAAATGGTATATGAAATCATGAATATTTCTTTGCCACATCAACGGTGTAGAAACTGAGCTATTAAAAATATCTTATGAGCAAACAGAGGAGACCCTGATCAGACAGCTTTTAGAGGAGCTGTCTGACCTGGGTCTAAAATGAGTCTATATGAAGTAAAGGAATATTACATATGACCTCATTTTCACACACTGGTGAACAGAGCAGACCAGGGTCTCCTCAGTATGTTCGTTTGATATTGTAGCTCAGTTTCTACTCAGTCTGTGTGGCAAAGAAAAATTGATGATTTCAAACACCATTTCAAGTTCAGTTAATTAATATTCATCAAGTCATAAATTTGTAACTGGACATTTATGAGAAAAGTGGAGTGGAGCATTCATATTGCTTTATATTTAACATTCTTACAATTGACCTCCTGTTCCAAAATGTCATTTATCATTAATTCCTCATTCTATCAACAAATGCATTTTTCTATTTTATATTATATATGCAGTAAACAGCCACTAAAGATTATTAATTAGTTATAAACATATATTTTTCTTACATGTTCTCTCTTTTTCTCTTTTTCAAAATAATTCTTTGTCACATTACAAGGAAAGGAATGTAACAAATCAATATTCATAGAGCCATAAATTTAAACATGAATATTCATGAAGCAGAGGATTTATAAAGTCTAGCTAATATGCTAATGAGCTAGTAAGTTCAAAGAAATAAAAGCATGTTAAACCGCCTTACCTGCATTGTCTTTGGTCTTCAGTGCTTCAAACAAGATGAACTCACACTTCCCTGTGTGAAAGTACATCTGAAACATGATATGGAAACATGGATATGGGATAATGATGAAAATCAAAGTACACAATGTGCTGAGAGACTGTTGCCAGGATTTACATGGTAAAATAGCTATATTCTAATTCTAAGTGTTAACTTGATAGAGGCAAAAGTCACTTGATACCAAAAACTCAACATATTTTCCTGCAACTCTAGTTTCTGGTACTAAGTCAGCTGAACTCTCTCTTTGTTTCATGATTACCCTGCATGCAGTCTCTCTATTCATTGAGCGCTTTGATTTGTGAGGTTCCAATCATGAATTGCATACATAAGGAGGTCATGACCTTACAATCGCAATGAAATGATACGCTACTGAGCGCAAAGGGTTACAGTATGTTGAAAATGGCTGTGGAAATAATGCAAATCAGCAATGTCTGCTAGTAGTGTTTGTTTGTTTGTTTGTTGTGTTTAACGTCCCATCAACAGTATTTCAGTCTTTTGGAGATGATGTCTACTTGAGAAAGATATACATGTAGTGCTGCCACACTACAGTATCACGCCGTAGACATGTGGCATGATACCACTCCCAGTCACGGGCCAACTAGTCCTGCAACTACCCTTACATGCTGAGCGCCAAGCAAGGAACTATACCAGTACCATTTTTTACGATTTTGGTATGCCGCGGCCG
>CM037779.1:54690703-54722871 GCA_021229015.1 Solen grandis
AAAATTTCCAAATAACTTTTTATCTTCAAAAAATTTTAAAGCAGTTTGGAGTTAAAATTTATTTTAAAAAATACAATTTTTTAACCCAAATCCGGAAGGGGAATTTTTTAGTTTTAAAAAATTTTTGACGTCATGACAAAAATGAAGCATTGACAAATTTTGGGAGCTTTTTATTTGCCAATATATTTTCAGTCTTTGTAAGCGATTTTTACAAATTTAAAATTTACGTAAGGTTTGAATCTTATTCGCCAAAAACCCCATTCCCTTTTAAAAATTTTTTTAAAAAAACGGGGGGGGGAAATCAACTAGGCCTAATTTACATTTTGGAAATTTTTGGTGAAAAGGGGGCCCCCAAAAAAAGGGGGCCCCTTTGACCGCGAAAAATTTTTAAGACGCAAAAATTTTGGACAAAACCGTATAAAAAAATAAAATGTTAAAAAAAAAATTTTTTTGGGGGAAAAGGGGTATGTTTTTAAAATTTTTAAAGGCCCCCGGGGTTTTTTTTCAACTTTAAAAAAATTAACCCGAAAAATTTTAAAAATTTTTTTTCAATTATGACGTATAAAATTTTTCTGAAATTTAAAATTTAAACCTAGAGATTAAAACCCCCCCAAATAATTTTTCTATTTCTCGTAATTTTTTTTATAGTTTTTTTTTTGGGGGAAATTTTTCGAATTTTTTTTTAAAAAACCCATTCCCTTTTCCCCAATTTTAAAAAGGCCCGGGGGGATCCAATTAAGAACCCCCCATACGGAATTTTAAATGAAAAACGGCCAAAAAATTTTTAGACCCCAAAGTTGATTTTTTGAGAAAAAGGAAAAAAAAAATTTTTGCATAAAATCTCATGGTTTGAAATTTTCCCCCAATAAAATTTTTATTGTTGGGCCCAAAATGAAAAAAAAATTTTTAAACGAAATAATGGGGAAAAAAAAAAAAAAAATTTTAAAAGAAGAATAGAAAACAATTTTTTCGTTTAAACCCCAAAGATAGATTTTTAAAAAATTTTTTAAAAATCAAAAAACAAAATTATTATACAGAATACGAAAAAAAATTGGGTTCAGGGGGCCCTATACTTTTTTTTAAATTTTTTCGAAAAATTCATAAAGTTTTTATTTTTTCAGATCATTACAATTTTTATCCGATCTATTTATGTCATATGGAGTGAAAAAATTTTTGATTGAAAATTCGGGCAATTTAATATCCCCCAAAAAATTTTTTTTTTTCGGTTTTTTGGAACACACTGAATTTATTGCACGAAGAATAAAAAACAAAAAAACCCCCAAAAGTAAAAGGGGTATAAAATCAAAGGGAAACCTTTAAATTAAATATGTGTGAATTTCGGCTTATTATCTCTTTATGGAAAAAAATTTTCCCCCCGAATCTTTCCCTTTAAACGCTCGCTAAAAAAGATCGTGGGAAATCGGTATTTAGAAAAATTTGTACTTTTTTAAAAATTTTCAAAGGTCACTTTTTTTTAAATTGGTTTCAAAAAACCTAGGCCCTTTTCAATTTTTTGGAAACGAAAGTAAGGTTTAAAAAAAAATTTTAACTTATACCTTCTGTGAATTTCTAAAAAATCCTTCAAAAAAAAAATTTGCAGAGCGGTACAAATTTTAATGACGTAAATCAAACGTTAGGTATATGATATGTGTTGTCTTTTAAAAAGAATATCCCCCCCAAAAAATATGGGCCCAAATAGCACTGATTTCCCCTATTTTGACTGTGGAGAAAATATCCAAAAATTTTTTGATAAGGAGAAGCCGACCCCGGGAGAATAGATAAGACTTGTTTTAAAAGAAAATTTTTTTATATAGCAATCAAAAGTAAAAAAAATTTTTTTTAAAGTGGATGGGGGAAAAACGTTATGGTTTTGGCAAGCATAAAAAATTTTAGTCACAGTTTTAGACATTGCATTTCCCCTTTTAAAACGCCTCTTTTTTCATTTAGTTTAAAAAAATAATTATTAAAAAAAGTTAAAATGAGCCCGAAAAAAAAGTATTTAAAAAGGGAGATTTTAAAAAAAGAGGGCCTGAGGGGGAAACCCTCCCCCGATTAAAAAAGACAAAAAATTTTTTGGTTTTTTCTTTTGAATTTTTCCCCCCAAAGCCCCCCTTTTTAACTTTCCAAGGTTTTTTTTGGAAAGAAACTTTTTAAAAGTTTTTTTTAAAGATTGGGCCAAAATGGGCCTTTTAGTTTTAAAAAAGGTTTTTTTTAAAATTTGACCCCAGCCTACTTTTTGCCCCCCAGGGCCCCCAAATTTTTGAATTGCCCCAAAATTTTTTTGGGGGAAAAAAAAAGCCCAAAATTTCATGAAGTTTGGGGGCCCAAAAAAGGGCCCCCAAGGAAACAGGTTTTTTCTAAGATTTGTCTTTCCCTTTTTTTTTTGACCCCCAAACCCCCAAATTTTTGAAATTGTCCAAGAAATTTTTTTGAGAAAAACTTTTTGACCAATTTTTTTAAAAATTTGGGCCCAAATTTTGGGCCCTTTTGAAAAGGGTGTTAAAAAAGGCAAATTGTTGACGCCCCACGGGGAAAAGGACCATCAAAAAAGTACCTTGAGCACGTTGGGCCAGGTGAATTTTTAAAAAAAGGAAGGTGATTTAAAAATTTGGGGACTGCAGTTTTCTATTTCCCCTCAGATTGGGTTTTTATTTTAAAATTTTAAGTCAAAAATGTAAATTTTTGAGCAATGTTGGACAAGAAAAAAAAAAATTTTTCCAAAAAAGGGGAAAAAAGCAAAAAAAAAAACCCCGGGGAATAAATTTAAAAAAACTCAATAAAAAATTTTAAAAAACCTAAAACCCCATTATCAATTACCCCAACATTTAACCCGAATTTGGGTTTTAAAAAATTAGTTCGCGTCACAAAAATTTTTAAAAAATAAAAACAGGGGAAAAAACCCAATTCGTGGGAACGGGGGGAATTTTGGTCTTTTCAACGCTAAAAAGAATTTTTGAAAAAAAATTTTAAAAACAGTGTTTTAAAAAAGGGGGGTTATGGACAAGAATTTCAATTTTATTCAGGGGCAATAAACCCCAAACCCCTTTTTTGGGGGGGTGAAGTGAAATTTGGTCCTCACATTTAGTTTTTTTTGGGGGGTTTAAAATAAGTGGTTTTTTGGAAAATTTCACAAATAAATTAAAAAAAACCCCAAATTTTTTTAAATTTTTGCGTAAAAAAGCAATTAAAAATTTGTTTTTCTCAAATATCCAAATTTAAAAAACGAAAATTTTGAACTTTTTAAACCGAGTGATGTTTAAAAATTTCTGTAATGTTTGACTGGGTTTCTTGCGAACCCCCAAAAAAAGTCTTCAAACGTTTTTTGGAAAATTTCCCCATTGGGTTTTCCCTTAAAAAACAAAAATCCAGTTGTTAAATTTTTTATCACGCTTTTTTTTGTTTGCTTTTTTTAAATTTTTCCCAAAATTGGGGTTTAGGGGGGAAGAAAAGGGGGGAAACGTTTAAAAAAAACTGAGTAGATACCCGCACTGGGAAAAAAAACACAGGCATTTGTGTCAAAAAATGACGATTGAATTTTGGGTAGATCGTAGCATTTAAAAATTTCCCTGTTAAAACCCGTAAAAAAATTTTTTAAAATTAAAAATTTTTAAAAAATGTAAATCTTTGGATCGGAAGATCAAAATTATTTAATTTATTTTTTTTTTAATTTTTGAGGACAAAAAAAACCCCGCAAAGAAAATTGAAATTGACATTGTGGTTTTCAAGGACAGCGGGGGCAATTTTCCTATATTCCCTGTCACATGCATTTGATTGACAGATCAGCCAAGGGTTGCTTGCAAAACTGTTCTAAGGAAGCACACATTTTGGATTTGACAACAGTTTGGGGCTATATTAAGAAATTTTTTATTTAAAGATTTCCCTCTTTTTACTACACAGAGAAAAAAAGTCCAAAATTTATTTCTCTCTTAACACTCAATGGTGACAATTTTCATGTTTATTTCAGACTCAGAACGATTGCGATTAAAACTAAATAAAAATGTATTGAAAATAGATGCTGGAGATATTGTATTTAATAAACTGTAATGAAAACAGATAATAATTATGCAGAAGGCAAATTCCCAATTCATACTTAGATATTTCGAACTATAACTGGCGGGAAATTCCAGCAATAGCCGACAATATATAAATTGTAGGTTTGTGTCCCAGTCGTTTCTTTTTCCCCTTTTGTTTTTTAAAAGCTAATTGTTTTTTTTTTTATTTCTTTTGCAATATTAAGCATACATATTTTTGCCATAATGAAAATCAGTAATTCAAATACATGTGTGCGTAAATATATATAATACTAAGTTACATGTAAATCAGATCTCTCTCGAGGACGCAATCTTTAAAAATTAAAATTATGTGCGTCTCCTCGGATGCATGAATATTTCATACATTGAAACTCAAATTATCATGGTTAATGATTTGTCTGAACCGTTTACTCAGTTCAACTTCATAATGGTATCATAATGGGTTTTCCCCATGCACTTGCGACTAGCCTGTGATGTGCAACATGCTTTTATTTGCCAACATATCATAATCCCTACTGGGACCAATGTTTACATGCACTGAAATACACACGTGTATATATTCTCCAAGTACATAATTGAAATCCTTTGCTATTATATAATCTTAACGGAGCTGTATTGAGATTTGACTGTTTCGTTACATTTTGGAGTATACTTAGTTCATGTAAATTTTAACACCAATGAACTAGCAGTATAATTGGACATTTGTTAAGTAAAGATGACCTGTAATTTGATGGTTGTCGCATTACGACAGAATATGTTCAAAATCAAAACCTACAAGATGTAAAAAAGAAAGAGCAATAAACAATAAAATAAACATCCGTTCAGCATTTCTTTTTTTCCTATTTTTTGATTAACAAAAATAAATAAATTTAAAAAAGAATTTTACCACAGGCATAAAAGAAGAAAGTGCATTCAGGTTTTTAAAAAGGCAATAATGTAATACCAAGGCATTACTTATTTTACTTATCTTTTTACTTGTCCTGGCTCTTGATTGCAGGTTTCTCTGACAAATCACATAAATTTTGACAGTTGACTGACTTATTTGACTTATCAACTAGCCAAATTAATGCATTACGCCAGGAATTTCTCTAAACCGCCGTGTCACATCGTCTATATTTAGATATTCAGTGTGGTTTAGATGTCATTTCCAGCTTGATCCACTTTTACAAGTTATAATTAAGGTTTATGCCAAGTAAATCCGTTTGATTATTGGTAAAACATTGTATTTTGTTAAAGTTTTAATTTGCAAACCACTTTTTACACGAGGGCGACCTTTTTATTTCTTTACTTCCGGTTGTTGCTTTGGGGACTCTACTGCACTCTATTATATTGAAAAAGAATAGAATTGACACACCATTAAATTATTGTCAACACTTGTTTAGCTAGTAATATCAATATGATATTAGTAAAAAGTTTATTTTGCAATTTATATGACTAATACATATCTGTAAACTTACACTTTCCGAAAATGCTTCAATTAAGGTGAAAGCGAAAGTAGGATATTTTCTGAAAATTCTTACAATTGGGTTTAAATTCGTATTTTTGATGTAACTTCCTTATACTTTTGTCAATTACAAAACACTAGGTACCAAAATAATCGTCTTAAAATTCTCTACATCCCACTCGCTAAATGTGTGCAGTTATTTCCAATGATTCTTAAGATATAAAACCATAAACTCTTACATGCCGGCAAAATCGCTGAAATTCTACATGTTTAAATCACTATTTTTGATGTAACATCCTTATACTTTGATCAATTTCAAAACTTTAGGTACCAAAATAATCGTCTGAAATTCTCTACATTTCACACGCTTTATGTTTAGGAATATTTTTAACACTTTTTGAGATAGAAGCTTTTAAACCTCCTGAAGAATGAAAAAATCACCAAAGCTATATGCAAGAATTTCGTATTTTTCCCATAACTCCATTAATTTTTGGCCAATCATTAAACTTTAAGCATCAAAAGAACGGCCAAACAACGCTCTACAAATGATATTCATCATCATATTTTCAAAAGTAAAAGGTTTTCGAGATATAAACAGTTAAACACACTGGGGGTTACCAAATTTTCATTTTTCCGCCATAACTCAACCGATTCAACCCCGATCATCAAAAACTAAATATCATCTGAAAGGTCGTTCCAAGCACTACGTTTTTGAGATATTTAAGGCCGAAGAAAAAGCCGATAATTGATATATGACCTTGACCTTTGGGATTTTCCGGAAACGGAAGTAACATGGCTCCAAAAATTTAATACTGCATCTCCAGACAAAATTTCAAGCAATTCATACAAAAATAAAAGCCTACAGGGCTTAAAAACCGTTACGTTTTAATACGAAAGTTTTATTAGCATTATGACGTCATGTGACGTCATACGACATTCATCTTCTGAGAATATAAAGAAAACCTATAAACTTATATTCTGTCCAAATATCATCTTTCATAGCTCATCTGTAGACCGCGTACAAACATTTTAGACAACGTCAAGTTTGACGTAAAAATACGTCATAGTCAAATAAACCTTATTGAATAGCAAAAGGTTCTATCTGAAGCATATGCTATTACATTTTCAAGGTGCTCGGATGTTTTCAACATATAAAAATTTACATGTAAAGGTTAGAAATTACTTTTCAACTCATGACGTCATATGACGTCATACGACATTTATCTTCTGAGAATATAAAGAAAACATAGAGACTTTATTCTGTCCAAATATCATCTTTCTAGCTCATCTGTAAGCGATATGTAGACCGCGTACAAACATTTTTAACAACGTCAAGTTTGATAAAAATACGTCATAGTCAAATAAAGCTTATTGAATAGCAAAAGGTTCTATCTGAAGCATATGCTATTAAATTTTCAAGGTGCTCGGATGTTTTCAACATATAAAAATTTACATGTCAACTCATGACGTCATATGACGTCATACGACATTTATCTTCTGAGAATATAAAGAAAGCATAGAGACTTATATTCTGTCCAAATATCATCTTTCTAGTTCATCTGTAGGCGATTTTATACGCATTTGAAATTTGACGTCATTAGTTCGAATCTTGGATTCGCCATAAAACCTTTACCTTTTCGAATTTGGAAAAACGGACACAGGGATGCACAACTACAGCCTAACATACACATTCTGTGAAACTTTGATAAAAATCGGCCCAAAAATAATGGCTGTAGACCGCGTACAAACCTTTTCACCTGACGTCAAATCTGACGTTATATGACGTCATATGAATATGAAATTCATTGCATTCGAAAGATCATAGATTGAAATATATGCCATAAAATTTTCATTGTTCTGGGCCATTGGCAACACATCGAAATTAACACAAATACAAGAGGAAGAAAAAAAAGAATAAGAATAATAAAAAACATAACAAAAGGGCAAAAAGTCCTAATAATAAGAAGAAGAAGAATAAGAATAACTAGATGTCATTCGTGAAAACGAATGATAGGACTTTCTGCAAGCTGTGTTAATGCAAAAAGCAGGAGATAGAAGTTTCATGTAATGACTCACCTCTGGTAGTATTTCATGTTCATGCTGAACAATTGACATTATATTCCGAAATTAGTGCAAATGATAAGAACTAAGTATTATTGAAGAAAATCTGATCATAAATGGCGGCTGTAGAGCGCGAATACAATTTTTCACTATTTTTAGCTCTGACGTCAGGTGACGTCATAGGGTGCTGAAAATGCTGTTGCTCAAAAGCGCATACTTTACTGCAATAACTCTGAAATTTTTATTATTCTGAACAACTGGCATCATGTCGAAATCATTGCCCCAAATTAAAATAAAGTGGTATGCTTATGACGTCCTATGACGTCACGATTCAAAATATTTGTAGAAATGCTGCAGAACTGCAATCTGTGTAAGTTTCAACTTTCTATTTCATCCTGAAGCTCTTTAATCCTAAAATGAAATTTTCGGTCCTATGTTCGAATCTTACTTCAGCAACAGAACTTCGGTCTTTCGGAATTTCGGTTAGCTGACAGGATATGCACACCTGAGTTTCAAGATGTACCATCTGTGAAAATGTTAAGGAAAATCCGACCATAAATGGCGGCTGTAGAGCGTGAACACCATTTTTCACTATTTTTAGCGGTGACGTCATGTGAGTTCATAGGGTGCTGAAACTTCTTTTGTTCAAAAGCGTATACTTTACTGTCATAACTCTGAAATTTTCACTATTCTGAACAACTGGCATCATGTCAAAATCATTGCCCTAAATGAAAATTAAGAAATATGCTTATGACATCAAATGACGTCATATGACGTCACGACTCAAGACATTTGTAGAAATTCTGCAGAACTGCAAACTGTGTAAGTTTCAACTTTCTATCTCATCCTGAAGCTCTTTAATCCTAAAATGAAATTTTCGGTCCTATGTTCGAATCTTATTTCAGCCACAGAACTTTGGTCTTTCAAAATTTCGGTTAGGTGACAGGATATGCACACCTTAGTTTCAAGATGTACCATCTGTAAAAATTTGAAGAAAATCCGACCATAAATGGCGGCTGTAGAGCGCGAACACCATTTTTCAATATGTTTAGCTGTGACGTCACATGACGTCATAGGGTGCTGAAGATGCTTTTGTTCAAAAGTGCATACTTTACTGTCAGAACTCTGAAATTTTTATTATTCTGAACAACTGGCATCATGTCGAAATCATTGCCCTAAAATGAAAATTAAGAAGTATGCTTATGACGTTACATGACGTCATATGACGTCACGACTCAAAATGTATGTAGAAATAATGCAGAACTGCAAACAGTGTAAGTTTCAACTTTCTATCTCATCCAGAAGCTCTTTAATCCTAAAATGAAATTTTAGGTCCTATGTTCGAATCTTATTTCAGCCACAGAACTTCGGTCTTTCGGAATTTCGGTTAGGTGAAAGGATGTGCACACCTTAGTTTCAAGATGTACCATCTGTGAAAATTTGAAGAAAATCCGACAATAAATGACGGCTGTAGAGCGCGAACACCATTTTTCACTATTTTTAGCTGTGACGTCATGTGACGTCATAGGGTGCTGAAAATCATTGAAATCAAAATTTCCTCACGTGACTAATAAGCCATAAAAATTTCATCTTCCTAGGACTATTGCAACATATAAAAATAAGCGTTTAGTTAGGAAGAAATAAAGAATAATAACTAGACTCCTTTTGTTCTGAACAAAAGAAAGGGCTTTCTGCTAACTATGTCAAACCTGATCATACTTATTTACTTTTCTGACATACACCATCTTCAAATATTGAAGAAAATCCGTCCCGAATTGACAGCTGTAGAGTGCAAACATAAATAAATAGTAGAGGAAATCTGTGATGTCATATAACATAATTCAAATTTTAAAGTCATTGCATTCAAAAGGGAATATGCGACTTTGTTTTCAGTTATAATTTCATAATGCTATTTTCTCTAGAACCATCTTTAAGATAACTACAATAATACTCAATCTTCGTGTTCTGCAAGGGAATGAAGTATCACTAGTCATCTTAACATGCTAAAAAGGTATACAAGATTCCTTTTCTACAAAATATTCATATCTCATATCTTTTTGAAGTTTCTTGTTCAATTGAAGGGGGCACAGAAAATTAAAATAAATTACTGTTTTACATTTTACCTTTAATGTAACAGAAATAAAATTTAGAATAATATTTGGGATCAACTGCAGAAGTACAAGGAAAAATGTTGTCTTTTTTTTTCAGAAATTCTTACTTTCATGCAACTATGATGTCCGATTTTAAAAATCCAGGTACCGTTATAAAGGTCTTCTGAATTTAAACATGTACTTACTTTATGTTTAAACCTATCTGTTTTTGCGATTTATAAAGTTGTTCCTCCCCCCAAAAAGGCAAAAATCGGCAAAAAGATATTCATGTCAACTACTACCATTCGACAAATAACTTAATAATTAATAGACCGTTCATTAAGATATGCATAGCACTAGAACCGCATTGAATCATGATAAAAATATTGTTCTTCATGATATTTTCAACAAGAGGGCCAAGGTGGCCCTAAAGACTCTCACCTGAGAAAAACTGCCTTCATTGCCTGTACAAGCTACTAAATTATTGCATAATTGTACTGAAGACATAATCCATCAGATTATTTATAATTCCACGAAGTAAAGAGAGCCTGTTGTCAAAATTTGAAGTCAAACTTGGCTGAAAAATTATGGCTTTTTACACAAACTTAAACATCAAAAGGGGCATAACTCTTGACCTAATTGGCAGATGTCAGCCATTATCGACCTTGGCAGAAAGAATATGGCTTTAAACATTGTTCTAAAGATTGAAGATGTTTACTTCAGAAATGAAGATGCTAGAGTGCAAAGAAACTGAAAATTGGCATATTTTTATATCAAAAGGGGCATAAATCCTGACCTAAAAATTTAATATCAGCCATAATCGAAGTTGGTCCTGAGATGATGGTAATAAACATTGTCATAAAGTTTGAAGATGATTGCTTAAGAAATGAAAGCAAGAGTGCAAAGTGTCAATGACAATGTGAAATCTAGCTTTTTAGCTCACCTGAGCATAGCTCAGGGTGAGCTTTTGGGATACTTGATTGTCCGTCGTCCGTCGTCAGTCGTCCGTCGTCCGTCAACAATTTTGATGTTTACACACTAGAGGTCAGAATGTTTGTCTTGATAATATCTTGAACCCTTTCGAAAATGGGTCAGGTTGAAATCATAGAAAAATCTTGTTTACACATAGAGGCCACAATTTTGATCCAATCTTCCTCAAGGTCAGAATTTTGTCATGATGATATCTTGAACCCTTTCAATAATGGGTCAGGTTGGATCAAAAAGTAGGTCAGTAGGTCAAATCTTAGAAAAATCTTGTTTACACACTAGAGGCCACAATTTTGATCCAATCTTCTTCAAACTTGGTCAGAATGTTTGTCTTGATGATATCTTGAACCCTTTCGAAAATGGGTCAGGTTGGATCAAAAAGTAGGTCAGTAGGTCAAATCTTAGAAAAATCTTGTTTACACACTAGAGGCACAATTTTATCCAATCTTCTCAAACTTGGTCAGAATGTTTGTTTGATGATATCTGAACCATTCGAAAATGGGCCGGGCCGGACCGAAAAGTAGGTCAATAGGCCAAATCTTAGAAAAATCTTGTTTACACACTAAAGGCCACAGTTTAGGAGTTATGTCCCTTTTAATGTTTAAATTTGTGTTTAAAGTACTATCTCTCAGTCAAGTATGACTTCAAATTTTAACCACAGGCACTGTTTTGTTCATTGAACTGAAATAATGTCATAGATTATGTATTCTGACAGTACAACTATGCTATAATTTAGTAACTTGTACAGGCAATGAAGGCAATTTTTTCAGGTGAGCGTCTTTAGGGCCATCTTGGCCCTCTTGTTTCAATATTAAAAGGGGCATAACTCCTGACCTAATAGGCCGATATCAGCCATAATCGAACTTGACTAAGATTTTATGGTAATAAACATTTTCATAAAGTTTTAAAATGATTGCTTAAGAAATGAAGATGCTAGAGTGCAAACAAACTAATTGTGGACGACGGACAGACGGTGGATTGACGGTCGGACAGACGGACGGACAGATAGACGGACAACGGACAGTCATCTTTTCTAATAGCTCATCTTGAGCACATGTGCTCAGGTGAGCTAAGAATTAATAGTTTCTTAGAAAAAAGCAACCAAGTGATTAGGACTAACTGCAGAAGTGCATGAAAGAACGGTATAAAAAAAATTTTCTGATCTAACTTCCTTATATGATGACCAATTTTATAAAAGAAAAGCCTTTATATTCCAACATTTCACTTTTTTCATGTTTCAACTTTTCTGTTACGTGTTCTGAGATATAGAAAGTTATTTTTCAAGGAAACGGCAAAAAATCGGCAAAACGATGTTCATGTCTATTATTGCCCTTCGACAAATAACTTTATAATTAATTGTCCGATCATTAAAATCTGCATATCATTAGAACCGCATTGAAGCTCTTTAATCCTAAAATGAAATTTTCGGTCCTATGTTCGAATCTTATTTCAGCCACAGAACTTCGGTCTTTCGGAATTTCGGTAGGCTGGCAGGATATGCACACTTTAGTTTCAAGGTGTACCATCAGGGAAAATTTGAAGAAAATCCGACCATTAATGACGGCTGTAGAGCGCGAAAACCATTTTTCACTATTTATAGCTCTGACGTCACATGACGTCATAGGGTGCTGAAGATGCTTTTGTTCTAAAGCGCATACTTTACTGTCATAACTCTGAAATTTTTATTATTCTGAACAACTGACATCATGTCATCATTGCCCTAAAATGAAAATGAAGAAGTATGCTTATGACGTCACATGACGTCATATGAGGTCACGACTCAAAATATATGTAGAAATTCTGCAGAACTGCAAACTGTGTAAGTTTCAACTTTCTATCTCATCGTGAAGCTCTTTAATCCTAAAATGAAATTTTCGGTACTATGTTCGAATCTTATTTCAGCCACAGATCTTCGGTCTTTCGGAATTTCGATTAGTTGACAGTATATACTTACCATAGTTTCAAGATGTACCATCTGTGAAAATTTGAAGAAAATCCGACTATAAATGGCGGTTGTAGAGCTGAACACCATTTTTCAGTATTTTTAGCTGTGACGTCACATGACGACATAGGGTGCTGAAGATGCTTTTGTTCAAAAGTGCATATTTTACTCTCATAAGTCTAAAATTTTCATTATTTTGAACAACTGGCATCATGTCGAAATCATTGCCCTAATATGAAAATTAAGAAGTATGCTTATGACGTCACATGACGTCTTATGACGTTACGACTCAAAATATTTGTAGAAATTCTGCAGAACTGCAAACTGTGTAAGTTTCAACTTTCTATCTCATCCTGAAGCTCTTTAATCCTAAAATGAAATTTTCGAACCTATGTTCGAATCTTATTTCAGCCACAGAACTTCGGTCTTTCGTAATTTCGGTAAGCTAACAGAATATGCACTTTATAGTTTCAAGATGTACCATGTGTGAAAATTTGAAGAAAATCCAACCATAATTGACGGCTGTAGAGTGCCAACACCATTTTTCACTATTTTAAGCTGTGACGTCACATGACGTCATAGGGTGCTGACGATGTGTTTCTTCAAAAGGGCATACTTTACTTTCATAACTCTGAAATTTTCATTATTCTGAACAACTGGCATCATGTCGAAATCATTGCCCTAAAATGAAAATTAAGAATTAGGCTTTTGACGTCACATGACGTCATATGACGTCACGTCTCAAAATATATGTAGAAATTATGCAGAACTGCAAACTGTGTAAGTTTCAACTTTCTATCTCATCCTGAAGCTCTTTAATCCTAAAATGAAATGTTCGGTCCTATGTTCGAATCTTATTTCAGCCACAGAACTTCGGTCTTTCGGAATTTCAATTAGCTGACAGGATATGCACACCTTAGTTTCAAGATGTACCATCTGTGAAAATTTGAAGAAAATCCCACTATAAATGACGGCTGTAGAGCGCGAACACCATGTTTCACTATTTTTAGCTGTGACGTCATGTGACGTCCTAGGGTGCTGAAGATGCTTTTGTTCAAAAGCGCATACTTTACTTTCATAACTCTGAAATTTTCATTATTCTGAACAACTGGCACCATGTCGAAATCATTGCCCTAAAGTGAAAATTAAGAAGTATGCTTATGACGTCATATGACGTCACGACGCAAAATATAATTAGAAATTCTACAGAACTTCAAACTGTGGAAGTTTCACATTTCTATCTCATCCTGAAGCTCTTTAATCCTAAAATGAAATGTTCGGTCCTATGTTCGAATCTTATTTCAGCCACAGAACTTTGGTCTTTCGGAATTTCGGTTAGCTGACAGGATATGCACACCTTAGTTTCAAGATGTACCATCTGTAAAAATTTGAAGAAAATCCGACCATAAATGACGGCTGTAGCTGTGACGTCACATGACGTCATATGAAGACGAAAATTAGTGCAATCAAAAGGGCCGAAGTCACTCTGATCACTGTTAAAATTTCATGCTGCTGGCTTATTGGCAACCTGTTTTAATTTGAACCTCAAAAGGTGAAATAATAATAATAATAATAACTAGACTCCTTTTGTTCTAAACAAAAGAAAGGGCTTTCTGCAAACCATGTCAAACCTGATAATACTTATATACTTTTCTGACATACACCATCTTCAAAAATTGAAGAAAATCCGTCCCGAATTGACAGCTGTAGAGTGCAAACTTATATAAATAGCAGAAAATCTGTGATGTCATATAACATAATTTAAATTTTAAAGTCATTGCATTCAAAAGGGAATATGTGGCGTTGTTTTCAGTTATAATTTCATAATGCTATTTTTTCGAGAACCATCTTTAAGTTAACTACAATAATACTCAATTTTCGTGTTCTGCAAGGGAATGAAGTATCACTATTCCTCTTAACATGCTAAAAAGGTATACAAGATTCTTTTTCTACGAAATATTCATTTCTCACATCTTCATTGAAGTTTCTTGTTCAATTGAAGGGGGCACAGAGCATTAAAATAAATTACTGTATCAAATTTTACCTCTAATGTAACAGAAATCAAATTTAGAATAATATGTGGGATCAACTGCAGAAGCACAAGGAAAAATGTTTTTTGTTTGTTTTTCCAGAAATTCTTACTTTCATGCAACTATGATGTCCGATTTTAAAATCCCAGGTACCGTTAGAAAGGTCTTCTGAATTCAAACATGTACTTACTTTATGTTTAAACCTATCTGTTTTTGCGATATATAAAGTTATTCCTCCCCCCAAAAAGGCAAAAATCGACAAAAAGATATTCATGTCAACTACTACCATTCGACAAATAACTTAATAATTAATAGACCGATCATTAAGATATGCATAGCATTAGAACCGCATTGAATCATGATAAAAATATTGTTCTTTATGATATTTTCAACAAGAGGGCCAAAGTGGCCCTAAAGACTCTCACCTGAGAAAAACTGCCTTCATTACCTGTACAAGTTACTTAATTAAAGCATAGTTGTACTGAAGACATAATCCATTAGATTATTCATAATTCCACGAACGAAAGAGGGCCTGTTGTCGAAATTTGAAGTCAAACTTGACTGAAAAATTATGGCTTAAAACACACAAATTTAAACATCAAAAGGGCGTAACTCTTGACCTAATTGGCAGATGTCAGCCATTATCGAACTTGGCAGAAAGAATATCGAGGGCTCAGCGCAAAAGAGTCGTATCTTATATGTATTAATGAACAAGTTACGACCGTTTTGCGCTGAGCCCTCGATATGGCTATAAACATTGTTCTAGAGATTGAAGATGTTTTCTTCAGAAATGAAGATGCTAGAGTTCAAATAAAGTGAAATATTACATTTTTTATATCAAAAAGGGGCATAACTCCTGACCTATTTGATAGACATCAGCCATAATTGAACTTGCTCAAAAGAATATGGCTATAAACATTGTCATACAGTTTGAAGATGATTCTTAAGAATTGAAGATGCTAGAGTGCAAATAAACTAAAAATTGGCATTTTTTAATATTTAAAGGAACATAACTCATGAGCTTATGGGCCGATATCAGCCATAATCAAAATTGTCCGAGAATTTATGGTAATAAACATTGTCATAAAGTTTGAAGATGATTGCTTAAGAAATGAAGATGCTAGAGTGCAAACAAACTGAAAATTGGCATATTTTAATATCAAAAGGGGCATAACTCCTGACCTAAGAAATTAATATCAGCCATAATCGAAGTTGGCCGTGAGATGATGGTAATAAACATTGTCATAAAGTTTGAAGATGATTGCTTATGAAATGAAGATGCTAGAGTGCAAACAAACTGAAAATTGGCATATTTTAATATCAAAAGGGGCATAACTCCTGACCTAAGAAGTTAATATCAGCCATAATCGAAGTTGGCCGTGAGATGATGGTAATAAAAATTGTCATACAGTTTGAAGATGATTGCTTAAGAAATGAAGATGCTAGAGTGCAAAGTGTCAATGACAATATGAAATCTAGCTTTTTTCAATATTAAAAGGGGCATAACTCCTGACCTTATAAGCCGATATCAGCCATAATCGAACTTGACCAGGATTTTATGGTAATAAACATTTTCATAAAGTTTGAAGATGATTGCTTAAGAAATGAATATGCTAGAGTGCAAACAAACTAATTGTGGATGACGGACGGACGGCGGATTGACGGACGGACGGACAACGGACATTCATCGATTCTTATAGCTTATCTTGAGCACATGTGCTCAGGTGAGCTAAGAATTAATAGTTTCTTAGAAAAAAGCAACCAAGTGATTAGGACTAACTGCAGAAGTGCATGAAAGAACGGTATAAATTAATTTTTATTTCTCATCTAACTTCCTTATATGATGTCCAATTTTAAAAAAGAAAGGAATTTATACTTCCAACATTTCACGCGTTTCATTTTTCAACTTTTCTGTTACGTGTTCTGAGATATAGAAAGTTATTTTTCAAGGAAACGGCAAAAAATCGGCAAAACGATGTTCATGTCTATTTTTGCCCTTCGACAAATAACTTTATAATTAATGGTCCGATCATTAAAATCTGCATACCATTAGAACAGCATTGCATTACGCTAATAATACTATTCTTTATGTTATTTTCAAAAATTAATAGTTTCTTAGAAAAAAGCAATCAAATGATAGGGACTAACTGCAGAGATGCATGAAAGAACAGTTTATATGAATTCTTTTTTCTAATCTAATTTCTTATAGGATGTCCGATGTCCAATTTTAAAACGCTACGTACCATTAGAAGGCCTTTAAATTTCCAGCATTTCACGTGTTTCATATTTCAACTTTTCTATTACGGGTTTTGAGATATAGAAAGTTATTTTTCAGGAAAACGGCAAAAATCGGCTAAAAGATGTTCATGTCTATTATTGCCTTTTGACAAATAACTTTATAATTTATGGTCCGATCATTAAAATCTGCATATCATTAGAACCGCATTACATCATGCAAAATTGTTCATTATGTTATTTTAAAAAAATTATTAGTTTCTTCGAAAAAAGCAATCAGGTGATCGGGACTTACTGCGGGAGTGCATGAAATACGGTTTTACTGAATTATTATTTTTCATGTAACTTCCTTATAATACGTCCAATTTTAAAAAGCTAGGTACCGTTAGAAAGGTCTTTTCATTTCCCATAATTCTCTTGCTTCATAATTATATGTATCTTTAAACACTTTGTAGATACGGGCGATTAAACCTTGAGCAGGGGAAATATGTACATATCATTTTGTTTTCCCTATAACTTATTTAAAATTAAACCAAAAAACGGCCGGATTGATCTACAAATTATATTTATACTCTTATTAAAGAAAATCAATAATTATCGAGATATAAGTAGTTAAGTGCGCTTAGGGTTGCAACATTTTTGTTTTTCTGCAATAACTCTGATTCAACCCCGATCTTCAAAAACTATATATCATCTGAAAGGCCTTTGAAAGCATTACAAATTATACGCATAGTGTCTCGATAAAATATTTTTCGTTTTTGAGATATCTAAGGCCGAAGAAAAAACCGATAACTGAAATATGACCTTGACCTTTGTGATTTTCTGGCAACGGATATCACCATGTTCGACGGGACACTGAGTTGCACATTAAATGAAGGTTACATGTAAATTGCTCAAAAAATAAAGCCTGCAGGGCCTAAAAACCGGTTATTTCAAATGTTAAATTGCTTATTACGTTCTGACGTTAAGTGACGTCATACGACGTCAGTTGTCATAGAAGACAAAGAAGATCTTAAGACACATATGCTGTCCAATTGTCATGCTTCTAGCTCATCAGGAGCCTTTGTAATACGAAATTATGTTTTTATGACCAAAGTTCGAATCTCAATTTTGACATAAAATCTCGAACTTTTTGAATTTTGAAAAGTTCAGTAAGTATGCACATCTACATCCTAATTTACACTTTCTGTGAAAATATTAGGCCGTCTGAACTAATACTGACGGCTGCAGAGCGCGAACCAAATTTGGTAGCATTTTTCAACTGTGACGTCACATGACGTCATATGAAGATGAAAATTAGTGCATTCAAAAGGGCCATAGTCACTCTGATAACTGTTAAAATTTCATGCTGCTGGCTTATTGGCAACCTGTCTTAATTTGAACCTCAAAAGGAGGAAAAATAATAATAATAATAACTAGACTCCTTTTGTTCTGAACAAAAGAAAGGGCTTTCTGCTAACTATGTCAAACCTGATCATACTTATTTACTTTTCTGACATACACCATTTTCAAATATTGAAGAAAATCCTTATTATAAGTATGCTTATGACGTCACATGACGTCAAATGACGTCACGACTCAAAATAATATAAGAAATTCTGCAGAACTGCAAACTGTGTAAGTTTCAACTTTCTATCTCATCCTGAAGCTCTTTAATCCTAAAATGAAATTTTCGGTCCTATGTTCGAATCTTATTTAAGCCACAGAACTTCGGTCTTTCAGAATTTCGGTTAGCTGACAGGATAGGTACACCTTAGTTTCAAGATGTACCATCTGTGAAAATTTGAAGAAAATCAGACCATAAATGGCCGTTTTAGAGCGTGAACACCATTTTTCACTATTTTTAGCTCTGAAGTCACCTGACCTCATAGGGTGCTGAAGATGCTTTTGTGCAAAAGCGCATACTTTACTGTCATAACTCTGAAATTTTCATTATTCTGAACAACTGGCATCATGTAGAAATCATTGCCCTAAAATGAAAATTAAGAAGTATGCTTATGACGTCACATGACGTCATATGACGTCACGACTTAAAATTTATTTAGAAATTCTGCAGAACTGCAAACTGTGTAAGTTTCAACTTTTTATCTCATCCTGAAGCTCTTTAATCGTAAAATAAAATTTTCGGTCCTATGTTCGAATCTTATTTCAGCCACAGAACTTCGGTCTTTCGGAATTTCGGCTAGTTTACAGGATATGCACACCTTACTTTCATGATGTACCATCTGTGAAAATTTGAAGAAAATCCGACCATAAATGGCCGTTTTAGAGCGTGAACACCATTTTTCATTATTTTTAGCTCTGACGTCACATGACGTCATAGGGTGCTGATGTTGCTTTTGTTCAAAAGCACATACGTTTCTGTCATAACTCTGAAATTTTCATTATTCTGAACAACTGGCATCATGTCGAAATCATTGCCCTAAAATGAAAATTACTAAGTATGGTTATGACGTCACATGACGTCACGATTTATGACGTCACATGACGTCAAATGACGTCACGACTCAAAATAATTTAAGAAATTCTGCAGAACTGCAAACTGTGTAAGTTCCAACTTTCTATCTCATCCTGATGCTCTTTAATCCTAAATTGAAGTTTTCGGTCCTATGTTCGAATATTATTTCAGCCACAGAACATCGGTCTTTCGGAATTTCGGTTAGTTTACAGGATATGCACACCTTACTTTCATGATGTACCATCTGTGAAAATTTGAAGAAAATCCGACCATAAATGACGGCTGTAGAGCGCGAACACCATTTTTCACTATTTTTAGCTCTGACGTTATGTGACGTCATAGGGTGCTGATGATGCTTTTGTTCAAAAGCGCATACTTTACTGTCATAACTCTGAAATTTTCACTATTCTGAACAACTGGGATCATGTCGAAATCATTGCCCTAAAATGAAAATTAAGAAGAATTTTGGCAAACCTATATAATCCTGCACAATGAAGTCGTAATATATAACTTCTGTGAAAATTCCATGCCAATCCGTCCATAAATGACGGCTGTACAGCGCGGATGAACTTTGGTAGCTTTTTTAAGTTTTGATGTCATGTGACGTCATATGAAAATTTTACTCATTAAATCTTTATGTTTATAATTACCTACATAGGCCATTAAATTTCCATTGTCTATGAACCTTTGCAACATGAGTAAATTGACATTCAGGAATCGGAAATTATCTACAATTTGATGACGTCATATGACGTCATATGACGTTCATCTTTACAAAATGCAAAGGAAACACAGAGACGTATAAGCTCGCTAAATATCAAATGTCTATCTCATCTAGAAACGATTTTATACGTATTTAAAATTTGACGTCCTTGGTTCGAATCTTGGATTCGCCAAAGAACCTTAGTTCTTTCGAATCTTGGCAAACCTATATAATCCTGCACAATGAGGTCGTAATATATAACTTCTGTGAAGATTCCATGCCAATCTATCAATAAACGACGGCTGTACAGAGCGGACACACTTTGGTAATTATTTATAGTTCTGACGTCATGTGACGTCATATGAAATTTAAAAAAAATGTTCCTATTGTCAAAGGTTTTAATTTGCATTGTCTATGAAGCTTTGCAACATGAAGAAAATTGACATCAAGGAATCGGAAATTCTATACAACTTGATGACGTCATATGACGTCATATGACGTTCATCTTTACAAAATGCAAAGGAAACACAGAGACGTATAAGCTCGCTAAATATCAAATTTCTATCTCATCTAGAAACGATTTTATACGTATTTGAAATTTGACCTCCTTGGTTCGAATCTTGGATTCATCAAAGAACCTTAGTTCTTTCGAATCTTGGCAAACCTATAGAATCATGCACAATGAGGTCATAATATATAACTTCTGTGAAGATTCCATGCCAATCTATCAATAAATGACGGCTGTACAGAGCGGACAAACTTTGGTAGTTATTAATAGTTCTGACGTCATGTGACGTCATATGAAAATTTTCAACAATGGATAAAAATTAACATGATCACCTACAAAGGACTTTCAATTTCCATTGTTTATGAACCCTTGCAACATGAGTAAATTGACATCAAGAAATCGGAAATTCTATACAACTTGATGACGTCATATGACGTGATATGACGTTCATCTTTACAAAATGCAAAGGAAACACAGAGATATATAATATCGCCAAATATCAACTTTCTATCTCATCTAGAAACGATTTTATACGTATTTGAAATTTGACGTCCTTGGTTCGAATCTTGGATTCGCCATAGAACCTTTGCTTTTTCGAATCTTGGCAAACCTATATAATCCTGCATAATGAGATCGTAATATATAACTTCTGTGAAAATTCCATGCCAATCCGTCCATAAATGACGGCTGTACAGCGCGTACAAACTTTGGTAGCTATTTTTAGTTCTGACGTCATGTGACGTCATATGAAAATTTTCAACAATGGATAAAAATTAACATGATCACCTACAAAGGACTTTCAATTTCCATTGTTTATGAACCCTTGCAACATGAGTAAATTGACATCAAGAAATCGGAAATTCTAAAAAATTTTTTTTTCTTGGATTCGCCATAGAACCTTAGTTCTTTCGAATCTTGGCAAACCTATATAATCCTGCACAATGAAGTCTTAATATATAACTTCTGTGAAAATTCCATGACAATCCGTCCATAAATGACGGCTGTACAGCGCGTACAAACTTTGGTAGCTATTTTTAGTTCTGACGTCATGTGACGTCATGTGAAGATAAAAATAATATATTCCAAAATGCCATTGCTTCAGGTGTCTGTTGATAGAATTTCTTTGTCCTAGACCTTCAGCAACTTAATGAAATAACAACATGAAAAGGTTGGAAAAAAAGAATAATAATAACTAGATTTCATTCGTTGATACGAATGATAGGACTTTCTGCTAACATTGAAAAATATAAAGATTAATTCCGTTAGAAAGAATATATATTAAATTCCCAACCTTTTACTCTTTTTTTTCGTATGGACTTCTCATGCATGAACTTTTTGAAATAAGCCATATTCCAAAAATAAACAAGTAACTGGTGTTGCAAGCAACACTTGAGTCCCCTACCGGTGAGGTGCATAATTTTTCCATTACCACAACAACCAGAATTTTGGTCCAAGAAAAACAAGACTTTGGTTAAAGTAAATGTAAGGGAATATTTAAGTTATGTCCATTTAAGCAAGACTTACATGTAGAGTTGTTGTCTCTGCTGTGCCCACTATACAATTCATGCAAGCAAGACAGATGCAAGAAATAGAATTAATAAAAGTTAGCTTGCCTGATCCAAAATGTTTTTCTTTAGTCTTTAGTATTGTTGATGAGAAATGAGAACTTTCACTCTGCATCACCACCCTGACTATATACATGCCTTATAAAATTTATTATAAAGTTATCGCGGTCGCGTGATCCCATTTTTTGCCATATTTTCACTATTTCCGTTACCATAGCAACCACAATTTTAGTCAAAGAACAAAATTAAAATGATGTGCATAATCTACATATTGCCATCTAGTCATATACCAAGTTTCATCAAGTTAGCTTGCTTAGTTATAAAGTTATCATGGGATCCCATTTTTGCCATATTTTCACTATTTCCATTAACATAGCAACAACAATTTTAGTTGAAGAACAAAAATAAAACAACGTGCATAATCGACACATTGCCATCTAGTTACAAGTAAGTTTCATCAAGTTAGCTTGCTTAGTTATAAAGTTATCGCGGGATCCCATTTTTTTGCCATATTTTCACTATTCCATTAACATAGCAACAACAATTTTAGTTGAAGAACAAAAATAAAACAACGTGCATAATCGACACATTGCCATCTAGTTACAACCAAGTTTCATCAAGTTAGCTTGCTTAGTTATTAAGTTATCGCGGGATCCAGATTTGAGCGGACAGACAGACGGACGGACAGACGGAGGGCAAACCTATAGTCCTCTCCGGTGTGAACACCGGTAAGGGACTAATAAATCTTTATTTTGATATCGCTTTCTTATAACTTGACCAATTTTACTATTCTAGGTACCAAAATAAATGGCCTGAAATTCCATTGTAGCATATTTGGGTCTAGTTTTATAGGTATTCAAAATATAAACAATTAAACTTAAACCTCTTAATTCTGCATATCTTTTTCTTCTTTTTTTTCATTTATAGTCGCGGGAATGAAATAGTAAATGCTACCATGCAATAGAATCGTCGACGCGTGTAGCCTCGTGAGTAAAATTCAAATAACACTTGTACATACGATCGAGACGACTGTATTACACAAAGTTACTAAATTTTGCGCTTTTAGCTAATGCCTAGGCACAGGGACTTGCTCCCATACACACACACACCACACACACACACACACACACACACTGTACATACACTATCAACAAGGATGGACATCTTTTCAGGGGTCGACTCGCTTCAACTCCGTTTTTTCAAATCATTCAAATAAATCTATGAAGTTAACATACGGAATCACTCAAATATATATTTCTCTATCGAAATATACAAAATTGTCGTGAAAATAATCCTCCTTTGTATGTTTATTTGTTTGAAATATATGCGAATCCGAGAAAAGGACAACAACCTGGACCAGCAGCGCAGTACATTTCGGGATGATTCGGATTTTTACGCTGCGAAATTGGTCAGCGATATTGCGATTATTTTCCCGCAATCTGTCAAACCGGTAAATTTAAATTATTAAAGGGCTGACTATTCGGGCGTTGAAAGAAAAAAAACCCAGGCAGTATGGAGAAATCAGCTGTTTCTTGGTAATTTTCTTGTTGTAAAATAAATTATTTAAAGACTTAGATATAAATTCACTTGTCTGTGAGTGTGTGTTTTTAAATTGAAATAAATATCACAGGGATTTGAAGTTCAGTCGAATTTAGTATTCCGTATATATAAGAAAAAATATGTTTTGTATGTATGGAGTACTATTATTTTCAGAATTTTATTTTAAATTACTGAACTTCAAATCCCTGTGATATTTATTTCAATTTAAAACACACACTCACAGACTGCGTTCAGACAATGATAGGACATTGAGGATAGTAATCCGACTTTTTCGCTTTTCGTGTCGTAGCGCTGTCTGATCTCAAACGGGAGCCATAATCGACACTGTGTGAACGCCGCATTACAGACAAATTAGCTTGCAGCGTCTTGAACGGATGACATATGTTGATCATTTTGTTTAAAACGTCTACACTTATACACGCTCATGGTATCTCAAGCTGGCAATTAAATTACATTGTACTATAACATATATTTTCACATAGGTTATCATTTATCATAAATTTGGAATATAGCTTGTACAACATTTATCGATTGATGCAACAATAAAGTCGGGAAATTGCAATGTTTCAACAACGGTCTAAATGACATGTGTCAAAACACTCAAAGGATTATGGGTAACACAATGCTGCAACTGATATTCATAAGTAACGTAAATAAAATGATTTGACAAAACATTAAATCATTGTCAACACTTGTTTAATTTGTTTGTTTGTTTGTTCGGTTTAACGTCCCACCGACAGTATTTCAGTCATTTGGAGACGATGTCTACTTAATGCAGTTATAGTGCTGCAGCACTGCAGTATCACGTCGTAGACATGTGGCATGATACCACACCCAGTCACATTATCCTGATACCGGGCCAACCAGTCCTGCAACAACCCTTATATGCTAAGTGTCAAGCAAGGGAGCTATAATAGTACCATTTTTTACGACTTTGGTATCGAACCCACGACCTCCCGCTCCCGAGGCGGACGCTCTAAACACTCGGCCACCGGGAACGGTACACCTGTTTAGCTAGTAATATTAATATGATATAAGTAAAAAGTTTTTTTTTTCAATTTATATGACTAATACATATCTGTAAACTTACATTTTCCGAAAATGCTTCAATTAAGGTGAAAGCGAAAGTAGGATATTTTATGAAAATTCTTATAAATGGCTTTATATTCGTATTTTTTATGTAACTTCCTTATTTCTTGATCAATTTCAAAACTCTAGGTGCCAAAATAATCGTCTTAAAATTCTCTACATCTCACTTGCTTAATGTAAAACTCATTTCTAATGATTCTTAAGATATAAGTCGTAAAATTCTGACATGACGGCAAAATCGCTGAAATTCTATATGTTTAAATTTTTATTTTTGATGTTACTTCCTTATACTTCGATCAATTTCAAAACTTAAGGTACCAAAATAATCGTCTTAAAATTCTCTACATCTCATTTGCTGAATGTGTTGACTTATTTCATATGGGTTTTAAGATATAAGCCTTGAAACTCTTACATAACGACAAAATCGCTGAAATTCTACATGTTTAAATTCTTATTTTTGATGTAACTTCCTTATACTTGGATCAATTTCAAAACTTTAGGTACCAAAATAATCGTCTTAAAATTCTACATTTCACACGCTTTATCTATAGGAATATTTTTAATACTTTTTGAGATACAAGCTCTTAAACCTCTTGAAAAATGAAAAAATCACCAAAGCTATATGCACGAATTTCGTTTTTTCCCCATTACTCCATGAATCTTAGGTCAATCATTAAACTTTAAGCATCAAAAGAACGGCCAAACATTGTTCTACAAATAATATTCATCATCATATTTTCAAAATCAAAGGATTTAGAGATATAAACTATTAAACACACTGAGGGTTACCGAATTTTGTTTTTTCCGCCATAACTCAACCGATTCAACCCCGATCATCAAAAACTAAATATCATCTGAAAGGTCTTTCTAAGCACTACAAATTATACGCATAGTGTCTCGATAGAATATTTACCGTTTTTGAGATATTTAAGGCCGAAGAAAAACCCGATAATTGATATATGACCTTGACCTTTGGGATTTTCCGGAAACGGAAGTGACATGGCTCTATAGATTCTAATACTGCATCTTCAGACAAAATTTCAAGTAAATCATGCAAAACATAAAGCCTACAGGGCTTAAAAACCGTTAAGTTTTAATACGAAAGTTTTAAGAGCATTATGACGTCATGTGACGTCATATGGCGTTCATCTTTTAAGAATTTATAGAAGATCTGAAAACTAATATTCAGCCCAAATCTCAGCTTTCTAGCTTTTCTGGAAGCGATTTTATACGCATTTGAAATTTGACGTCATTAGTTCGAATCTTGGATTCGCCATAAAACTTTTGCCTTTTCGAATTTGGAAAAACGGACACCGGGATGCACAACTAGAGCCTAACATACACATTCTGTGAAATTTTGATGAAAATCGATCCAGAAATAATGGCTGTAGACCGCGTACAAACTTTTTCACCAGACGTCAAATCTGACGTTATATGACGTCATATGAATATACAATTCATTGCATCCGAAAGCTCATGGTTTGAAATATATGCCATAAAATTTTCATTGTTCTGAGTCAATGGCAACACCTCGAAATTAACACAAATATAAGAGGAAGAAAAAAAGAATAAGAAGAAGAAGCAGAAGAATAACTAGATGTCATTCGTTTAAACGAATGATAGGACTTTCTGCAACATCTGCTTTATATAGTATATATAGAAGATGACATAATAGATAATCTGTCCAAATTGCAACTTTCTATCTCCTCTATTTCTATATAAAATAGCACAAATAGAACACATTCTGTGAATTTTATTAAAAGTCCGCCTATATCTTGCACATGTAGTTTACATACAAAATTTATACTATGTCATATGACATGAAAGAAAAATGAAACAGTGTTCAAATGTAAGTTTCTAACTTTCATCACACATAGAATTTCATCACTCCAGCTCAGTTGTAACCTTGTTTAATTTTAGCCTCAGTAGGAAGAAGTATTGAATATTTGTATAGTGCTATATCCTTTCGACACCTGTAACGTAGTTAAACGTATTTAGCGATTTTGGCGTGTTTGGGCTTCCGTAGTTTTGCCATAAATTCCTGGAATTTCGAACTATGGTGATATTTTGAAAGGTAACATCCCAGCCTACAAACTGATGCAATATGAATATCGTTAGCATAACAATGCAGTTTTTAGATGGTCTAAAATGTGGGGCTGCGTGTGAATTTTTCAAGGCTTGCAAACTGCTCGCTAGCTACATAGTGTTGCAAATACGGATTTTTGTCTTGTGCCGTTGTACATGTATTAACTTCAATGCTTATTTTGGAAACAGTCAACATTCGACAAAAAAAAAAAAATAAAAAAAATCAAGACATAACCCATCAATTGCAATTTGATATATTTTTTTTTTCTTTTTTTTTAAGTCGTTGCGCAAGTATTTAAGCTTGGTGACCCCTGCGCGTGACCTTTTCCATATTTTTATGATGCATGATTATGAAATATCTTATTTTCCATGTAACTTTCTTATATGAAGTCCAATTTCAATAAACTTGGTACCGTTAGAAAGCTCTTAAAACATGCTACATTTTATACGCATAATGTATAAACTTATCTTCAGTCGTTTCTGAGATATTGACTGTTAAACCTCAAGAAAACAGCATATTATCAGCAAAATTAGCTTCATTTCATTTAGTTTTTTTAAACGTTCAGCTATAATTCTTATTCATACATATATTTACAAAAATCGATATTTATTGAGATATGGCTACATATATGCAGTAGGGGTGAAATCAAAATTTCCTCACGTCATTAAATTTTCATTGCCCTTTGGCAATTTCAACATATAGAAATACTCTTGTTAATATTATAAATACATTATCATATAATGACGTCACGTGACGTCATATGACGTTTCTTTTCACAAAATGTTTAAGACTCTTAGAGACCTATATATTGACCAAATATCACTTTTCTATCTCAAATAGGACCGATTTTATAAGCATTTAAAAATTTACGACCTTGGTTCGAATCTTGAATTCGCTATAGAACCATGGACTTTTCGAATTTTGAAAAACGGACACCGCATGCACAACTAGAACTTAATATACACAATCTGTGAAAATTTGATGAAAATCGGTTCACAAACAATGGCTGTAGACCGCGTACAATCATTTGTAGCATATTTCAAATGTGACGTCATATGACGTCATAGGCATATGAAAATCATAGAAATAAAAATTTCAGCGTTTGAAGCATGTGTCTTTAAATTTTCATTGCCCTTCGACAATTTCAACATATAGAAATATTCTTGTTAATATTAGAAATACATTATCATATAATGACGTCACGTGACGTCATATGACATTTATTTGCACAAAATGTTTAAAACTTCTAGAGACCTATATACTGACTAAATATCAACTTTCTATCTTAAATATGACAGATTTTATAAGCATTTGAAAATTTACGACCTTGGTTCGAATCTTGGATTCGCCATAGAACCATGGACTTTTCGAATTTTGAAAAACGGACACCTGGATGCACAACTACAGCCTAACATACACATTCTGTGAAATTTTGATGAAAGTCGGTCCAGAAATAATGGCTGTAGACCGCGTACAAACTTTTTCACGTGACGTCAAGTCTGACGTTATATGACGTCATATGAATATGAAATTCAATGCATCCGAAAGCTCATGGTTTGAAATACATGCCATAAAATTCTGATTGTTCAGGGCCAATGGCAACACATCGAAATTAACACAAATATAAGAGGAAGAAAAAAAGAATAATAATAAGAAGAAGAAGAAGAATAAACAGTACAAACCCAATATGACTTTCTGCCAGTAGGCAGAAAGTCCTAATAAAAAAACAGTACAAACCCAATATGACTTTCTGCCTGTAGGCAGAAAGTCCTAATAATAACTAGATTTCATTCGTTGATACGAATGATAGGACTTTCTGCTAAAATTGAAAAATATTAAGATTAATTCCGTTAGAAAGAATATATATTAAATTCTTACCTTTTACTTTTTTTTTTCGTATGGACTTCTTTTAGCTTTGACGTCACATGACGTCATAGGGTGCTGAAAATTCTTTTGTTCAAAATCGCATACTTTACTGTCGTAACTCTAAAATTTTCATTATTCTGAACAACTGGCATCATGTCAAAATCATTGCATTAAAATGAAAATTAAGAATTATGCTTATGACGTCACATGACGTCATATGACGTCACGACTCAATAAATGTGTAGAAATTCTGCAGAACTGCAAACTTTGTAAGTTTCAACTTTCTATCTCATCCTGAAGCTCTTTAATCCTAAAATGAAATTTTCGGTCCTATGTTCGAATCTTATTTCAGCCACAGAACTTCGGTCTTTCGATATTTCGGTTAGCTGACAGGTTTTGCGCACCTTAGTTTCAAGATGTACCATCTGTGAAAAGTTGAATAAAATTCAACCATAAATGGCGGCTGTAGAGCGTGAACACCATTTTTCACTATTTTTAACTGTGACGTCACAAGACGTCATAGGGTGATGTAGATGCTTTTGTTCAAAAGCGCATACTTTACTGTCATAACTCTGAAATTTTCATTATTTTGAACAACTGGCATCATGTCGATATTATTGCCCTAAAATGAAAATCAATAAGTATGCTTATGACGTCACATGACGTCATTGACGTCACGACTCGAAATATATGTATTTTTTAAAAAAAAATTTTGGCCTATGTTCGAATCTTATTTCAGCCACAGAACTTCGGCCTTTCGGAATTTCGGTTAGCTGACAAAATATTCACACCTTAGTTTCAAGATGTACCATCTGTGAAAATTTGAAGAAAATCCGACCAAAAATGACAGCTGTAGAGCGCGAACACCATTTTTCACTATTTTTAGCTGTGACGTCATGTGACGTCATAGGGTGCTGAAGATGCTATTGTTCAAAACCGCTTAATGTACTGTAATAACTCTGAAATTTTCATTTTTCTGAACAACTGGCATCATGTCGAAATCATTGCCCTAAAATGAAAATTAAGAAGTATGCTTATGACGTCACATGACGTCATCTGACGTCAGGACTCAAAATATCCGTAGAATTTATGCAGAACTGCAAACTGTGTTAGTTTCAACTTTCTATCTCATCCTGAAGCTCTTTAATCCTAAAATGAAATTTTCGGTCCTATGTTCGAATATTATTTCAGCCACAGAACTTCGGCCTTTCGGAATTTCGGTTAGCTGACAGGAAATGCACACCTTAGTTTCAAGATGTACTATCTGTGAAAATTTGAAGAAAATCCGACCATAAATGACAGCTGTAGAGCGCGAACACCATTTTTCACTATTTTTAGCTGTGACGTCATTTGACGTCATAGGGTGCTGAAGATGCTATTGTTCAAAACCGCTTAACGTACTGTAATAACTCTGAAATTTTCATTATTTTGAACAACGGGCATCATGTCGAAATCATTGCCCTAAAATAAAAAATTAAGAAGTATGCTTATGACGTCACATGACGTCATCTGACGTCAGGACTCAAAATATCCTTAGAAATTATGCAGAACTGCAAACTGTGTTATTTTCAACTTTCTATCTCATCCTGAAGCTCTTTAATCCTAAAATGAAATTTTCGGTCCTATGTTCGAATCTTATTTAAGCCACAGAACTCTGGTCTTTCGGAATTTCGGTTAGCTGACAGGATATGCACACCTTAGTTTCAAGATGTACCATCTGTGAAAATTTGAAGAAAATCCGACCATAAATGACGGCTGTAGAGCGCGAACACCATTTTTCACTATTTTTAGCTGTGACGTCATGTGACGTCATAGGCTGCTAATAATCATTGAAATCAAAATTTCCTCACGTGACTAATAACCCATAAAAATTTCATCGTCCTAGGACTATTGCAACATATTAAAATAAGCGTTTAGTTAGAAAGAAAAGAATAATTATAATTAAAAAAATGACGTCACGTGACGTCATATGACGTTTATTTTCACGTAATTGTTAGACACCCAGAGACCTACTAACTGACAAAATTTCAACTTTCTATCTCAAATAGGACAGTTTTTATAAGCATTTAAAAATTGACGTCCTTGGTTCGAATCTTGGATCCGCCATAGATGCTTGGACTTTTCGAATTTTGAAAAACGGACACCGGTATACACAATAAGAACGTAATATACACATTCTGTAAAAATTTGATAAAAATCGGCCCATTAATAATGGCTCTGGACCGTGTACAAACTTTCGTAGTCAATTTCAAATGTGACGTCATATGACGTCATAGGCTTCTGAAAATCATTGAAATCGAAATTTCAGCGTCTGAGTCATTTGTCATTAAATTTTCATTGCCCTTCGACAATTTCAACATATAGAAATACCCTTGTTAATATTAGAAAAACATTATCATATAATGACGTCACGTGACGTCATATGACGTTTATGTTTACAAAATGTTTAAGACTCCCAGAGACCTATATACTGACCAAATATCACTTTTCTATCTCAAATAGGACCGATTTTATGAGCATTTAAAAATTTACGACCTTGGTTCGAATCTTGGATTCGCTATAGAACCATGGACTTTTCGAATTTTGAAAAACGGACACCGGGATGCACAACAAGAACTTAATATACACATTCTGTAAAAATTTGATGAAAATCGGTTCATAAACAATGGCTGCAGACCGCGTACAAACTTTTGTTGCATATTTCAAGTGTGACGTCATATGACGTCATAGGCATATGAAAATCATAGAAATCAAAATTTCAGCGTTTGAAGCATGTGTCATTAAATTTTCATTGCCCTTCGACAATTGCAACATATAGAAATATTCTTGTTAATATTAGAAATACATTATCATATAATGACGTCACGTGACGTCATATGACATTTATTTTCACAAAATAATTAAAACTTCTAGAGACCTATATACTGACTAAAAATCAACTTTCTATCTTAAATAGGACAGATTTTATAAGCATTGAAAAATTTACGACCTTGGTTCGAATCTTGGATTCGCTATAGAACCATGGACTTTTCGAATTTTGAAAAACGGACACCGGGATGCACAACTAGAGCCCAACATACACATTCTGTGAAATTTTGATGAAAATCGGTCCAGAAATAATGGCTGTAGACCGCGTACAAACTTTTTCACGTGACGTCAAGTCTGACGTTATATGACGTCATATGAATATACAATTCATTGCATCCGAAAGCTCATGGTTTGAAATATATGCCATAAAATTTTCATTGTTCTGAGTCAATGGCAACACCTCGAAATTAACACAAATATAAGAGGAAGAAAAAAAGAATAAGAAGAAGAAGAAGAACTAGATTTCATTCGTTGATACGAATGATAGGACTTTCTGCTAACATTGAAAAATATAAATATTAATCCGTTAGAAAGAATATATTAAAACCCTACCTTTTACTTTTTTTCGTATGACTTCTCATACATGAACATTTTGAAATAACCGTTAGAAAGAATATATATTAAAATCCCTCTTTTAAGAAGAAA
>CM037779.1:54722971-54772971 GCA_021229015.1 Solen grandis
AAACAAAACAAACAAACAAACAGACATAAGTATAACCGTTTGTATGAATAGCGTATGGAATTTATGACAGTCATTACTTAAGAATTATTGAGGTACCTTCTATAAATAAAGATTTTATTATTACACCGATGTCGAAAAATACGCTATTTCTAAATTTGAATTATAAGAATTAGAATAAAACAATATCTGCAGTTATGTCTAGACTTAGCCAACGAAAACATATAGCTTGCGAAAGACACTCTTTATATTTTGAACGGTCATTTCTTATACCACCAGATACGAAGTCTGTGGGGTCTATATTGGAGTCACGTCCGTCTGTCTGTCGGCCGGCCGGTCTGTAGACATATGTCCGCCCTATTTCTCGCCTACCTGTGGTCGGATTTTGACTTAACTTCAAAACATTAATAAGTACCAAGCCTAGTTGCGAATATCGTTGGCATATATCTTGATCAGCTGAATTTTTAAATAAGCTATGGCCCTTTGTTAAACTTATTTAATTTATTTAGTCATAACATGATAAAAAATCATATTTATAGATGAATATTACAGTCTGCGGCTATATGTACGGACCTGTGAATTATTTTTAAAATCAGTACATCTCATAGACATATTCACCACCTGCTGCATATGTCTGTGTACATATGTATTTTTAAAACTTTGCACCGAAAATATTGACGCAACTTATATAGAATTACCATAAATGGTCGACATTGCATTGGTGTTCATAAGATACAGTGTATTACGAATAGAAAATAACTACTTTTAATATCGTATCAAAATCTTACACTATTAGACCGGGTTCCGTCCCAATAGGCAATGTATTCCATCGCGTTCTACATTAAATCAGAGATGATCAACATATATTTCAGATTCTACGAGATTTTATTCTGGTCAGAAATTTAATCAAGATACCTTTGATATGTTAATGATATTTTACATAATTTATTTTTGTTTCCACATAGAGCGACATTGTTATTGTTTGTTTTTATAAATAAACTTTCGGAAAGTATTTCGTAAAGGTTGATCTACATATCAAGAACTTTAATACAGAAAAAGCCTTAATCAGGACAGCATGGTAGCAGAGCGTTAGAGTATCTGTTCTTTTATTCCATTCAATTATTAAGTGTCTATCATTTGAAAATATAATGATTTGCCTTGCACAAACTTATATGCTAGGATAATGTAGCAATATTTTTCAATTGGCAACTCTCGGGACTATCGGTTGATTTCTTCTCTTTTCTGACAAACTGTACGTTTTAATTACCGTACGTGCGTATGCCTGGATACACGCCTGATATGTACGGTATTTTCCGGAAACATTGGTCTGTAAAATACTTTTCCTTAAGATTTCCATTTTTAGAGAAAAATATAGAAACAACGATCGCATAAAATATTCATATGAATATAAAAATAAATAAGATTCCCAGGGTTCAAATCAAACCGCTCGTAGTGAGGTCAGAATCTCTAAAGATTGTAAGAAAACCGCATCCATGTTTTGCCTATTATTACGATTATTTCTTCATTCCACTTAAATGCAACATGTTAAAAAATAGGCAAACGTAACCACAGAACACATTACAAAACACTCCACTACTGGGGCAAGTTTCACTAAACTTTGTACGATCAAAGATCTAAGTCGTAAGTTTTTGTTATAATGACTTATTTTTACGACAAAAGAAAGGAAGTTGACCCATTTCATTGCATTTTATAACAAAAAAAAACAAAAAAAAACACTTTTTTTAAAGAACAAATCACAAGAAAAATATTTTACGTATGTGAATTTACGCAAACGAAGTTTTTTTGGGTTTTTTTTGCACGAAGTTTAGTGAAACGTGCCCCTGGACATTATATGAAATACAAACCTGTATATTGGTCTTCATACAACAAACCTATCTGTAAGACTTAATAAACAGAGATAGAAAACCCCTGTAAAATGCCAGTGTAAAATATTGTTTAGGCACAGTTGCAAGAAGTTTCATTGTCTGGTTCTTGGCTGAAGTACCCACCCCTTACACTACGTTATCCGTAATCTTATGGACGACCGGGAACCAGGCTACAAAACACACTGAAACTACTTGTGTAAGCAACTCGTCCCTGATCATTGAAAATTGCCAACTTTAAAAAAAAAAATTATAGGAAAATATAACCATATCATAAAATATTTGTTTCTCTACTGCAAGGATTTTTCTAGTTTGATTTATTTTAAAGATTCTTTAGATTTATCAAATTCAACCAGTGGTGTAGGAAGACATCACATTTTGCACAGTTATCATCATGCAGGTACATTTCTATTTTACATAAATCATATCTTTTTCTTGACTGTTAATGCCTTAAATGTATTTAATATATAAAGTATCATTTTGATGATTCTGTTATGTTCTATTGTAAGATACAATTTACTTTCACATATCTTCAGTAGAAAGGAGATATCTGAAAACGTAGATTGCGAGAATTGGACATTTTGTTACGTGCTTTTGTGAGATTTAGACTAGCTGCCAATCTTTGTTTAATATGTCTTTGATCTTTCATAAGTAGTGATATAACGGTACAATACATGTAGACGTGGCGTTTAAATTCATATACTTTTTTTTATCTAAATACTTCTATATGTTATTTAAAAACATTATTTGTGCATATTTAAATCTCATTCTTAAGATTTTCCTCTGTTCTTTTTGTGACACCAATAGTCATCTGGCATTATTCAAGAAGGCTTTCCTTTTTTTCACCCCCCTCAACTCTACTCGTATCAACCATTACCTGATGTTGAAATGTTGCATGACAAGACTGATAAAAAAAAATACCCCTTGATAGTTACTGTATGCTGGAAAATAAAGATTTGGCGTAAAAAAGACTTTACTAGCAAAATGAACTTGCCATCGGGATAGAAAATAACATATTTATTACAAGCAATTATGTCTTTGGTTCAAGATAAATGTAGTTTAAAATCATCAATGGCCAAAGCTGTAACAAAGCAAAACCTAAATTATACGGAAAATAAGGTTGCCGATTTATAAACTATTAATTTACAGCGTATGGAGCCCTTGCTAACAAAGAGGGAGGAAATCGTCAAGAAAAGGTAGGATTTTTTTTATATTTCTAGTCCCGGTGAGGTATACAATATACATCTTATCTTAAAGATAAACCTCAAATAGCTAAACAGTTTTTTAAATTAAGATTTCAGAAAGACTTTGCTTAATATTTTAAATTTTCCTCAACTTTAGAGAAAAATATTAAGATCTGTATTTTTTTTAAGGTTTAGATAATTCATAAGTATTTAATCATCCACTTTTAGACAACTCATAAGTATTCATTACTTATATGTGTGAAATAAAACTTTAGGGGACTTTGAAAACTGCCGATGTACAGGTTTAGAGTCGTATTTCACCGCCAATGCGATTTACAACAACAGACGAATTAGTCAAATCATGTCAATTCATCCCAAAAATGCATATACAAATAAAAAAAAAAATAACTGGCCAAAAGATGTGTACATATTAGTACACTTTAAAGCATTAGATAACATTTAAAGTAGATAAAACAATCCATCATTTTTTCCCCCGAAAAAGTTTGCTTATTTTTTTTACCTGAAAAACAAATACTATTTTTAAGATACAAAATTATTGAGTATTTTTAGAGAAAAAAATAAAAGAATGATGAAATTAGCTTCCAAGTATTCAAGTGTTACTTGGCAATAACCCCGTTTCGTTTGCAAAATGGTGGCATCATAATCTCAATTTTTTTTATTTATTTTTTTCAGGAAACCCAGCTTAACTGGCTACTGCTATACATTCTGTTGATGCTAGTGCTGGAGCTGTTGCTTATAACTATGATATCAAGTCCAGGATATTTCCGTATCAAGTGACCCACGGTGTTGTCATGGCAAGCATTATAGTGTCCACCCAATATCGTGGTCTGCCACATTATAGCTGGCTCTTGTGTCCAACTTCAACCTCCTTCCGTATTGCTTAACCCTTTCCCTCATAGAGGAAACCATGAAAAGACCTATGCGAACAACATAAAACCAGATCAGTCTGCGAGTAACTCGCAGGCTGATCAGGTTTTATGCTGTTCGCTGCTCCTCAGTGGTCTGGAAATGAGGACTCAATAATTAAATTTGGTAAGGTTTAATTGTGGTTTTCTGCAGATCAGGCTTTGTGTGGTACCTATTGAGTGCGTCAAAATGAGTCTATATGAGGGAAAGGGTTAAAGGTTTTGTACCAGAATGTCTGTATAAAAAAAAATCTTAGTTGCATGATTTTGTAAATAATTTACATTTTTCTCTCCCGGTGACAACTCAATTGAATGTTGTTTTTTGTTGTTGTTGTTTTTTTTTTTTATTTCTTAAAATGAAATGATCAACATCATATTTTATTGATTATTTCTCTTACAATTCATTGATACCCAAAGTAAATGACATCTTATTTAAAAACATACTTCCATGTTTAACAGAACTGCACATGAAATACGTTTTAAATTAAATGGAAGTATAACAAGAGGGCCAAGATGGCCATGTGTCGCTCACCTGAGTAAGATGGCTGTGTTAGGCATAATGACAAAAAAATCTGACATCTAAAGTATTTTTCTAACATTTGACTAAGTGACTTACATATTGATCCTACCTGAATTTGAACTCAACTGGGAATTCATGCAGTCATCAATCATATTAAGTTTAATGAAGACTGGGACAAAAATGTCTAGAGTTTTGACCTGGTGACCTAGTTTTTGATCCCACATGACCATTTTGAACTCATCCAAGATATCATGTAGATAAACACCCTGACCATTTTTCATGAAGATTGGGCTAAAACTGTGGCCTCTAGAGTGTTCGCAAGGTTTTTCTAAGATCTGACCTGGTGACCTAGTTTTTGACCCCACATGACCCAATTTCGAACTCATCCGAGATATCATGTAGACAAACATCCTGACCAAGTTTCATGAAGATTGGGCCAAAACTGTGGCCTCTAGAGTGTTCACAAGGATTTTCTAAGATTTGACCTGGTGACCTAGTTTTTGACCCCACATGACCCATTTTCGAACTCATCCGAGATATCATGTAGACAAACATCCTGACCAAGTTTCATGAAGATTGGGCCAAAACTGTGGCCTCTAGAGTGTTCACAAGGATTTTCTAAGATTTGACTTGGTGACCTAGTTTTTGACCCCACATGACCCAATTTCGAACTCATCCGAGATATTAAGTAGACAAACATTCTGACCAAGTTTCATGAAGATTGGGCCAAAACTGTGGCCTCTAGAGTGTTCAAAGCAATTATTGACGACGGACGACGCACGACGGACAAAAGGCGATCACAAAAGCTCACCCAAGCACAAGTGCTCAGGTGAGCTAAAAAGAAAAGGTTCAACACTTAAATGATCTATAATTCAATATCAAAACTCTTTCCCAAACACATGAATGTAAACAAGACCAAGGTTTCAACAATTGCAATAATTCTACTCTGGACTTATTTAAAAAACACACCCACGTACATAATCTGGCGTTTAGTTTATCCATCTATCTAACAATATATAATGATTGGCATTTGCTATAAAGAGCTTCCACATATACTTAATTCATAAACTTAAAAGCCCTATCACGATGACATCCTCATACAGAATTAATAATATTTATACTTGTTTGTTTGTCGGGTTAATATTTCAGTCATTTGGAGACGAAGTCAGTGCTGCCACACTGCAGTATCACGCCGTAGACATGTGGCATACCACATCCAGTCAAATTATCCTGACACCGGGCCAACCAGTCCTGGAACTACCCTTATATGCTGAGATCCAAGCTAAGGACCAGTGCCATTCTTTTTTTTTTTTTTACAACTTTGGCATGTCGCAGCCAGGTATCGAACCCACGACCACCCGTTCCCGATTCATACTTGAAGTGAGCTTTGCAGAATATATTGGTAGTCAGAAAAGTATGCTGCTTACACAATATGTTTTACACAAGGCTGTTGCATAAATGTTACTTTATCCCTCGGAGGTGTGCACTTTTAAGAGAGAGACAGAAAGAGAGTAGTTTTACATAGTTTTTTTTTTTTTAAATTCATTTGAGGAAATAAACATCCGGTTACTAGTCATGATCGAAGTCACAGGCACAGCTTTTCAGGAAGCTAATAAAAACCCATTATGAATTGCTAGAATCGCATGTTATATAATACATTTGTGAACTTATCTGTTATCACTATTATCCAACTTATCTCTTGTAATAAAACACTCCTGTTGATTAATCCTCCCATGATAAGAGTTGATATGTACAATGTGTCTTGTATCGAATGCGCATAGTGCATTTCATTGTAAACAATTTTGTAAATAGAAACATTTCAGCTTTTGCTATTTGCCCAGGTAAGTGTTTTGTTTATGTTTAGCGTTCCGCCGACGGTATTTCAGTCATTTAGATAAGACAAATATATAGTGCTGCCACGCTGCAGTATCACGCCGTTGACATGTGGCAGGTCATATTGACACTGGGCCATCCAGTCCTAGAACTTGCCTTTTATGATGAGGGCCAAGCAAGGGCGCTACCCGAGGCAGACGTTCCAACAACTCGCCCACCGGGGTCCATTTATTTTAGAGTTATCCAACTTTAAGAAATTAAATGTCTGTCATAATTTGGTGAACAAATTAAATGTGGGCCATAGAAAGAATGTCCTGAAACTTAGCTCGAAAAGATATTTGTATGATTAAAGGGTCGTTTTGTCAGTTAAGCACATAAACAACTCATCATTGGATCGTACCGTTTTAGCAGAACTATACCTGAGGATATCGAAAACGTGTAATTATCACGAATTATCTATTTGCAGGTGTGACTTCGGTTTGTAGAATTTTGATTTGTATTCGTAAATAAAGAATAGCGGAATGCTCTCTACCAAACTTAAGAATTCAAATTTTACAAAGTGTTAACAGGGTCTCTGAATAGTATGAAGAGACCCGTGTGCTAAGTATTGCTGGTAGAATACGATCCTGGAAAGTAAGCATTGTAATGCAACCTTAATTACGTCTAGCTGACCCTCATAATTAAGTGTAAACTAATCCAATTCTAACAAATGGTTGGCTAAGTTGCATCAGCATGATTGCGTTGTTGAGGATCTCTCCTTGTATTAAACGGAGTCCAAACTTGCTATGTTTGGAATCACTGACCGACTGTTGTCAATACATTCCCCTGACTATAGTCTTTGGAGCACGTGTGACCTGCTGAAAGATGCGCGAAAGACGACACAGAAGTGATCCCTATGTGTCACCTCTGCTTATAGGAAGTGACTATAAAAGTGTGACAGACAGAAAAGGGGGAACAACTAAAAGTTATGGACTTCCTCTAGTCAAGTTTTGTCCATCGATGAAATTTCATTGCAATAGCAGGAGTAAAACAGGATTTGTTGCAGAATCAAAGGTGTGACAAACAGACGAGCGGAAAAGTGATGCCTACTGTATGTGTAATCTCTGCTTACAACAGGTGACACTAAAAATTAACTTCTATCCTATTATTTCTAGAATAAAACCAGTCTTGAGACAATGTTGACTAAATTGTAGTGTACTTAATGATACCTTGGGAATCAAAATATTACACTTTATCTGAATCATTGGTTTGTTTGGATCACCAACATTAACATTTCGCAAAACCATCCTTGAAAACTTAATCATCTCCATTTTTATTTCATAGCTTCTTTATCATCTCTATTTTTTACCCAAATTGTTGAAACGTTTGACGTAGAGAACGAGAATCAGTAATAAAACGATCTTGTACAGACATCCTGTAATCTACACATGTACAATCAAATACACTTCCTTTTTTCTGGTCCTTTATAAACTAAATCCAAGGCTAGTTCCAATAGTATTTACACATACATTAATCAACAGGGACACCTCACTGCTGTTCAAGATTTATTTGTCTATAGACATTAGGGTAACAGGCAACACAATGGCATGAAACAATTGTCATAAAACATGCAACTATTCAAAACAAAACTTAGGTGTCACTCATACAATCTTCAGTGTCTATTTTGATATGAGGACAAATTTTATTTCATAACCACTGCATCTGATGCAGAACAACTATTTATTTCATGTGTTGCTGAAAAGACTTAACAAATACACAAAGGAGAAAATAAAAATTCAATAGTAAAGAGATAACAATATCTCTTACGAGAGATCATATTGTTACCAAGAAAAGGAAATCTAGAAACAAAAGCTTGAAATAACTAGAACACTTGAACTAGAACTTGCAATATTTTTTTTCCTTACGATACTGCAATCAACTATCCTCCCTCTATGTGTGATGTCACCACTACCACTGTTTAATTCTGATGAATTCCTATACTTTTACCACTCAATCTGCATTATGTATATACCCTTGTATTCTATGGAACAATTCTAACAAGCAGAATAGACTGCCAACAATTTAGGGTTTAATACTGTTACCCTTAACTTCAAATAGACTTAAAGAAACCTGTCAGCACAAAAATTGACAGGCTGGGTATTTACACGCCGGCTGATCTGGTTTCACTTTGACACTGGTTGTATGTGTCACTTAATTCATGTCTTGAAAATGCAAGAAAAAAAACTATGTATCAATTCTGTTTCTCAGTATATTTTAAGTTTAAAATATTCTATTATATCCCGAATATTTCTTCCATTAGAGATAACTGATAACAATATCTAGTTAAGACACAGAAAACAAAAGTAGCGAAACATAATCAGTAAATTGAGTGTTTGTGAGGACGTAGGTATAGGATTAAGTCTGCTACTCTGCATCTGTCTGTGTACTGGCACTCTGCCTGACCCCCGTCGTCTGGGTGGAGGTACTGACCCGGTGGGGACTGGGGTAGTTCAGCCATGGGACCCGGCGCAGCAGGCATCGTCTGATGTTGCCCATATTTGACAGGTTGTCAACAGTGATATCTGTCTCCAGGGAACCAGCCTTGTCAACAACCACCTTCACTCTGTAATAAACAATATGAATGACTGTTTGGTACAAATGTACATGTAAAATGCTATCTGATTGGCTATTTGGGTGAATACTGTACAAATATGAGGTTGTTTAGTCATTATCCATGGGAAGTATAGTTGACTTGACTATTTGAGTTTGCCGTTGCTTCGACAGTATTTCAGTCATACAGCAACGTCCAGCTAATTACAAGTGGAGGAAGACCCAGCTGGAAGGCTTCCATAAATGAAGAAATATAGTTGAAGACAAAATTCAGTCCAATAGATCTATAGTCTTAACTACTCTGGTTTCATACCTCAAGCAGGAGGTGGTGTTTCACTGTTTACAGTACTATGATATGATCATAGAACATAGAGGATGATTGATAAGAAATACCTTTTTACACATTCTCTCCTCAAACCACAGTAACTAGATAATGTATCAAATGTGTCTAACAGTGATGGTAATTCGTTACCCCACCATGTGATGAGACAGGATGTGATAGAACAAGACCTAGTGATTTGTGCATTCCCTTGCCCTTCTGTAAAGGTGTGTGGGGAGAATATTGATAAAGTTCTCACAAGGAAAGTCAGAATGCTGGACCAAAATTTTCCCAACACTGGAGTCCTCATAGTGAGTTACATAAGAGGTGGGAGCAGGAGAAGGGTGTGTCACAATCTCATATAAAACATAAGTACAAATAACTCCAAAGTTGGTGTCAAAGACTCAAAATAAGGAATAAGTGATAGCCGTGAGGATAGATTGGATTTAGTCATTAACCTTAGTAAATGATCAAATTCCCTAAATTAAAAGCAATCTGACTGTGTTCTTGGTCACTTGTCATTTGTAAAAAGCAATGCAATAGATAACATATAAGAAGTAATAACACTGATAGCAGGACAAATAATCCTAAAAAAAAAAAAAAAAATCACTGAAGATCTTGATAAATTACGCAATATTTTAAGTAATTTAAATGAACATATCAAATTTACAATGGATGTCAGTGAAAAGAACTACCCTTTTTAGACTGCCTTGTAATAAAAAAAGAAAGAAAAGAAGAAACGGATATATATTATAAACCTTCTTTTCACTTTATGTCACCTAAAATATACAAAAGTTAGCGTTTTCATTAGCCAGACAACTCAGAACAATTATTTCCAACGACGACACATTTCAACAACGTGCCAATGAACTAGAACGATACTTGATTAAACAGAAATATCCCCAAAATAAAAAAAGCTGAAAAAAATCGGAACAATCTAACAACGAACAAAAGAATATCAAAATCCAGGAACCCTGAAAATTCCCAGAAATTCATCATGACATCAATATCCTAAAGACAGACACAACGATGAAAACTGTACTTAAAATATTATTATAAAAAGCAAACGTCAGCCACCAACTTAAAAAGACTACTTACTAAAGCTAGATTTTCAGAAAATAACACTCAACCCAAAGTTACAAGATGCAACTGTCCAAACTGTGGATTGTGTAATTATTTGATAGAAGGTGAATATTATACATTGAGATGCGGCGAAATGATAACTGTGAAGGAAAACATGAGTTGTAATGTAAAGATTGTAATTTATATTATAATATGCAATGGATGCGGTGGGGAATACATCGGAGAGACAAATTATTTACGGAAATGAATGACTATCCATCGACAACAAATCCGACATCTGACAGTACGGAAGCTGAAAATGAGTGAACACATTGAACTGCAGCACAGACGAATCAAAATTTAAACAGGGCCTTTTTTCCAATTTTGGGGAAAGCGCCCTAGCCCTTTTTTATGGGGAAAATAGCAAGCCACTTGTTTACAACTTATGAAGGGATTTTTTTTTACCATATTCATAAATATAAGCATAAACTGGTCTTGGCACAGCAAGACATACTAGAAACTAAATATAAAGACTAATCAAATATTTTGTTTAAGAATCAATAGAGTTATACATAGTTAAATTAGCATCATAATATTGTTCTCTAGGTTTCTCAATGATCAGCTACCTCCTTAATGGGGAATTTTAATTAAGAGTGGGGAATTTGAGGTCTATTTTGGGGGAAAAAAGGTGGTTATTTGGCTTGGGTTAGCAGCCCTTTACCGGCTACAGTTAAGAAGGGTAAAAAGACCCTGTTAAAGTATTTCCAATATTTAAAATGCAAACTGACAGCATGGTTTCCAGACGACAAAAAGAAAAGCTTTTTATAAAAATGTTAAAACCTAATTTAAATTGACTTTTTTGATGTCACCAAGAGTGGCATCTCCTGTTTAACCCTTTCCCTCATAGAGGACACCATGAAAAGACCTATGCGAACAGCATAAAACCAGATCAGCCTGCGAGTAACTCGCAGGCTGATCAGGTTTTATGCTGTTCGCTGCTCCTCGGTGGTCTGGAAATGAGGATTTTGTAATTAAATTTGGTGAGGTTTAACTGTGGTTTTCTGCAGATCAGGCTTTATGTGGTATCTAATTGAGTGCGTCAAAATGAGTCTATATGAGGGAAAGGGTTAACATATACTACTGACGTTACGTCATTACGACCTAGTTGCCATTAACATTATTATTATTCCTCCTAGTGATCTTTTATTGTGAAACTGGTTGAGGACAAATAAAACTTATTATTATAGGCTTGCTATTACTTATACTCTCTCTCTCTCTATATATATATATATATTTATTTGGGTATAAAAAGAGCATTTGTAAAAAGCAGTTTTATTGGCTGCATAATTCAAATGAGACAAGGTGATATAGGATGATTTGACTATTGATTCCTATCTGGTTACAATGGAGATTTCATTCAGTATTTTTTTTTAAATGTGTATAAATTTATACAAAAAAACTCTAAAAACATGACAATGCAATTTCTAATTTAACAAAAGGAAATTTATGAATAATTTGAATGTGGAATATCAAACTTTTATTGACAGCATCTATAATGCCCACTCAATTTCAACAAGATATTCAAACATAATTAAAAGATCTATAAACAGATATAACACAACGTACATATCTTAAGTTACATGTTATAGATTAATGAAAACATTCAATTAAAAGACTGGAAAACATCTGCCCATTATCACAACAGTCCAATTTCTATACACTGCAATGCAAGTATATTTTACAATATAAGTTGTTTCCTTTTCATTGATAATTAAATCTCAAGGAATACAAGATACTGTGTACATTAAAATGTCACCTACGCTCAAAAACTTTGGATTAATTTTACAAATTAAGACAGTGGAAGTTGTGAAAAATGCTAATATTATATCAGAAATCACTTTTCTTCTTTTTAAATAAAATTTCAGACCTTCATTTCACAGATGATCTCAAAATTCAAATATTACCAAATCACGAATACCATAACAATACTGGAATCTTGTAGATCCTGAAGGTCATATCTTGCATGCTTATTTAAAAAGGAAATTACATAAATATACATTCTAACCCCCTGTTTGTGACTTTATTACACCAAGAGTTTATGTTACTAGTTGAGTCCTACTGCCTCCAGCTTTTATATGCCATTTGGACATTTTTACCACACTACCACAACAGAGAGCTTCATGACATGAACTTACAAGTGACACAATATATATCTACCACATTAATTTTCACTTTATTTGTGCTTTTAAAAGTCAAAATACATTTTTTTTATGCAGGAGATAGGCCAAAAATGTCTTAGGGCTATGTATGCAATAGCACATCTTCCTGAAAGGTTTCAAAACTGCATTATTTGTAACACATTCCAGTTAACTCATTACATTTCATGATATGCATGGTGTGTATTCAACTTTATAAAATGTAAGAAATAAAGACTCATTCATTATGATTGAATTTGCTTTTCAGAAAAAAAAAGATATGGTCCAATGAATCTTGTTTGATTTCTTAACTAAATGTAAATCTTGTTAAATGTCTTGACTAAATGTCCAGAGATCCCTTTATTCTTTTCCAATTATCCGAAAAAGGGAGGGATTTGTTTTGCTGACAATATCAATCTATTGCTACAGTACCATATTTATCTTACCCATGTCTGCAGATGTGAAGGTCACCCCTGTTGGTCCCATACACCACCCCCTGCCCTGGCATTGGCAGCCATCGCGCAGAGTTACCACTCACATGTGTGCGTAGATCCAGGCTGCATGTATGCATTATGTCTTTCACATGCTAAAAACAAGAGTGAAACTGATTTCCATTGACAGAGTGGAAGATGACAGCTAATTAAAATTCATATTAGAGTTGAGCTTTATTTAGTAGTCAGCCATTACTGTAATTCTCGAGCTGTATGTAACCAGTTTCACACACATAATATACATAAACTGTTTTGAAGTAACTGTTGTTGTGATAGTATTTCAGATGGAAATGGACCCTCGGTGTACAAAGCTACCTGGGTAGTACCATCAACCAACCATAAGCCAGTTGGAAGGCTTCCTCACATGTAAAATCTGAGTGACCTTGCTGGGACTCAAAACCACAGAGGTGAGAGACTTAGTGATACTGATATCGACAAGTATAACCACTTGGGTTTGCAAGTCCAACACTCAACAGTGAGAGACCAATAAAGCCCCCTACCTTCATAGACTGCTCCCCTGCATTCTTTTTCTCCAGCCTGTAGATCTGTCCCACTAGCTGTAAGGGAAAATAAGCCTATCAAGCCATACAATATCTCAACCCACATTACATGTATCCTTTACTATATGAATACATGTATTTTGTACAAATTTATGACATAAATATTGATTTACTGAACCTTAACCCTTTCCCTCGTAGAGGAAACCATGAAAAGACCTATGCGAACAACATAAAACCAGATCAGCCTGCGAGTAACTCGCAGGCTGATCAGGTTTTATGCTGATCGCTGCTCCTCAGTGGTCTGGAAATGAGGACTTTATAATTAAATTTGGTAAGGTTTAACTGTGGTTTTCTGCAGACCAGGCTTTAAGTGGTAGCTATTGAGTGCGTCAAAATGAGTCTTTATGAGGGAAAGGGTTAAATGGTATATGAAATATTGGAGTTTTCTTTGCTGTGCAGACTGTAGAATCTGAACTACATTATTGTATGAGCAAACATAGGAGACCCTGATCAGGCAGTTCCTGATCTAGGTCTGCTCTGTTTGCCTAGATGTCCATACATGTCTGCATTGAACAAAGCTACCATGCATTCTAAGCTAAAAAGCTTAAAAAACCAACTTTGAGTGACAGCCATGCGATGTTACAATGTCATTTGGAATAATTGCTGAAGATGCCATCAGACTTTAAGCAGCTGATTAATTAAAATGGCCAAGTTTGCTAGCTGAGGTTTCATGCAATGCTTGTAAAAGATTCTTTTTTTTTTTCTTCAGACACAAATACAGCTCTTACTCTAAGGTTTAATAAGTGACAGGAATTGTCACAAAACCAGGTTTTCTTTTCGCAATGTTTCGTCCCAGTACAGATTATTTGTATCAGTCAAATTATTTTGTGCTCAATGTCTATTAAATCTAATGCAATTCTGTATAAAGCAAACATACATAATATGTGCAACAAGGATTTTTAACTTGCATTTATCCACATTAACTTTGAACAAGACATGAATATGATGCAACAATCTGCTTCTGAAAATGAAACTTAAGCATTCACTTTAACTAAATTCTACTTTATTTTTTGGGGGGTATATAGGAATCACCAGCTGTCTGTCTGTCTGTCTATCCCTGTTCTTGTAAGCACAACTCCTAAACCTATTTGACCACCAAGAGGGGAGATAATCCATTTTCAATTTTTTTTAACAAAAAAAAAAGGCTTGTAAGCGCAACTCCTCCTAACCGTAAGATGGATGTCACACAAACTTTACATAACAATGGCACATCATAAATATCGTAAATATGCATGAAGTACGGGATTTCAAATTTGACAACTCAAAGGGGAGATAATCCACAAAACCCTGACTATATGCGCCAGGTCACTATGTAATAATGCTTCTGTAAAAGTTTGGGCCAAATCCATTGAAAAATGTAGGAGGAGTTGCGCGCAGAAGAATATTTCCCTATATATTACATATGTCAAAAAAATAACAAAGGGCCATAACTGCATCAAAAATAGTCGAACCACAAAACACTGACAATATGGGCCAGGCCACTATGTAATAATGCTTCTGTAAAAGTTTGAGCCAAATCCGTTGAAAAATGTAGGAGGAGTTGCACACAGAAGATATTGTTTACGCCATCCCGCCTGCCCATCCGCTGACATACCCCAATCTAATAACCAGAGTTTTCCTTCGAAAATCCTGGTTAAAAAATGAAAGTAGCAAACGTCATATAATTTCACTGATAGAGTCCAATGACTGTATCCAAAAGTTGCAATTTTGAACCCTGGAGACGGCAAGATTTGATTATGACCTTTCCAGACTGAAAGAACAGGTGCACCACAAGAATCAGATATGGATGTAGCTTAAGTTATAAACAAATGCTTTGAATCCAAGAGTATATTTAAACCAATCACCACAAACAAGGTCTAATGATATGACCAATTATACCACAGAAAAACTAGTCCAGCCTGTAACTTTCACTGCTGTCCATAAAGTCTGGTGGTTCAATGGTTTAAAATGGTGTGTCAATGTTACAAAGGGTTAAACTATACTTCAGGACTGAAAAAACAAAGCATGTATAAAACTTCTTATTGCACATCTTTTTTTTTTCTTCACAGGTTGACCTCTTCCTTAAACTTGTGTTTTTTTTAGTGATAAAATAAAATTAGGACTTATAACATGCACTGATCTCTTGCTGAAATATTTCTCATGACATTTCTAAATAATAAGAAATCATTTGAAAAACACAAAATATTCTATATTCTAGTGTTCCTAATGTCCTAGAGTACATAAAAGAGAAACCATTGTAAGATAGGGGCTGATTACCTGGTTAGTGGTAAAGACCCAGGAGAGTCGCTTGGCAGCTAGTCCCACCAGGACATGGTTGGTACTGGGCGAGATGCTGATCGAGATGGCATTTGGGCCTGAAAACAACAATTCATAGTCTTATATTGATATATAATGCTTAGAATGTAGTAAGGAAGAGGAGATTTCTAAAGTTCATTGTTTATATGCTGGAATTAAACGTCTCACAAATAGCATTTCATTCATTCATGGGCTTTGTCTACATAAGACAGATATGGTGCTACCTTAGTACAATATCAAGCCAAAGTCACATGATATAACACCCAGTCATATTATTTTGACACAGAACCAGTCTTGGAACTACCGATGTTATATGCACCAAGAAAAGAAGATATAGCTGTGACATTTTTTCTTATTTTGGATATAGCACAGCAAGAGATTAAAGCCAAAGTCTAAGGGTTAGATACTTTAACCACCTGGCAACTCGTCTTCCAAATATTAATGTCAAACTAATATGAAAACACAAATTAGCTTCGCACTAAAATATGATTCAAGTTATTAACCCTTTCCCTCATATAGACTCATTTTGACGCACTCAATAGGTACCACATAAAGCCTGATCTGCAGAAAACCACAGTTAAACCTTACCAAATTTAATTATAAAGTCCTCATTTCCAGACCACTTAGGAGCAGCGAACAGCATAAAACCTGATCAGCCTGCGAGTTACTCGCAGGCTGATCTGGTTTTATGTTGTTCGCAAAGGTCTTTTCATGGTTTCTTTTATGAGGGAAAGGGTTAGGGTTTAGATATATTTTTATTGTGACTACAACATCCATCTCTCTTTAAAAGACCTCTGATGTTTCCACAAAAAAAGAGAGAGATTCTTTTCCATTAACAGAATTGAAAGCTTATAAATATGCAATTTTCTTTTGATTTTAAAAACACAACAATACTAACTCTAGTACTATTGATTGAAAAAAATAAGTTCATATGTAACAATCTGCACTAAAGAATCAAATATTGAAAAAAAGAAAAGGCCATTTGAAAAAAGTCTGACTAACCAAAGCTCTTGGTGTAGATACACTGTCCTCGTGAGCAGGGCATCAGGGAGAACACTGCCAGGATGTTGTCGTCTGGGAAACCCTGGTGACTGGGGACAAAGGTTGCCAACAGTGTGGAGTCCTGGGAAATGTCACAGCTGGCACTGTTGTGTAATTTGCAATGTGGAACAACAATGTTCTTTGTACCTGAAACCATTCAGTGTTTGTTACATACATCTATGTACAACAAAAGGCAATGGAAGTAAGTTATATAATTTATACATGTAATATGCCTGTTTATATCATCTATTAACTATTTTCAATTCCATCAGTCTTGACCATTTAAACCTTACTAAAACTACACAAATAGATCAGGATTTGCCTTAACATCTTGAAATGATATTTTCCTCAGCTCCTCCTTAAAAACTCTCTTAGTTATTGATGAACCAAATACATGTACACATTTTGCATTTAAGTCATTATAAAAATATTCTTTCAGGAGGCAGTCTTCACCTTCTTTAAAGTTTCATATTTGTTGAGATACAGAATCTTTTTTTTGTTTTTTTTTTTTGTTGATGTTTGGTTGTTGGGTTTAACTTCCCACCGACAGTATTTTAGTCATTTGGAGATGATGTCTACTTGAGACAGATATAGTGCTGCCACACTGCAGTATCAAGCCATAGACATGTGGCATGATACCACATCCAGTCACATTATTCTGACACCAGGCCAACCAGTCCTTGAACTACCCTTATATGCTGGGCGCCAAGCAAGGGAGCTATACCAGTACCATTTTTACGTCTTTGGTGTATCGCAGCCGGGGATTGAACCCACAACCTCCCACTCCGAAGGCAAACACTCTAACCACTGGTCCACTGGGGTTGAGGGAAGTCTCAATTTGAGATGTAAAGTGAATGTGGTGAGGATGTCAGTGATGTCGAAACACTTACTGGAGGTGATGTCAGGTATTTTACAGTGGGAGAAGTCCCAGAACTGTATTCTGTGGGTTTGATTGATGATATTGTTGGCAACTGCTGACTCCCCTGTACCCATAAAGGCTCCTGGAAGGAAAACAAAACAAAACATAGTTTATCTGAGACTGCAATATTTTGTTGAAGTACTTATGATTGCATGGCAAAAGATGTTTTTTAATTTACAATTGAATATCTTTTAAAAATAGAAAATACTTAAAAAAAAAGGTACATGTATATATTATTGTATGATTAATTCATCTAATAAAGATATATAATATATATAATCAATGTCATGCAATAAAGAATCATCTAATTTCCACCAACCTTTTTCCATAATCAAATTGTGAAAAGACTTAGCACAATAAACTGAGTGATCTGTCTATAAGCATCTTTGTCACAATTTGCAGCAAAATTTCTGTATTATTTACTATTTTATAAAGAATCTAATCTACTCTTCCGTAATAGATTCAACCTGAAGCATGTGAAAGGTGTATTCTTTATACTGGTAATTTCTTTTCTTCATATACCAGTACATAAGCTTTGAATTCATTCATAGCACATGAATTTGTTAATAATAAAAGTACAGTCGAACCTGGTCCAACGGCCACCTGCTAGCAGCGACCAACTGCTAACAACGGCCACTTCAAATTCCCCCCGACCAATTTCGTTCTATATTACACCTGCTATCAGCGACCAACTGCTTACTACGACCAACGGCCACCATATTTGACCCCATTTGGTACCCCACACTGGTACGAACGGCCACGCGCCACTGACGCGCCCCATCAGGAAGTTGCGTAACGGCTAACACCGTTAGGTGAGAGCCGATCAATAGATTTGAGACAATACCGTAATCATCGAGGGTGGCGAGGATGGTTTCCATAGTGACCATTACTGTTCGTACAGGTGGTGTTTGTCAGGTGTGGATGACCTTAATTGGCATTGATTAGCAAGATGTCTTCCTCATTTTTAATCCGGGAAAATGATAACAATGATTGAGTGTAAAGTGCGGTGCTTCAAGCGTGTTTAAGATGCGGTCTTGTCATTAATTATAAATAATATTTTGGTTTGTTTTGTTTTCAAAGAGTTTAGAGAGAGAAAAAAAAAGCACCTTATCTGTATCTCTGTTAAAATACACGAGGTATTGAGGACCGTATAATAGCCGACGCTCAAATTGTGGATTACTCGGATTTTATCGCCAGACATAGTAAAGAGTGTAACATGTTTTCGCGTTATGAGAAAGTTGGTTTTAACACAGAAACACTTGCTTTATTGATTGAAGGTTGATCAGAATCGATTCTCACATTACAAATACACATTATTCTATGATTATTACGTATATTCTACAACAAACGAACACATATACGCATTCTTATGCTTTCATTCTGTTTCGTATCTGCCTATTCATTCTTCTGTCCTCAAGCTCCATGGTAACAAAACAACGCTGTGAAAATCTTATACAAGACAAATACATGTTTGTTGTTCAAAATGTTATTCATTTATGAAATCAATTATTAAACATTATTATGTTTTCACATTTGTTATTTAAAATATGTATATCCTCCTATAAATAACTTTCTGCACATAATTGGAACTTAAAGAGAGAGAGAGAGAAAGAGAGAGAGATGACCACATACATATATGTACAGTCACAAACATCAGACAAAACATGACACCTGCTAACAAAGGCCACCTGCTAACAAAGGCCAAAATTGTAATTTCCCTTGGGTGGCCTTTGTAAGCAGGTTCGACTGTATATTATGTAATATAACATAACTGATGAATTATTGATTCTTTTTAGTTTTATACATTTACAAATAACCATTATGTTGATGTAACACAACCACTGATATTTCTGAAAAAACAAAAAAAACAACGGACAGATCAAACAGTATTACAGTAGATTCTGTTTCATGGTATTCACCAAAATAAATATATGTAGCTGGGTATAAGCCAAAATAGAACTTAATGATTTCTCAGTATAACTGAAACATTATTACTTAAACTGGCACAACTTATCCAAAATAATATACATCTCTACATTCAATAAAACAACTTTTATTCAGTACTTGGAAATTTTGACAGGGCACATTTGAAATGATTACTGAAACACAAAAATCTCTATAAAGTCAAACACAATACCTTTTCAAAGGTATAAGGTACATTGCTTTGACGAAAAAACTGCCGCAATAAAAAAAAAAAAAATAAATAAATTCAACAACCTTATATAATTATAATAAGAAGGTAGCAAACTTTTTCCACTGAAATCGTACATCATGTCATTTCAAATGCCGTAACTCCTTTGATTATTGATGGATTTTCATAAAATTGGTCTTATTTTGCGTGGAAGGGATGAATACTGAGACAAAAAACACCTCCTTGCCTAAGGAATCAGCGAACTCAAACACGTTTGGTCGGAAGAGATCTGACCGACAGAATCTCGCCAATTTCTTCCATGTAATACTATAAATAAACTTAAGCCACAATATTAGTGTTGAATTGTATGGATGGACACTAATGATTTTTTTTTTTTATCTTAATGTGGCAGTTTTTCGGTCAAAGCATTGTACCGGATACCTTTGAATTTAGATGGCATATTTATGACATTGCACAATAATGTATGTTGATATATTGTCATTTTAAACTAAACAATCATTCAAACTACATATACATAATTCGCGAACATTTGCAATGTTGTTTATGGCATCATTTTGATATCTGACGACAGAAATATAAATTAACGATGCCTTATTTGCTGACTGATGCAAAAATGAATGTTGAGCAAAAATGGCCAGCTATTTTTGAGCTCTGAAAAAAAATTCCAAGACTAAAACTATTGAAATGATACATAAAACCTGAAACTGCTGTGAGAAAACTTTGATTTTGAAACAGTACAAGCAGTTTGAGTAGGACAGGGAAAACATTGGTGATGTCGAGCACAGTGGCCGTCAAGTGACCAAGACATTGTTTCACGACATTGCTATCTAAAAGTTGTTTGGCATTGCCATTCCTGAAATGTACAGAATGGAGTGTAGCAATGGGACCGTCTTTAACATTATTCATAACCAGTTAAATATAAATATGTGACATGTATGTGCCTGTTAGTGTGTTAAGGTTAAATGGTTTTCTTTATATGTTGTGAGTGTGTATGAATGTTGACGTTGTTTGGTGTTGTGCCAGGATCAATTGATGACATTACTATTGTTACAAATGTACAGCTGTATGCATACGAAATTATGGTAATTTATCTGCTATTGTATTATCTATTGTTGATCTGAATTTTCAGTTATTACATTTATGTTATAAAGAAATGAAAGCAATTTTCCACAAACTTTGTGAACACCCCTTGTAGTACCTGCAATTGCCCTGTTAATGGCAGACTGTATAGCATTGTTTGGCCTGTTTATCGTATCGTCAAGGATACTGGTTGAGTAGTGTGGGTGAAGATAGTGACGCTGTAACTGACGCCAGTCCTGTCGACTCTCCTCTGCCTGCAAGGGCTCCACCCCCTCACCATCACTATGGTAACAAGAAAAAAGAAAGATGAGTTGCTTTATGAGAATAAATGTAGAATTTACATACAGAAAATAATCCAATCAAAAAAGTAATATTATATGAAGACTAATTTATCAGCAAAAGCTGCTGAAAAAAAAATTGGTCAATAAAGAGCTAAAGAAGAATTTTTTCAGCACCAAACTTTCAATGATAAGGGAGCTAACTGCATACTAACTCACCCAAGCATTGTATTACTTGCAGTGTAGAGTTGTCTCCCTCGTCTATGTGACCTGAGAGAGGTTTCCAGCAGAGTTGGTGGTTGTGACAGAAAACTGGAGTACTCGGATACTGAAAAATTGGACATATTCTTTTTATCAAGCTGATTTGTTTTTCATTTGATCAAGCATTTATCAAGCTGTACGATGTACTTACAAATTAAATAGATTTTTTCAATATTTTATTTAAAAAAAAACCGAACAAGAAACATATCAAATGATGTAAAACCAGGTTTTCAAGTGTTGCCCTAGGCAAGCAAATCTATTTTTAGTAAGAGTGATTGTATTACCAAAACCCAATCTTCCTCTTCCCACAACCTTCCCCAAAAAATTTTTAAAAAAAAAATCTGTTTTTATTAACAGTGACCTTGATTTATCATCCTGAAAACCAATTCCAATATTCCACTTCCCATAAGGTATCTACCTACCAAATATGAAAACAATATTTCTGTTCTAACAGGAGATATTAAGACGGAAACAAAAAATGCAAATAACCAATCTTGGAAAATCCTTTGAATTTAATACTGCATCTTATCCCCTCACCCCCTCTATGTGTTTTAACATACATTTTGATATTAATATATTCTTATAATTATACTTTTAATTACAATCTGACACAATGCCTGTTCAGGATGAACCCATATCCTTTAGCAGGTTTTTTCACGTAAGCATTTTGTCAACCACAACCTGCAGGCTACTGACAGACACATTGAGTGTTACACACAGCTTAAAGCTTATTTCTGGTTTTGGATATGCAGTGAATGAAGACAATGAGATGAAACAGTTTCATATTCAGAATTCCAAACTTGACATATGTTACAAATGTTTTAAAACAAAGGAATGGTAATGCTCAGAAAATTCTAGAATTCAAATTAAATTAAACCTACTACGGAGAAGGTGGTGATCACCTTGTCCAAGCCTTTGTTCTCCTGGGGCTATGTGTGGGGTCCTATCTGACAGAGGTGGGACTTCGATCCTTGGTATGGGTGGTTCATCATCCCCAGCATCCACAGGATGCTGTCTTGGTGTAAGATTGGTAGCCGTCTCCGACAACAAACTTAACTGTGATCTTCTGGCAGCTCTTCTGTTGTCACCCAGTTGGCCATATCTCTCTGTAAAACTGTCCTGTAAGGCTGATAATCTCTGAGAAAGACTACTCATTCCTCGCTCTATGCGGTCAGTAAGATTGCGCAACTGCGAGTCCACGGTGTTTCTAGACTGCTCCAGTTGCTGACCAATGGCCTCACCAGTAGACAGTGTATTAGACGGAGCAGAACTGTCTACCGGTACAATATGTATAGAGTTATTGTTCCTGTCATTGTCCTCAAGTCTAATTTCATTCAGATGTTCAGCAGAGTTTGTGGAGCTTCCCCTAGTGGAGGCAGAATAGTTGTCATTTTGATCAACCACAAGCTCTACCTCCTGACCCTGATGCACAGGCGTGGCAGCTTCTTCCTGAGACGCAGGCCGTGACCCTGATGATCCCTCGCCTTGTGTACTCTTAGATCCACTGTCTCTAAGACAAGGTCTTGAATCTGAACTTCGGTCAGCACTTGATGCTGAAGTAGTTGATAATGACGAACCTGCTCGTAGAGGATCTCTAGAAATTGGCATGAAGTAAGCACCTGAGTGAGGTAAGTGAGCACTAAGTTCAGTCTCTGTGTCACTAGATGATGCCTGTTCTCTCATGGTGGACATCGAATCTGTTTGTGAATTTGAAACAGGAGTCGACACCCTGTTCCAATCTGATGATGTGACCCTTGACAATGCTCTATCAATCACAGATGAGCCTGAAACTGTGCTAGACTGTGATGAGTTCTGTAAACCTTCCCCACCAGGTATATCTATACCCCTACTCTGCAGGTATGGTCCCATGATTGAAGAACTGAGAGAGGAACTTGGCACCTGTTGTCGCCAGTTGGTCTGGTAAGGCTCCATTCTATACGATGACAACAATGACCTTCCTCGAAATATAGCACTTGCCCTGGTAGATGGCTGACTAACATGGAATGTACTGTTTCCCGAATCACTGACTGACACACTGGCACTAGAAGAAATGGTAGACGAGTGAGATTGAGTCCTACTATTTAAGTCTCTGACAGTTCTACTGTAACAATCACCAAGCCTCTCATTTAATGGTCTACTCATTCTATCTTTGTTCACCTGATCACTTGCTCCAGATGCAGTGTTTCTAGCGGTTGTATCATGACCTGTAGTGTCATGCACATTTCTGGATGAAGTTTGAGATACAGACATATTTGACTCACTTGTTACACTACCTACACCACAAGTGCTTGTCTCTAGAGTCACTACTGGAACCCTGAGGGGCCCTACTGTACTTGTAACATCACAGGCAGGAACTATATTCACAGCAGGAATCTCTAACACAGAATCCTGTCCAGAACTCTCTGACCAGTCCACTGGGTCCCTAGATTCAGACATACTTGAGATTCTTGAATTCTCTGATGAAACAGTTGCTGAGCACCTCAGTCTATTATAGGAATCACATGAACTGTTGCTAGTGCTGGCTGACAGGATAGTCACCTGAGGAATGCCACTTACATTTACTGATGGAACACGCATCTCTGAAGATGCACCTGAAGATAATGTTAAGCTTTCAGAGCTGAATGGGATTGGGAGCTTTAAGCGATCTCTAATGTTCAAAAAACCTGAGCCCCGAGCAGCACTTGGTGTTGACTCTTCATGCATGCTCCTATGAGCTTGTAAATACTGTGTTAACAGTGGCACAGTATCAGATGTGGTATCTTTGGTAGTTGATGATTTAGAAGATGAACTTCTTTCAGAGCATGATCTTTTGTTTGCCTGGGATCTTTTCTTTTCCTCTCTTCTTAAGCTACCCTTCAAATGAAATAAGCGATTAAGTTTCCTTTCTGCTTCCTTATCCAAATAACTAGCTGACCTAACTGTATCAAGCCAATTTTGCCTCTGTGTAGAATTGCGAAAATCCTCAGCAGATCTGTTGGTCACTGTATTTAATTGGTCATTTGCATGACTTGTTAGAGACTCTGCAATGTTTTCTAAATGTGCAGCATTTTCACGTAACACATCCAAGCTTGATGAAGCACTATTACTAGGTCCAGAAGAATTAGAATTTGCTATTGCTCTTGCACTAAAATTATCTGCAGAGGATAAAAAAGGGTCAGAGTTGGTAATCAACTGTTCACTGGACACAGGCTGTGATGACCCTTGTTCTGGAGTCAACTCTGTGGTCAGTCTCTCTCCAGACTCAGATCTTTGACCCACATCATCTGAAGATAAATCTTGTTGATCAGCCAAAACACTGGCTGTTGAAGATGAACTTTGACCTTCATCCTGTGATCCTGAAGCAGATGCTGAAGCCTCATCACTTCTTTGTTTCTTTGCTGCTTGATGGCTGGAGAGCCTGCTCGCGTAGGAAGCCATGAGAAGTTCATTCTGTCGTATCTTCTGATGGATCTTCTCCAAGTTTCTGAGAGCAGCAGATGGAGAAGTCTGGGAGGTGGAGGGGGTTTGTGACCCCAGGCTGCTGGCCACTGAGGCTACTGGGTAGCCACTGACACCTGCAAACACAAAGTCAGCATCACAGTCGGGAATTTATTTTCATATTGTTATGTATGTCAGATAAGTAGCAAGCCTGAGAAATCACTGCTTGGACTCATACAGACCTGGTGGTAGATGAAGTCAAATGAAACATAAAGTTCTGTAAGCTAGATTGTTGCTGATCTTTGACATTTCCAAAGCTTAAATGTTTTGCTGCAGACTGCATGATGCTTTAACCTCCCAGAAAAGGGATAAATAGGAAAAAAAAACACTGTTTATCTGATTCAAAGTATTCCATTATATACAGCAAATGTCAGAGGAGCTAAATTCTTTACATTTAGATAGTTAATTATGCATTCGGTCCAATACTTATCTCTACCAGTCCTGACAGAGAGTTGCATTTTGAAACACTAAATGAAAATAAAGCATGCAGCATTAATACTCCCAGAAAAATCAAAAGATTGAAACAGACAGTGTTTTTCCTTAAAACATAGGAAAATCTTAAAAACCACCAATTATTTAACTGCTGAGGAAAACATGTGGAGATAAATAAGGCAACCATGTAGAGTTCCATTTCCTTGTGTTTCTTTAGTATTGCCTGTTACTTCAATGAGGCAAAGCATGAAAGCCTCAAATTCCTTACGCCAAATATTATGACAAATGGAAAATATTGTAAGTATGAGAAGGACCTCAACTATCCAAAATTTCATAGAAAAACACATCTCAGCCCTACAGGTCTCAATGTGTCTATTCTTTATGTCTACCTTTCTTCCTTACATAGAAATTTCTTTTTTGTTGCTGTCAGAATGCTGTTTAGCCCCTGTGTACTTTTTTGCCTGTGAACTTATGATACTAAATGCATAATTAATTACAGCAGCTTTCTGACAATGGTGAATGGTTTCCATAAACTCCTGTTACAAAGTTTTATATCTTGAATATACTGATATCAATGGCCGCCTTGTACTAGTATATTTACTCATATAGCATTTTATAGCCCTAATATTTAAAATAAAAAAAAGAAGATGATTTTTCACATCCAATATTTATTTAAAAGTTGGGCTGAATACATCTCTAATATACACACAATTATATAAACATGTACATGAATTATTTCTTTTATGTCAAATGGGAAAAATATTGTAACTAATAGAACTACATCTCAACAAAACTGAATTGGACCAGTTATTTGCACAAGGAATTTTTAAAAAAATCCAAGCAAAATTGAGGATCTTCATATCTGTATTTAATGAACAGTGCTATAGGAATAAGCCAATAAATAACCAAATACTAGTTACCACAATGCCGTCCAATATTACATGGCAATTAGGAATGAACAAAAGATACAAAATATAATTGATCTGCACTGAATATAGGAGTGTTAAAGTATCAGGACCTACCAGGTCGGACAGATGACTGTCTTCGCCTGAACCCCCCCTGTGGCGTGACCTGGTTAAGGACCGAGTTGTGCTGGAACTCCTGGAAGCAATTCAGTATAGAGTTGTACGCGCTTGTCAGCTGTGTTGACTGGGTCCGTGAGGGAAGGTTGCGACTGCGACTGGAAAAACAACAACTGTTCAATCATAACCAGGTAATTTAATTTACAGTGTCCAATAGATATGTAAGTGAATTTAGTATTATGCTTCATAAAAGTTGAAAGTTAAAGTTAAAAAATATTGGAAATTATGAGAATTGTTATTAAAATCATGAAAGAAAACAGTTTAATCCTAGAAAAAATGAATGTTAGTACACTTTGTTGGGATAATATGAGGAGAGGAAACAAACACCTGGGAATTATACTGGAATACTGTGTGCATTTATAGGATATGGAATTTGATAATGAATATGGGTAATGAAATTCAACAGCATAGACTCATTTTGACGCACTCAATAGGTACCACGTAAAGCCTGATCTGCAGAAAACCACAGTTAAACCTTACCAAATTTAATTACAAAATCCTCATTTCCAGACCACTGAGGAGCAGCGAACAGCATAAAACCTGATCAGCCTGAAGTTACTCGCAGGCTGATCTGGTTTTATGCTGTTCGCATAGGTCTTTTCATGGTTATCAAAAGTACAAAGACATCAAAACCAAATATATCCCACAGGTAAAACCATAGAGAAGTTGAATAGTTAGGCATTGGGGCACTTTTTATTTACTCAAAGACACTTGTAATAAGAGGACTAAGAATATTAATGTGTTTTTTAAGCATAAACTAGAACAGTAAAGGAGAAAGCATGGCTTGTTATTTGGAAGTGTTTTAATGATTTCATTCATCAAATGGATTTTGTAGCTGTGCAGGCATAATTTTATTTGCCATATTCATATCAGATTGACCAAGGACACCTTACTTACATGCCAGAATCAGTGATCTGCTGCATTTCACTGGCTTTCATCACACAATTACATTCATAGTTTTCATTTTTTCATAGTATTTTTCATATTTTTCCTGCATATGCATTGTTGCAGAGTTCATTTTTTGTGTGCCATAGCAACTTGATAATAAAATGATGAATAATCATATAAATTTTTGTAAGATATGTAAACTAAAAGGAGCTCATCATGCAAGCATATTATCTATAGTATACAATGATATGGGAAAACAGTTGCATGTATATCTTGCCTAGATGGCACTGAACTTGGATATTCCCACTATCAGTTATAAATGTTACGTTCCAAACAATGCAATATAAAAATGTATTTAAAATGCCTCTTTTATCAGTGACACATTGCTTAAATTTCAATGATTTTTTTTAAATAGCTAAGATATATTTTTCAGGTTTTTATCCAAATTCTAAAGTGAATCTAGTATTGGATACTGCAGTGATTGAGTACTTAAATTTACATGAGTCCTTATTCCTATCCCCAATGAAATGGGGTGATAGTGATAGTGTTAGACCCAATCATTGAATGAAATCAGACTGAAATCCAATGTTTGGCTACACACACCTATTGATGGAGACGTTGGTGACCTCCTCTCGATGTCCCGCGGTGTTGTTAGAGATACCTGTGTACAGGTTCATACCCAGGTGGTCAAACCGCAACCACCTGCAACAAACATGGTTGAGACTTAAATACTACATCCAGCGTGGAACCATGATCTTTCTACTGATAGACAAGACTCACTTATGGCACAAATGACAAAACCGTGGTCATTCCTGTGCGAGGGGTGAGGAGGGGTGCAAGTAGTCCAAATGTGTGGACAGACAATCACACAACTTACTCATTTATTAATTTGAAGTTACCTGGTGTAAACTGTCAATCTTTTGAGGGTTTAAAACAAAAAGGTTAGAACATTCAATTGTCTCAAAATAGCTATATCATTTGTAAAATTACTTTCATTTTCTTGTAGGGTATATCCTGTAAACATAAAACAAACTGCCCTTCCACTGATCAGCATAAAACAATCTGCCCTTTCAATGAATGGCTTAAGTCTACATTTTATAAAGCCTATTAGGCTTTGTTTTATATTGATCTTACTTCTTAACAGTTTATTTTCAGCATTAATAAAGTTATTATTTCAATTTCAAACAGAAGAGAATAAATTTCTTTTGTTTTCTATACACTGAATAGATACTCAGAAATAAAATATTTTTTTCAAAAACTTTAAAAGATTATTAAAATCAGTGTCTTTTTATGAAGTCCATTTTCAATGATTCCTATCTGACAATAATCATCATCAAATAACAACAAACTTATATTCCTGAGGTACACACAATATCAACTGCCATACCTAATTCTCTCATACTCATGGGCAGTGCTACATCTGGCAAAAGGTTCCGGCTGACTCCAGTCCCAGAAATAAATAGTGTTACCGGCAGCGATGATCAGAACATGGTCCACCGGGTGGAAGGTGAGAGCGGCAATCACTGTGGTATTCTCTGTCTGCCACACCTCACAGCCATACCCCTGGAATAACACAGAAGTCACATGCAAAGCTTTTACAAAAGTATTGCACTAAAAACTGTTTGTTGGGTTTAACGTCCCATCAACAGTATTTCAGTCATTTGGAGATGATGTCTACTTGAGACAGATATAGTGCTGCCACACTGCAGTATCATGCCGTAGATCATGTGGCATGATACCACATCCAGTCACATTATCCTGACAGTGGGCCGACCAGTCATGCAACTACCCTTATACGCTGAGCGCCAATCAAGGGAGCCACAATAGGTACCATTTTTTACGAGCACTAAGAGCTCTGACAAGGAATTTTATCATATTTCTTTAACCCTTTCCCTCATTGAGGACACCATGAAAAAACCTATGCGAACAACATAAAACCAGATCAGCCTGCGAGAAACTCGCAGGCTGATTAGGTTTTATGCTGTTCACTGCTCCTCAGTGGTCTGGAAATGAGGACTTTATAATTAAATTTGGTAAGGTTTAACTGTGGTTTTCTAAAGATCAGGCTTTATGTGGTACCTATTGAGTGCGTCAAAATGAGTCTATATGAGGGAAAGGGTTAATCCTTCTGTTGCTTAGTGATTAACATGGTCTTGTCACTGGACTATATTCATTCATACTGTATGTTTAAAGCAAATGATGAAAGGTTGAAGGCCAGTGCATGCATTCATAGATTTATTGATTAAACATTCAAGAATATTTGTTCTGAATTGGCTAAGCAGTGTGTTTAAGTAACTATTTGTTTTAGAATGGAAACATCTCAAGACTATTTCATTCTATATAACTATTAAAACATAGTACCTTTGAACTTGTATGATTCAAAAAATAGTTGATGATATTAGAAAAGAAATATAATCACAATCTAAAATATCATGAAAATAACATACCAAATATAAGACATGAATGTAGATATCTGATTTGTTCCTAGAGAAATCTAATATAAAACCTTACTTAGTATTATGTGGGTCCAGTAAGTCCTAAATACTTAAATTTAAAACTGTAATTATTTATTATTTATTAAAGTCCCTACAGAAAAAACAGAATTATTCTAATTTGTCTACAAATCAATGATCTTTAAAAATACCATGAAACTTCTTTCTTTGCTTCCCTCTCTCCTTCACTCACATACAAACTCTTCAGCCATAAACATATGTTCTATCAATCAAGTGAGATATACATACATAGAGATCCCAAATTCGGACCTGGCCACTCAGGCAGCCGCTGGCCAGGATGTGACTGGACGAGGGATGGTAGGCCAAACACCAGGGGGTCCGAGGATGGCCACGCAGGGTTCGGATACATTGACCCGTCGCAATATCTGTCACCCGCACAGTATGGTCACCATGGCTGGAGGCTATCTTGGTCCTGGAAACAGAAACATGAAAATATATAACTCAGGTATCACTTGTTACATAGTGCTTTATTTAAGTTTAAGTGGTTGTACTCTTGATGTCCATTGCTATCATCTAAATCAATAACAATCCAGTACAGAACAGGTGGCCATGAAATAAGCAGAGGCCCCTTACCTTATAAAGACCATTGTCTAATACTCAGGATTGTATTATATATGAGGGAGATGTATCCTTTATCCTATGAATTCATCTGGAAACAGTTTTACAGGATTACAGTTTTACAGTGTTTATATACCGGTAGTCTTTTGTTGGATTTAAACATTCCCTTGACATCATTTCAGTCGATCTGAAGACTGATATATAGTACTGCCTCACTGTGATTATCTTACAGGATGCTGATGACAAGTGGTATGATAGTCCACCCCCAGTCAACAAGTCCTGGAACAACCCTTAAATGCTAAACACCAATCATAGGGATCCAACCAACAACCTTCAGGTTATGGGACGGGCAATATGACTACTCAGCAACTTGGTCTAGTCACAAAATTTGTAATTACTTGATTAATCCTTGGATAATTAAGAAGGGGAATACAATATTGATTCTGTAAAACTGAATTGCTTTCAGACTGATATGGCTGGTTGTTAAATGATTAATCCCAACATATATGACCACAGATGATCTCTGGGTTAGGTCTTGCATACCTCCTAGCTATTCTTTTGTGCTTTGGGAAACAAATAGCATTTAATGCTATGTTATCTAAGTTTAACCAGTACTTTGTACCTGGGAGGTGGTAATAAAATCTTGCCCAAGTCTAGGTTCAAACCCAACACTTTTAATTCTAATGTCAATCAATGTACAGAAATATAGTTAAAAACAACAAAAAATAAGGAGAAGAAAAAAAAAACAACCCAAAAACCAATCATAATCATCCAATGTCTTGATTCACAAGAATTGTACAAAGAAATTGTAGAAGGCAAAAAATCTGCTGTCAATCAATCAATTTATTTAAACTTTCTATAAGAATAACAAGGGTGTTGAAGTTGACTAATTCACCATGCTATTATCTAAAATGGCTTCTATTCACAGCTGATTTAACTGACTGTCTGACATGCATGTACCTATCAGCCATGACAGCAATTAGTAACAATTCCTTTTATCTAAATTTATAACCATGTATCAAAGAGTCACTCTTATCACTTGCTATTTAACAAAGGTAATCATCAATCTAAAACTAATTATCTCTTAAATTTCTAGACAGAGAAATCCCAATCAAGTGAAGCTAACCTTATCAATGTATTTTAACCTCATGTTTTTTCATGAAATGGATATGTCTTGCATTTACCCTTTCCCTCATATATACTCATTTTGACGCCCTCAATAGGTATCACATAAAGCCTGATCTGCAGAAAACCACAGCTAAACCTTACCAAATTTAATTACAAAATCCTCATTTCCAGACCACTGAGGAGCAGCGAACAGCATAAAACCTGATCAGCCTGCGAGTTACTCACAGGCTGATCTGGTTTTATGCTGTTCGCATAGGTCTTTTCATGGTGTCCTCTATGAGGGAAAGTGATAATACAATAGCTGATCTTCATGAACTACAATATCAATGTATGTATGTGTCATTAAAATTGCAAACAGAAAACCATGTACTGATTTCTCTTAAATACTTCAATTCCCCTTATATACAGTGTATAGTCAAATGCAGGGGATAATAAGGGAGATTTACTGAACATAATAATTGCTTGAAATCTCTGTGAGATCTGCTTAAGAGAAAAATCTCTCATAAATATGAAAAAAAAGTCATATACAGGACCTAAATCTCACATGTTCAAATGCTGGAAGACTATTTTTAGGCGTATTTGTTTTCAAATTTCTTTTATTCATTTACTTTACATGGGGTGTTGCAGACTGAGATTTGAAAAAAATGAGAGCAATGCATGGCACCCAAAATAGAAATGCTGACACCACTTGGCACTACCATTCCAAGAATAGAAAACCCAACATCAACCTTGATCACTGTGTCTGAATCACCATCACCAGACACGCACCACAGGGTATAATATACTTTGTAGTCTGAATAGAAAAGCAATCCATAATACATGCCAGACACATTCTTGTTAAACAGAGCATATATACGACTCACTCAGTATCATTTTCTTATCCACGAAATGAAACGGGACAGGATTATCTAGTCAACAGTGAACCAGGAGCATGTCTCCTTCTGTGCTACCTATAACTAATATCCTCACAAATGACATAAAAGACACAGAAAATCAGGAGAGACTGGTATTGACAAACACCCTATGTCAATTTAACTCTTCTGAACTCAACCCATACTGACACTTGCCAAATATCTTTAAAATGTTGACTGGATTTAAACCTACCACAATAAATTCATCATAATATGCTAAAAGTTCATAAATTAAATACAGATGCAGAAAACAATTGTCAAATTTAATAAATTTGATCAGCCAAAGTTTCTTATACAGTTATATTTCCTGTCTTCTATTTTATGTAAATTAACAAGACCCTTGTAATTTGAAATGTCATGACCTTTGGCCTTTGGTCAAGGGTCATGCATTGAAAAGTCCTCATATGGACTGTCAGTCACCTAAGGCTATCTTCATTTGTATGAACTCTTGCTGTTGGTACTGGTTGAAGCCTAATCAACATTTGTAGGTTTTAGCCCTATACCAGATTAAATTACCAGTGTTTAACCTGGGAACAATCTGCGAGAAATATACTGCAGTGCCTCAGAGACAAGATGATTACACTATTAGACTTAGTAAGAGTCTAAAAAACCATTCTGATCATGCATCTCATCTAAAAATTTGCTATACAGTGTTCACACAAAACTTATTTAAGCAAGGAGTTAATGGGATTCAGATCTTTCAAAGTCAACAAGTTTTTTTTTTTTGGCAGACCCAGATGTACTATTTAGTCCTACAATCTGGTTGGTGATAGCTCATGTAGAGGGATTCTGACACACCATGAGGACATAGAAAAATCCATTGTTTCACATGTATACCATTTAAAACTCAGAAAAATGAAATTCATCATAAAGTAAATTTGTAGATGAGGAATCATTAAGTAAAGGGTTAGGTTGTCTTGGGTTTGCAGACCCTCTTTAGTGTAAGATAATTGAAATATTTGAATGAGCACTGTCAAAAATTTAGTCATAAAATCTTAACCACTTGATCCGATAAATAAAACAAAACTTGGTACAATTTATAAACATAGTATGATGATAAGTTACATAAAATCACACAATTATATACTTAACCCTTTCCCTCATATAGACTCATTTTGACGAACTCAATAAACCACATAAAGCCTGATCTGCAGAAAGCCAAACTCAAACCTTACCAAATTTAGTTGTAAAATACTCATTACCAGACCACTGAGGAGCAGCGAACAGCATAAAACCTGATCAGCCTGCGAGTTACTCGCAGGCTGATCTGGTTTTATGCTGTTCGCATAGGTCTTTTCATGGTATCCTCTATGAGGGAAAGGGTTAAGTAAGTAACATCAATAAATGATTTAAGAAATTGGCAGGAAATAAATCTATTTCAGAATTTTAAATTAATTCTGTTCAGTTTACACTACACCTAGAAAAATCAATAATGTGGTAGTAATTTTACAATGAATCTGCAATCTGCATAAACACATGTACATAATCATAAGTGAATAAAAATTTACCAGACATTTTTCCATTTTTTTCTATAAATGTGAGTCAAGTGATGAGATAATAAAAATTAACAATGAAAAATAAAACAACTTAAGGGTCAAAGTAAATCCCTGAATCTAAATTCTCAATATATATCATAACATGTCTTTGATATATTATTAGCCACTACTTCTGGTTATAGGAAACCATTGTTAAGTTTACATGATCAGTCTATAATCTGGGCTCAACAAGAAAGTGAAAGCAAATAAGTCAAGCTCAAATTACAACAATGAAATCTATTGAAATTCAAACATTTAAACTAGTAGCAAGTCTACCTGAACCCTTATATCAGTTCAACTCATTTAGACCCTTTGCCCCTCACATGGGAGAGCTGTACAATAAAAACAAGCAGATCAACTGTGAAGCCCTCCATTACAATCAACCCATCAACAAGGACAACATATCTCCAGTCAATGGGCGGCCATTAATGCTGACCTGGGTCTGAAGCGGGGATAATGCCTGGGTCACCAGCTGGTCATGTCCCGAGATGACCAGTACACTGGCCTAGGGTCATGTCCTGCCAGGTCAACACAACAGGGCCCACCTTGACCAAGCTGGACAATGGACAGTGGGCAATACAGTGGCCACACTGAGGCACTGGGCTCACAGGGAGGTTACAAATTACCCCTAGCATTCCTAAATATCTCCTGATCAGACCAGCCACTGACTGTTCAGAAAACAAATTGTTTTCAACCACGAAGTTTCTATCATATGATCAGACTAAAATTAATAGCTTGCAATTGCTATTTTTAAGATGCATTAGAATTGCTTTTGTGTAAATGTACTAGACCATGACCAGAGGCAATTATGTTCATGCTTTTAAGAAGTATGTAGTAATCTTATAGATCTTTAATTAACCCTTTCCCTCATATAGACTCATTTTGACGCCCTCAATAGGTATCACATAAAGCCTGATCTGCAGAAAACCACAGTTAAACCTTACCAAATTTAATTATAAAGTCCTCATTTCCAGACCACTGAGGAGCAGCGAACAGCATAAAACCTGATCAACCTGCGAGTTACTCGCAGACTGATCTTGTTTTATGCTGTTCACATAGATCTTTTCATGGTGTCCTCTATGAGGGAAAGGGTTAAGCAGAAAGTAAAATGAGAGGTTGCATAATGATATAAAACATTATTAAATACTTACATCTACAATCTGTTAATTGTGTGTTTACTATTTCATTTAATTTGACTGCATTTGTATAGGAAGATTTTCCTTAGAAATGTTCAAGTTATTAACCATACATAAACTAATCATATGCCAAATAAATCGGGGTAATTATGTCAGATAACATAATGAGAAAAATACCTCAGGTGGGTCGAAAAATATGGGAGACCTTGTCCGCGTCCATTGAGATATAATTATTTTTATTTTGTTTTCAGGGAATTTTTCTTTCAGAGATACTGAGAAAAATTAGAGCATCTCTCTAAATCTGGCTCTAGAATGATCGCTGAATACATAAACCTGTAGCTGGCTGAGGATAGATTTTACTTTTAAGAAAAAATATCAAGGTCCCTATTCATTCTTACCAAACAGTGTTTCAATCCAACACCTACTGAACCGTTCAAGTCATACTGCAGTCTAAACTGCCATGATCTATTTAGTTTCATTTCAAACAAAATCGTTAAGTATATTGAATAACCTAAAACTCTAGATTCACACAAAAAAATTACTCTTGCATCACACACAGAGTGAATTCCATTGAATACCCAATCATCCAATTTGGCCCTAAAACGAGAAAAGAGCAAGAGACCATAAAACATTGTAACAACCTCAAGTCCCCTAAAACATTTATTCAACAAGGGTCAAGGGGCTGACCCCACACAGAACATAATGGCCATTTTGCCAGCCATTCAGCATGAGAGCCTTTTGAAACCCAGGAAATTATACTTTCCACGGGCTGGTCTGTAATTCCCTCCAGGGCAATGACAGTCTCACTACTGGACAGTTGCCTGACTGGCAGTTATCTGGGCCCTGCTAATTAGTATCAGATACCTGTCACTCAAGCCACGGGGCCAGCATCAGTGTACACTGCAGCTGTACACTAACTGAGTCACTATGCTACAAAAAAAAAGAATTTTTAACCCAAGTTTCTATGACCTGTCTACAATCTGGACATAACTGTTGATTCCATCAAGGCTGAAGTTGCTGCAGTGAAATCAAATTAGATTATTTTAAATATATAAATTATTTATAATTATATGTGTCTTCATCTAGGGAATTTTGGCTAGTCAGTATTGCTCTGCAGAATCTTGTACATGACAATCTCCATTAATTGTATTACAATGGTGATGCTTGTACTTGAATAATTTCATATGTACAATCACTGATTTAACTCTATCCCCATCCTTCTGTTTTAAATCTATCATATCTCCACCATATGTATCATACTTACCCGTCTAACAGTTAAAAATCATTAATAACCTTAAATTCAAATTCAAATTGAATTTGAAATACTTTATTTACAACTTTATTGTATCCCCTATCTAGTATGACATATTCTATGGTTTTAAATTTTAAAATTAAACCTGATTTTCAACAATAAATACACTGAAAAAAATATCAGGCCATTTGATAAACATTTCCCTCATTTTCAAACGTAACTTGACCTTATTTCTCATAATTAGTATTCCAGGAAAAACGCTTTTATCATTTTTCACTAAACTCAAATATTAAACTAATTAAGCCCTAGAAAAATCATTATATATATTCAGGTTACTCAAGAAATCAATCGTTTAACGATTTTCAGTCATGTTAAATATGTTCAGCTTTCAAAACAAATAATGGCTACAAAAAAGATAAGAACGAAAACCAAATACTATCTTATTGTAGTACATTCACTTTCCACTCCTTCAAACACAGACCCTGACCTGTGCATGGCCATTTGACCCTGGTCAGCCACTACAGTCGCGTTACATCAGGCCAGTTACATAAGCCATCCAGTTGTAACTGTGTATGTACCAGCCACAGGTAACCCACTCCAAGGTGTGCCATCAAGCTGGGACCCTGTGATAACATCACACTATACAGGAAACTGCCGGGCAGGGGGAGAGGAACACTGGGCTTTGGGGTAGTTAGTTCCCCAGGATGTATGGGTCATTATGGCTCCATCAATTCTTAAAATTAGTAACTGAAGAGGGGATCTCAATGGCAAACTTTAACATTCTGTACATAATTAGATACCATATAAAACATCACAAAACACTTTCTCCCTCTGCACACCATATATAAATGATAATAATAAGACATCTCCTCCTGGAAACATGTATTTACAACATAATCATCTTGATAGTTACAGGGTTGGACCAGTACTCTGCACCTGGGATGAGCTTAAAAATTTCCCCTGCTCCAGCATAATTATACAAATCTCAACACTTTCAGATCTGCAGTCAATAAAACTACTGCTGGACCTTGGAACTCCGATTAATAAAAGATTAAGAACAATATGATTGTATTATATATATGAAACTATTATTTCTTGATCATTTTACAGTCAGACATGTTGTACTGGTATCATTTAATCATTTCATGTATTGTGTCCCTCAGTTCAACTCAAATTCTGTTGAATGAAATGCTCTATTCAAATTCTGTTTACCCTTTCCCTCATATAGACTCATTTGACACACTCAATAGGTACCACATAAAGCCTGATCTGCAGAAAACCACAGTTAAACCTTACCAAATTTAATTATAAAGTCCTCATTTCCAGACCACTGAGGAGCAGCGAACAGCATAAAACCTGATCAGCCTGCGATTTACTTGCAGGCTGATCTGGTTTTATGCTGTTCGCATAGGTCTTTTCATGGTGACCTCTATGAGGGAAAGGGTTAAATGAAACACTGATAACTTATTAGTAAGTACAGCAAAGTTTGTTTGATTATACATGTCTAATTCATAGCACAGCCATTGCCTTGGAAAGGTGGGCAGAACCTTTTTCTATACAAGGTGTTATCTCGAATATTGTGCAATATGTTACAGATCTTAACCCTTTCCCTCATAGAGGAAACCATGAAAAGACCTATGCGAACAGCATAAAACCAGATCAGCTTGCGAGTAACTCGCAGGCTGATCAGGTTTTATGCTGTTCGCTGCTCCTCAGTGGTCTGGAAATGAGGATTTTATAATTAAATTTGGTAAGGCCTAAAAAAAAAATACTCTTGTTTCTGGTGACCCGACCGACCGTACTTTTTTACCCCCGACCGAATTTTTTTTATGGCCAATTTTCGTAGTGGAACCCGGCAAGACAACGACGCGTATTTATTAGCGACAATTAGCGGTAGATGACAACGATATTTTTATTCGTCGTAAAATTCGCATGTCGTTGCCAGGTTACAAAATGGCTGCGCACTCGCCGGTGTTAACATGTCTGCTTGCAGTTCGGGTAGATAAATGCAAGCACTTTGACGGAGCAAACGAAATAAAAGCAATAGAAACTAGAAATACACCAAAGCAACTGTTTTTTGACATACACGGTTACAAACCTGATGTTGAAATTGAGGCAAAGTGCTCGGTATGTAATTCGTTCTAATCTTAAGATTAATCGTTAAAATAAAAAATTAAATATCACGATAGATCGGTAAATTTAGGTGTATAAATATAATATAAATAATTAAATCATTCACTGGAATGATTATGATGCAAATTTACTAATACGAATTTTAAAAATAATCTACAGATCAAGTATTGCTGCAATATCAGTGGAAATTTCTCGTCTGTTTTTGGCCCTGGTACCGGTATCGGTGAACCATTTAGTTTGGGTTTGGAACACTGTTGAATATCATAATAATATTTTGTGACTTTGTCAGTACCTTTTTGATATACTGAAAATTGGACCACCCACATTGTATTTTTTTTTAAGAATAATGGTTGATCAATTTCTATGAAGATTATGTGTTCATGATCTTTTACAGACAAAAATCCAGGCATCAGATTCATCAATGTATGTCATTGACCCGAGCCTGAGCATAGCTGATCTGATGGGTTTTTATCCGTTGAAAACATTATACCTAAAATGTAAAACCCCTACACATACAGAGGAAAATCATCCTGAGAAGGGCATAGGAGTAGAAACACGCATAAATGCTTTCAACTTACTCTTGGCAGGATCGAAGGTGTTTCCTGAGAAAAAGTCATCATGGTATGCATACTTTAATCTGACAGAGAGATACTTCAGTAGAAAAAAAATCAACAAAAAGAAATAAAAAATGTCCTTCCTGAAATTCTTTTGCAACAATCTAATTTAAAATTGTTTATTAAAAATGATTTGGTAGTTTCAAATTTATGTTAGTTTGCTTGTTTTGAAAGAAAATCTCTCATATCCGCTTCCTGGAATCACCAAGTACCAAGCAATGAATGTTTAGTTTCTTGTAAAAAAATAAAAAAAAAACCGGCTTGCCCCTGAAGAGGGTTCAAACCCACGCAGAACACTGGTCCAACGCATAAATCACTAGGCCACTCAAGATATAAATTAATAAATCAGCACATGATATATATGTTGCGACATAATGTAATGCTGATCTTATGGCTGTCTAGATTGGTTTCATAATTTAAAAATCTCATACATGTATTTCTTTTGAACAGCAATAACAGGAAGGATGAGTTGTATAATGACGTTGTAGAGATGTGCATCAACAGAAAGCTGAAACTTCACAAAAGTGTAGTGAAAGACGAGGGGAGCTATATCATCCGTATTGGCATAGCATGTAACACACCAGTCGAGCTTGCATTCTATAGGGCAGACTTTGCCAAAGCTGATCTTTGTTGCTTCTGTGCATCAGAAAATGCTGTAGTTGATGAGGAATTGAAAAAACATTTCAAGACAGTATTGCCCATGTGTGAATCTTGTAGGGATATGGGATTCAAACCAGTTCATGCCCGTCCATTTGGTGCAAAAAAATAAAAAAAACAAACACAGAAATAAATATTCTGACATGATATTTATTTCCAAGTGAATATAGACCCTTTCCCTCATAGAGGACACCCTGAAAAGACCTATGCAAACAACATAGAACCAGATCAGCCTGTGAGTAACTCACAGGCTGATCAGGTTTTATGTTGTTCGCTGCTTCTCAGTGGTCTGGAAATGAGGATTTAATATAATTATATTTGGTATAAAGGTTTAACTGGTATTCTTCAGGCTTTATGTGGTACCTATTGAGGGTGTCAAAATGAGTCTATATGAGGGAAAGGGCCATTCTAATGTCATTCTAATGTATATCCATGAGATATATATTAAGTTTTCAAAAGTTATAGTAAAAAATGCTTTTGTGGTACTATCACAGTCAAAATTACATGATCACATATGTATCACTTTTTTTAAATATTGCATTGGAAACATGCTGATTATTATGTTTAAAGAAATAATATATTGTGTGTTCTGACAATGTCATTTCTCATGCTTCTAGTCATTCTGATAAATTTATTTACAAAAATATTAAAGTCATTTAATTCCAGGGAAATTTGCAGTTTTAATATTAAAAGTAAAAATGTTTTGTGGAAAATTAAGCATTCTAAAATAATAAATATTTTGAGCATAGTAAAAAAAATTACAAGATATTACTATCACATATGTATCACATTTTTTAAATTGCCTTGCAAACATGTTGATATTATTATTATTTGAAAAAGTAATTGTGTATTCTGACAATGTCATTTCTCATGCTTTTAGGCATTCCTTAAACTAGTCATTTCATTATTCTAGTCTGACATTCCTTGATTGTCAATAGTTTAATATAAATGTTAAGAAATAAAAAAATGGTTATTAACTGCACACTGTCTTTGTTTTAAATACATTAGTCAAGAAGACTTGCATGTACATTCAAAGTGTGTGAAATTCCATTTGGTTGTATAGCTCTCTTCTTCTTGCTGGTAAACAGATGTTAAAAAAAAAAAAAAAAAAAAAAAAAAAATCCCTACCTACCGACCCAAATTTTTTTGAGGGGTGTCACCAGAAACAAGAGTATTTTTTTTTTAGGCCTAAGGTTTAACTGTGGTTTTCTGCAGATCAGGCTTCATGTGGTACCTATTGAGTGCGTCAAAATGAGTCTATATGAGGGAAAGGGTTAAGTAAAGATTATCCCTGCCTGCACTGCCTTTATACTGGCAGTTGGTCTACATAATATTTCATATCCATGGCATTTCCTAGCAACAGAATCTGAATACATGAAAATCCTTCCTTCATACAGTATGTGACTCTCTGATGACTCGATAGAGGATGTGAGCTTTGCATGTTTAAAGATGTTTCTGACTGTCTAATGAGTCCATTGTATGACTTATTCTGCTTTTATCCTCTGCCACAGACAGACTCCCTTTGTGCTGTGTGACAAGCTGACAATCTACAGGTAAAATTAGGTCAGTCTTTCTTGTTATTTATAGCAAAGTATTGAAAACTATTGTATTTAAATTGTATTCACCCAGACACAAGAAATGTTAAATACAAATAAGAATTCATGTTTCAGAGGGCCACAAGAAACTTGCCCCCCCCCCCTCTCATTCAATTTAGCAATTACAATGCTGTGGGCACTTGTCAGTGTATTTGTAACCAGTGCAAACTAATATCAGCCTGCACATCCATGCAGTCTGATCATGGTCTGCACTGTTCACTATTCAGTGAGTAAATTTTCAGCAAGCACCCTGGGACACAAGTTTCTTCCTTGCTGCAACAATACCACAACAAACATTCTAAACCTACTGTCCAAAGTCCCAAAATAGTTCCTGAATTCCAAGTTATACATGTATAATATCATTACGGTACATGCAATAAGAAAACTTGTATTGTTTCTTTCTTTTTTTTTTAGTTACCATTGCTGCGACAGTATTTCAGTCATATAGCAATGTCCAGTTAATAACAGGTGGAGAAAGACCCTGAATACACTGAGGCATCCGGGTAGAACAACCAACCGAACGCAAGCAAGCTGGAAGGCTTTCTCACATGAAAATCTGAATGACCTTGCCTGGACTCAAACCCATGCAGTGAGGGGCTGAGTGAGTGTTAAAGTCAGGGACTTTACCCTCTCGAACAAAGAGGCCCTGTAGAAAACTTGGAGCTTATGAATATTTCAACATTCAGACACTAGGCTTAAACAATCCTCATATCAGGCAAAGGATATTAACAATGAGTTTGAATGACTTGGCTCTCAGCCAGGGATTCCGATCCTCAAGCTGAAGCCAAAGAGAGGGATCTGTATTTATATGTTGTAAGAGCTTGTTTCCCAATCAACTAAGATAAAAATAAGTTAAAGTGAGCAAAAGAGACTGGTATTATCACTGTTTATATTAGGTCCACACACACTTAAAACTTCTGAAGGTTTTTCTAAACATTAATTGACAACATGATATTATTACAGAATGATTTTGTCACTAAACTAGAGCTCCGCACAGTGGCGCAGACAAGCTAAAAATGCATGCATACATGTTTGATTAATAATTAATTTTAATTGATATACAATGTTACAAACATGACATTTCGAAGAATGATCTGCAACATGATTTGCTGTACATGTGTATATATATCAAAAAGTTTGTCATATGAAATGTATATTTTTATATTTTACTATTTTTTTGGTAAATTTTACTATTTTTTGGTAAATTTTATATTTTCAGTAAATTTTATCAGACATACCATAATAATACAGCATTCTAGCAACAATGACTCTAACCTCTAAGCTAATCTCAATGTTACTGCAAACAACGCATTACTGTGAAACATGCATATTATTATTTCAGTGTATGAACTGCTATTGATCATTAAGCTTGAGTGAGAGGAGTTGGCATTTGTGTTTATCACAAACTTGTTATGTATTTCTCTGTTGGTAGCATTCCCATGGCTATACAGGAAGTGGGTACCAGACCATTACCCTTAAAACTGACCATTGAAGCAACTCTGGGAGTCTGGTCACTAATTGCTCGTTTATCACAACCACCAGACTTCACACCTCTTCTGACTTTTCCTCATACCCTTGAATACACCTTGGCTGACCACTACTTGACCCCTTAGTGACCTGGGCACAGGTCAAAATAGCCCCAAACCACCATTTAGTCATTACAAGGTGATATCAGGCTTAATAAAAGGCAATAGAAATACCACACAATTTGTCCCCTTATGCAACAGAGGCTGAATGAGGCTTTTTTCTCTTGGTCTTATACTAGTAAAGGTCCTGCTTATATACACATCTCAATCACACAGAAATTCTTACAATGATGCAATATAAAATATTTTAGAATAGAATACATAGGAGAAGGGGGTGGGCTTTTTTATAACCACTATTTAGTTATATCCCCAACAGCCAATATCAAAAAGATTTTTTCCCCCCAAATTCCCACTAAATTGCAGTATGAAAAAAAGAACAGCATTAAACAATCAATCTGATAAAAAACTGACAAAACATTTTTTTTTCTACACTGCCATTTGAAAAATGGCAATTTTGGTTAAATTAATTGCTGATAAACTGATCAATATATCCTTCGTTAAGTTTATTCCTTATCTATAGATTTCTTGATACTGGTATTTCTTGACTATTTTTCCAAAGTTCTTACATTTTCAAAGAAAGCCAATTTACTTGCAATCGAAATGTCTGAAATAAGACATATAAAACAATGCTCCATACATATATTATGATGAGAGGACATGAACTGTCTTAATATTGGGATCTTGATGGCATACAATAACACATCTTTATGGAGGTAGACCTACATTACAAGCAATATGGTGCTGACACTGACAGCATTTCTCCCCTTTCACTAGTTTTTAATATTGATAAACCCAATCAGTTAAAAGCTGTTCTCAATATTCTCACAGGGTCTGACTGACTAAATATCCTGACAAACTTTTCAAGCTTTTAACCACAATTTCCAATGATTGGAGACAGACAATGAGGACAGATGAATTAAAAAAGACTTAATTAGCATAATTATGTTGATACATTGCTAACTATGATGTACTGATGTAGCTAGGGGTTTAAAATCTTACCCTGGCATATGAAAATTAGTGTAGGGTGCGTTAAAAATAAGGAAAAGATTCTAGTTTTCTTGATTTTACTATCTCAAACTTTAAAAGGGAGAGTAAAAATAACACCTCTATCTTGGTTTTTATTACTTAACCCTTTCCCTAATATAGACTCATTTTGACGCACTCAATAGGTACCACATAAAGCCTGATCTGCAGAAAACCACAGTTAAACCTTACCAAATTTAATTACAAAATCCTCATTTCCAGACCACTGAGGAGCAGCGAACAGCATAAAACCTGATCAGCCTGCGAGTTACTCGCAGGCTGATCTGGTTTTATGCTGTTCGCATAGGTCTTTTTATGGTGTCCTCTATAAGGGAAAGGGTTAAACCATATTACATATGTAACTCTCTATTTATTGTTGTTAATTCAGAAATAATCCAATTGAGTTCACCAATATCTAAGCTTTAATAAAAAATAAACAAATAAAACAATTGTTAGTGATTATAAAGTTTTATAATGTCAAGGAAATAAAATCCAGGTTTTGTGAAAAATATGTTATTATATGCTATAATAATAGAAATGAAAAAATGTACACAACACAAGCACAATTCCAGAATACCCCATTACAGAAAGTGAAATCAGGTAAAGCACTCGGGTATCATTACAAAATCAGAATGCTTGAAAGAACTACATGACGATTGTACTCACCCATCTGGACTGAACTCTGTGATGAAAGTTGATCTACAATGGCCGGACACAGAACAAGCCTGAAATGGGACACAATCTTCCTGTAATTCTAAACCTATTCTGAAGAAAAACTAAATCATAGTAAATGGGAGCAGTGATCCAGTGGTAACATATATGTCATTATACGGGTTGTGGGTTCAAACCACAATGGGGGCAAGAATTCATGGCTGTACTGGGCCATCCAAGGAACTGTCAAGTGAGATTAGTGTAAGTTGTAAGAAATTATTTTCCAACTGATCTAAGTATTTAACTAAATACAGTATGAAGTGACAAAAGACTGAGTTGTGGTTCCAAGTTGGAAACTGGAGTTCTTGATCAAGATTTGCATTAGGAAATGGTGAGAACCCTTGGTTAAATATATCCCACTTAAAAAAACAACAAAAAAAACAAACAGAATGAGCAGCCAGCTACAGTAACTGTTTGTTAAAGTTAAATCATTTTATTGTCATAAGTACAGGGCAAAATTAGCACTGGCAATAAGGTCACCCATTTATTTCAAATCTAAAATCATTCTTGTGGAAAAAAAACACTGAAATAGTTTAACCCTTTCCCTCATAGAGGAAACCATGAAAAGACCTATGCGAACAGCATAAAACCAGATCAGCCTGCGAGTAACTTGCAGGCTGATCAGGTTTTATGCTGTTCGCTGCTCCTCAGTGGTCTGGAAATGAGGATTTTGTAATTAAATTTGGCAAGGTTTAACTGTGGTTTTCTGCAGATCAGGCTTTATGTGATACCTATAGAGTGCGTCAAAATGAGTCTATATGAGGGAAAGGGTTAATCCGCTATATCCTGTTGATCCTCTAAACTCTTATACATCTGCTGCAAACATAGCTTCAATAACCTCTTCACTGGTCATCTTGATTAACCATTTTTCAGTGGATTAACCAATTTTCAGGACTGACTAATTTTCTTTCATCTCTAAATTTAAAAAAATTCTTGTTCTGCCTTTTCATGAAATCATGATCTGATCATCTAAGGCAGTTCAAACAGTCTCACCTACAAGTTTAAGATGAGAGGCACCGTTATAAAACCTGATCCAACTTTCTCACTGATTTTTTTTTAAATTTCCTGATTTGCAGCATACCACTGAATTCATAATCATAAGTTTTCTCTTTAAGGAATAACATATGTCCCTGCCATTCCCATTTCAGAAATTGATACAATTTCCTCAGAAAACTTAAAGAGATAACTGTATATTGTACCGCTTGCTTTATATCATTTGCTACACTGTACTCTTAAGTACCTTGGACATTTAAGAAGAAATCAGAATCAATCCTGATTAGGCTGAAATAGCTTTCAGACTGAATATCTTAACATTGGTAAACCATGATGTAAGTACGCTGAGCACAGAGCAATAATGGGATCATTATCAATATGGATATTTCAAACAGATACCTTGTTCACGAATGACTTCGAAACTTTCTCTTCTACAAGGTCCTCTACCTGCATCATGGAAGAGACCTTTCTTCCTTTCCGGCTCCCATACTCCCTCTGTTGTAGGAAGTTTAACAGACTCATTGTCAGGGCCTGTAAACAAAGGTAGGTTTTCTTTAAATTCATAAATCACCACTAAGGCACTAACCATTGCATATCCAGGTTTTTCTGTTTGCTAGATTTAACGTCCCACCGTCAGTATTTCAGTAAAATTTAAATGAGATTTTTGTCTGCATGAAAGTGATACAGTGCTTCCTCATTGCCATAACAGCTAGGTATTGCCATCATATTGGTAATAGAAAAGTAGCATGATAATTCATCCTGGCACATTATACTACTGAGTATTACTGACAAAGAGCTAATCAGTACAGGGACTTCAAATATTCTATGTGCAAATTCATCATATTCCAGCACTATCTTTAATGACTTTGGTACACATGTTGCAGTCAGGGGTCAAATCCATTATCAGCATTCTGCAGATTTAAAAGCATGCAGGGGTTCGATGCCCTTCGTGGTTGAAAAAATAGGGGGCCCTTGACAAAAAATATAGGATTCATTTATAATATGCATGTACTGTCATCTGATATGCTATGATGATCTAATCTTGCTGTTCCACTTCTGAATTTAGGTCAGAACATAATGAAAACGCTTGCAACCATGAATATTTTAAATGTTTATTATGTTTCTTTCCATTAATGTCATCATTAGAATTCAGGTCACTGGAGAGTTGAGGGATTACATTTCTTCTATGTCATTACTGTTTGAATTTGTTTCCTTACTGAATGTGTGAGATTTCTAAAATAGTTTGCTATTCATTTGCCACCATCCTTACCTGACATGTTTGTTCTGATTATGCATGACTCAGTAGCAACATATGCAACTCCAGACCATTATAAAATTTGATTGGCCAAAATAGTTCAACACTTTAATATAAAGCATAACAAAGTGAAACCATCCCTTCAAATGCCAAATGCTTTGGATTTGCATAGTACCATTTCTTACTCATACTTCTAAGGTGTGATGAAAAAAAGTTACTTGTTTCTGGGTTTTTCTTCAGCCAATTGGGAAAAGTTAGCGTCATTTATAGTCAAACTAGGAAAATCTGCGTAATTTTTCATCCAATTGAGAATTTTGATCATACTGTAACATTAAACAGTATTAATTATACAAAATCCAAACCGAACAGATATTTATTTATTCATGTATCATATTTACTGAGTTAAGCTAAGTTTACAGAGAAATATCTCTGCTCTTTGCTTTCTGAACTTTTCTGTTTTGTCTATCTTAGTGACATTTTCCATAGACTGACAAGTAGAAGGAGAAGACAACAGTTCTGTTACACTTGTGCTAGTGCCGGTGTTATCTGATTCTGAATCAGGAATCTCAATGACTTTGCTTTTTGAACATATCATCTATTTTTTGGTTTCCATGATCAGGTTTGCATGTACTAATACTTAAGTCTTTTTCTATAGTACTTACGATTGTGTGACATGATTATGAGTTGAAATTCAGATTTATTTCAGGAAAATAGGGAAAACTTGCTATGCCATGCTGATTTGCAGATGTATCTCTGATATTGTACCAAAATATGTTTTGTCCCCAATTCTCTATTGCTTTATATAGGTAGTTACAAAACGGCAGACTGTGAAACGATAAAGAGTATTCCATAATAAAATGTACTGTAAATAATACACCACTTGCAAATGTAGACAAAGCAGCTGCAGAACGGCTACTTTTTGCTTGATCTAAATTCTTCGAATTGGGAATTTTATTACTGATGATCGGAAAAAATGGTCGAATTTGACAATTGGTAACGCCTCCGTTTTCCGGAAGTGCTTATATGAGGGGAAAAAACCTGTGTTTCCACTAACCCGACCAACCCTATTTTCATATACCGACCCTAAACTTTTTTCGTAGCATTCAGGCTATTTCGGCTTCTAAACACTTTTTTCCCTTAATTACTCTAAAAAAGAATAAGGTAAAAATGGAAAAAAAAGTTTTACTTTAACCAACCTACCGACCCTATTTTTTTCCAGAGATTTTAGTGGAAACAAACAATTTTTTTTTTTTGCCTAAGTGTATGTGTAAGTATGTCTTTGATGCTTTAACCTTGAAAAATATACACGACACCTAGGACTTACTGGACATAAATTTATGCATTTTCTTTTTTTTTCAGGATTTATTTGCTGTTAAGGCACAAAGGACACAGCAATTGCAGAAAAATGCATTACCTTCTTCTTAATAATTTGATGTTCTATCCAGTGGTGCTAGGTGGTAGGTCTGGTGCAAATCCATGAAGAATGATTCACTGATGACATGCAGAATATCAGAAATGGCACTGATGTTATTGTTAATCAATGGGATATGTAGTTAAATACATTTATCTAAGGTCAACCATGTACATCAAAATTTAGTGTATACCACCAAGAGAGAGCACTTTCCATGGTAAACTTCAGGGGGCTTGTGAGTTTTTGTATTTATACAATCAAGCATATGAAAGACAGTTTTGTCAACCAAGATTAGTGAGTGAAAAACCACTCTTGTAAAGGGAATAATAATAAAAAAAAAGTAGATATAATTGCTTTGGCAATAAATAAGTTGATGAATTTGGGCTAAACACTAGCCACTTGTGTATAACAAAAATAAAATGACTCTATTTTCTTTTTTATTTAAAAATAATCTGGATCTAGAAGTGAATTTTTCTGTCAAACAATGCAACATTGGCTTATCAGTATCACAAACAATATTGTTTGTTTACATTTCTAAATAAGAAAACGACAGTGTTTTTTTTTTTAAGTTATTATGTACTGGCTATGTTGGTAGTCTTGTTTAATCACAGAAGGTTTCTGTTTCCAAAAGCTTTTTCCTGCCAGATTATTCAATTCCAAGGAAAATGCACATTTACCTGAATTTCCTCATATGACGTGGTAAGTTTACGAGACGTAAACGGTTATTTACTTATCATATCCATTCTTCATTGAAATCGTAATACATCGCAGCTACACACACACACTAAAAGAACTAGGTTTATTTTGTGTTTTCACTTATTATGCCAGAATTTTTGTACTCCTATGTGTTGAACTTATGACCTCAAACCCCCGGATGGATGTACAACGGTGTTAAGGTAAATATTTCATCGGGTGATTTATTCACGTCTGTATAGAATCCCTAGTATCACAAGAGTGTTCTCTGTAACACATGGGTCACCTTCTGAAGCGTGACGGATAGACAGACAGACAGACGACGGAGAAGTGACCCCTATGTGTCAATTACAGCAGTTGACACAAAAAAGTATCCGGTACAATTCTTTGACTGCTCATTATAAAAATAGCATGCTTTAATAACACTCCAAATATAAAATACCTAATTAAAAATCAACGACCTTTTTATACAATTTAATATTATTATAGGATCTCTCTCTCTCTCTCTCTCTTTCGCCATACACGGTCAGTCCAGTCACAGAGATGAACTTCGTGGTCATCTTAAGATCCTCCAGGTCTTTGGTTCATTGGAGTGTCCGATGGCCATGTTGCTTATCTCTCCTGGTCATGTCGTTTGCATATTTGGAGGATGTGCTCTATGGTCTGTTATTATTCACTACATGGACAGAACACTTGGTGATGGTACCAGCTTGTACTTCCTATACATATGTGAATTCAGTCTGTTTTGACTGATCGCAGTCTGACTATTGACAACTTGCTCTGGCCTGTGTAGTTGATGATATGCTTTTTTTTTATTGCGACCTCATCAGTG
>CM037779.1:54773071-54823071 GCA_021229015.1 Solen grandis
ATCAATTATATCCGTACATGATGGACACATTTGCAAAAAACAAATCACAGGAAATACTAATGAATATCAATACCGGTCTAATTTGTCAACACATTTGACTTGTTGTCTAGAAAGGGTCTGCTTTTTGGCCCCTTATATAATAACTAAAAAAGCTATGTTGGTGCAATAAAAATTTGCAGAGTATCATTTTTAAACTATTTTTAATCAGGAGGGAAATTCGCTCTATAAAAAATATATTTCATGCGCATGGTTTGATATATGACTTAAGGTAATGGAACCCAAATTCATACATTTTGAAATGTTGGTTTATTTGGAGGTTTTTATTCTATTCATTTAAAGAAAGTATTTTGTGCGATATAAGAAATTTCTGACCACAGATTCTAAAAAATTAACGATTTTTAGTTTTTCTAAATCTGTATTGAAATGCTTACGCAAAGTATGTGGTGTAAACGTATAGAAACTGATTATAAAATCATCAAAGTTCCCATTTTTTTCTCATGAATTGATATATCATATTTCTAATGTATTCAAATGTCAGATATATTAAAAACATAAGAGATCACTTTGATAAATGTATAGTTATAAATCATAGAAGAAATTCTACATATTACACCGGCCCCGGTGGCCGAGTGGTTATTATATTCCTTTATTTTGAGCCTTTTCAGTTATTTTCCTAGCCAAACTTTCATCATCATTTGTTATCACTTAAAAAAAAGTTACTGGTGTTGCACGCAATACATGAATCCCCTACCTGTAAGGTGCATAATTTTTCCGTTACAACAGCAACCAGAATTTTGGTCAGAGAAAAAAAAAACAAAGTGACGTGCAGAATCTCCATACTGACATCTGTTCAAATACCAAGATTCATGATATTATCTTAAATGGTTTTTAAGTTATCGCGGGATTCAGATTTCCGGACATCCAGACGGACGGACAGAAGGCAAACCTATAGCCCCTTCCGGTGTAAACACCGGTAGGGGACTGAAAAAAAAAGCATCATGTTATTATGTTTGATAGTGTAATGTCCTAGAGTAGTGCCTTGCTTTTTCGTATTTCTTTCTCTTTCATTCTTTGGCTTGTTTTTATCTTTGATACTATTTAGGGCAACACTACTTGTTAAATTCACAGGATAACAACTCAAGACTTCGCAATATGCCAATATGTGTCTAAATTCCTAACTTCTGGAACTTGCTTTCCCTGTGTTTTCCACGGCAGAATCTATTTTATGTAACCAGTTTCGCGATGTTTACATTGCTTTCCTGCATCAATCCTTGTGTTGATATAGTTTATATTTCCTAGTCAGATGTAGTAACCATGATTTAAGTTATTTCCACACTCCTATATGTAAACAGACACTCGTTAAATATCAGTATATTGTGTATTTTGCAAGATCTCCAGAGTTGCCTGGCAACAGCTGTGGGGGTTTGTTTGAATATCGAAATTCCATCAATTAAGCGCTAGAAACCGTACATATGAGGTTAATGTCATTTCTATTTAATCCTTTATTGTTTGCTGTAGAAATATAAATATTGGTAATTACCGTATATTTTTATAGGCTGCGCATTCTTTTCATTGTGAGCCCACACCACACCGTGAGCAGTGTACAAACCTTTGTGGGCTGTGGGCCTCACATTTGTGAGCTGTGAACTGCTGCTGGGTATAAATACAGCGTTCCCCCGCATTTATGGGACTCCAACAATTTTCGATAGTGTGCGTTTGGCTTTGTGTTTTATTTCGGCATTTTAAGTTACACTTAAGACAATCAGATAGGGTTATGTGTAAATGCTTTTATTCTTGTACAGAGTCTGCGCTTACATGTTAATAATACAGATATTTATTTATTCATTTTCTAAATTTTATAAATGAAATAGTTATGGTATCCTTCATGTGAGCGATTGTTAGCTCTTCTTCCGATATTTTAAATCAGTTTTACGTCGTCTTTATGCGATTAATGTTAAATTATAAATACAAAATCTAGTTAATATAACACTACGTTTATTGCGTTAAATGAACAAGTAGGACCACCTTAGTGTTCATTACTTAGTAGATTCTAGATGTTACATTAGACTATTGAGATAAAGCTATTATTTAGATTAACTATTGGTTCTTACACAAAGTAAAAACCAATTCTTTGAAACTTAAAGTCACTTTGTGTTTATTATAACAGTCCCTGTCATTCCTTTTATTAATAATAACGTCCGTTGAGGTCCAGTCAATCAGAATAACGTCCTAGAAAATTGTACCCGGCCTAACTTAACGCAGTCGAGGCCGTAACAATATTACCCTCCCCTCCCCTCTTTCCTATTGCTTTTAGTCGTTGGTTCGATATCCGACCTCACCATACCTAAGTCGTTACATGTGGTACTTTTAGCTCCATTCTTATTGTTGTTGTATTGGGGTTTACCGTCGCTGCGATAGTATTTCAATCATATAGAGACGTCCAGCTAATTACAGGTGGAGGAAGACCCCGAGTACACTGAGGTACCCGGGAAGAACCACCGACCTACCGCAAGCCAGCTGGAAGGCTTCCTCGCGTGAAAAATCCGAAGTCCCTACCGGGATTCGAACCCACAGCGGTGAGGGGCTGAGAGTTAGCTCTATTCCTGAGTGAACAAGAAAATATATAATTTGATTTAAATTATTATCGATCGTAACACAATTTTTTCTTTATTTTTTCAATATAGTTTGATTCTATATCTAATATTTATTTTTCATTTATAATGTATCAGTTGGTAGTAAGCACCTAGTCTTTTACATACTGACATGTTAATAACCAGGAACACATTATATTTTGCACTACACATTTGAAACAATCTAACAGAAATAAAACCATGTAACACTTCTTTTTATAAAGCATTTAGAATAACTGTTGTAATATTTACATAAATAATCTTCAAGGACCCTGGTTGTTCTATACATCATTGCCTTAAAAATACCGAATAAATATTTTATAAGTCGAAAACGCTTTTTAATTATTATTTTACAATGAATTGTGAAAATGAATATTGGCATATTTCGCTTGTCTGTTTATCATAAAAAAAAATGTTCTATTAAAAAGGGAAGGTCATGAAAGATTGTGTGTGTGTGTGGGGGGGGGGGGGGGGCAATAACATTCGCATCCGCAATCGGGTTATAGTGTAACGGACAGACAGACGGACGGGCAGACGACGGAAAAGTGATCCCTATGTGTCACCTCTGCTTTTAGCAGGTGACACAAAAAAGTGAATTTATTATCTAAAACTTTATAATTGAAATCAAAGATGGAGGGGATAAAACAATCTTAAATGAGAAAGGAATTAGTTTCAATTGGATTATCTGATTGTGATAAGTGACAGAAGTGAATACCTAAGGTATTCACTGTGGATAAAAATGTTCACATGTCCAGAAATTGTAAGTACAGTAGCTTTGTTTATAAAGTAACTTGTGTTAGAGACAAGAGCTGAGTAAAAAATCTATTAGCAGTAATATAAAAACAATATATAAACAGTAACATACAGAGTCATGTGTCAACACAAAAAGTACTTTTTCTGCTGAAATATACAATTTGATTTTAAACATACAATCAATGTTTTAATATTGCAGAGGACTGTCATCAAATGCAAACAGTGTTCGTCATTTTAACATTAACTCAAGAAAATAATAATTGCCTTAACATGTATATATAAATAATACAGTAGCCAATAATTAGTTAATTGAATCACATATTCAGCTAAGATCTCTTATATCTATTACATTTACTTAATAATCATAAAATTTGGTTATACACCTTCTTTGTCTCTTGTAAAATACCTTTATAAATTTAGTTATTTAAAGTTTTACAGAATTCACTTGTCATGAGATTAACAATTTTTTACATACTTGGATGTTTTATGGTATTGTTAATAAAAAGTTTCCTGTGTTTTTAAAAATAGGGACATTTTCATAACATATGCATTTCATCTCCTAAGTCATTGGTGCTACACAGGGTACATTTTCTTTGTGTATATTCAGTATTATTCCATCTCCCTGATTCAATTTGCAGAAAATGATTTCCTGTTATGAATTTTAATATATTGATATATGCTGGTTTTCTCATTTTTATACGATATTTGCACATTTCAAAACTGCTTTTAATGAAAGTGTAATTTATGTCTTTATTATATTCTCGTGTTGAAGCATACTCAACTGCATATATAGTTAAAAGAAGAAGACAACATTAAATAAAAACGACTTCAGCAATTCACCATATTATTCGTACTTCTTCTCAAACAGCAAATAATGAAAAGAAAAAAAAATGATAAGTGAGAAAAAAACATGAATTTACAAAATCAACGCCTGCATCATGGATTCAAACCTGTCACTTTGTGATTACAAATCAGCCGAACTTACCACTAGGCCACCGGACTTATCCAAAGCATGAAACATTGCTAACTATACTACTATTAAAAACAAATGGTTGGATCGTAATAATTCATGGAAACGAACGAAGAACATCCCGGAAGGTCAATCTTGCCAAACAATATTATCAAATACTTTAAATGCTAGATCAAGAGGTAAATTCAGATTAAATATATTAACTATTCTTTTATAAAGTAGATGCATGGCTTAACGTGCTTGTTGTGCGGGGTGTTTCTTGTCAGTTATGAAGCTGCCATTTCTAGTGAAATAGGTGCCTAGGTATTTATAAGAGTTAACTATTTCTATTTCTCTATTGCCTATCTTTAGAGATGCATTTCTTTGCTTAAAACCAAAGTCCATTACTTTTTTTTTAAATGTTGATGTTTAATTTCCCTATTTTTGCAATTTCAGACACATTTATTTATACTATTCTGTAGTTCCTATAGGTCATCTGAAATAAGTATAGTTTTAAAGAAAAAGGATATTCAAATCAATTCCTTTGTTATAAGAAGACTATAAAGATGATCTTCTAAATCATTAAAAAAAAGAGACTAACATCGGGGATAGATTTTCGCCTTGCCTGACCCCACAGTTGCAGCCAGAGAACTCTGATTTTTCACTATTAATTGAAATACATGATTTGATATTTTGGTACATACTTTTTACTATTAAAGAAATACCACTTACATTTTGTTTAAGAAGTTTTGCCAAAAGCCATCATGCCAAACTGAATCAAGTGCTTTTGAAAAGTCAATACAAATACAGTATAGTCTTTTGTTATAGAATTTCATGTGATCTGTTGTTGAGAGTTTTTCCCAAAACCCTGCCTGATTTTATGATAAGATATTATTTTGTAAAAGGAAAGTATCAGGTCTATTATTATAATGTAAATAGTTAGCTTAACTAAGTAAGGTTAAATATAGTCACTTTTAGGATTGAGAATTATCGCGTTTCTACAATCTTTGCTGTACCTTGTTTTCCCTTTTCTTCTATACATGTAATATGTAATTTTATGTTTTCTGGGGAATGTGTTATCAACATTTTCTTTTAGAATGGATGAGAGTTTGTATGAAATGTCATCAAAAGAGTTTGTATACTGATATATTTGTATGGATTGGTCTACTTCGGGGATAAATTCACTTATTTTGTTATCTGACAAAATATTATTTAATGATATGTCATTGTACCATTTTGTCTATGTGAATGACTGATAATAAAATACTTTCAGTGACAATATAGACTTTCTAAAAGAGAATGGCTATCACTAAACAAGTGCTAGTTCAACAATCTAAAATCTTTACTAAATAAGAAACCAATTACTCTGCAAAGTATATAATCTATTACATAATATATTTTGGATTGTCATTTTACCTAGGGTCTTATCTGAGCCACGTCTCCCATTTATTTTCACTAAATCATTTATTTTACACATGCTAATCATTTTATAGCCATGGTTAATCTTGGTATCTTGAGATATTCGTTTGAGGTGTATGCCACTTTGTAATAAAATTATTTCTGACTGGAGATATCTATCAATTTGGTCAATACCAAAATAATCATCAAAATCTTCCTCTGAAAATCATGCATTCTAGCAGTTTGAGCATTTAAGTCTCCAAAAAGAAAAGCGTTCCCATATTTTAATGTCAATTCCCTCTCAAAAATTAAAAAACAAGAGGGCCATAGAGGTCCTGGGTCGCTCATCTGAATATAGGGTTATTTAAGGAATATCTGTAGTAAAACATTTGAAATCTGGCCAGTAGTTTGGAATAGATATGATTTTTAAAGTTTTCATACTTTTTTTTTCTTTTCGTTGCCATGGCAAGTTTATATTAGCAACGTTTGTGGAAGTTCACACAAGGATCATCCCTGCCAAGTTTAATCTAATTCTGTCAAGCGATTTCAAAGAAGATGTCGTTTAAAGTTTTAAATATATACATATAAGGCAAATTAGCCCAGCCCCTGGCGGCCATGTTGTTTTTTGTTGTTTTTTTTCATCGTTCAATTTTAGCAATCTTGGTAGCGGGTAACCCAAGGAACATAGTTTTCATATTTTTCCATTGCCATGGCAACTAGAGTTCTACATGGATCAAGTCTATTTAAGCAACTTTTTGTTAAGGTTCATCGAAGGATCATCACTGCTGAGTTTAAATCAAATTCTGTCCAGCGGTTTTAGAGGAGATGTCGTTTAAAATCTTCACTATATACATAAAATGCAAATTAGCCCCGCATCTGGCGGCCATGTTTTTTTACGGATCGGAATAATTTTAGCAATCTTGGTAGAGGGTTACCCGAGGAACATATGTACTAAAACATTTTGAAATCTGGCCAGTAGATTTGAAGCAGATGAGTTTTAAAGTTTTCTTTTTTTTTTATTCGTTCCGTTGTCATGACAACCAGAGTTCTATATGGATCAAGTTTATTTTAGCAACTTTTGTGACAGTTCACCCAAGGGTTACATCAGGTTCTGTCCAGGGCCATCAGAGAAGATGTCGTTTAAAGCAAATTGTTGACGACGGACGACACACGACGACGGACGCCGGACCCAGGGTGATCACAAAAGCTCATCTTGATGGTTGGTCAAAACGCTCACACAAACAGGTGTGTGAAGTTAGCGCGTAGATCGTAGATCGTAAATCAACACTATAACTAATTTTCTTTGTCGACCTGGGTCGTAGATCGTAGCTCAACCACTCAAATAAACCAAAATAAATGGTTGAGCTTGGTCGTAGATCGTAGCTCAACCATTCAAATAAACCAAAATAAATGGTTGAGCTGGATCGTAGATCGTAGCTCAACCATTGAAAAAGTTCACGGAACGGTTGAGCTTGGTCGTAGATCGTAGCTCGACCATTGGAATAAACCAAAATAAATGGTTGAGCTGGATCGTAGATCGTAGCTCAACCATTGAAAAAGTTCGCGGAATGGTTGAGCTGGGTCGTAGATCGTAGCTCAACCATTAATAAACCAAATAAATGGTTGAGCTGGATCGTAGATCGTGGCTCGACCATTTAAAACTTTCATAGAATGGTTGAGCTGGATCGTAGATCGTAGCTCAACCATTCAAATAAACCAAAATAAATGGTTGAGCTGGATCGTAGATCGTAGCTCAACCATTGAAAAAGTTCACGGAACGGTTGAGCTGGGTCGTAGATCGTAGCTCGACCATTGGAATAACCAAAATAAATGGTTGAGCTGGGTCGTAGATCGTAGCTCAGCCATTCAAATAAACCAAAATAAATGGTTGAGCTGGATCGTAGATCGTAGCTCGACCATTGAAAATGTTCATAGAATGGTCGAGCTTGGTCGTAGATCGTAGCTCAACCATTGAAAATGTTCATGGAATGGTTGAGCTGGGTCGTAGATCGTAGCTCGACCATTCAAATAAACCAAAATAAATGGTTGAGCTGGGCTTAGATCGTAGCTCAACCATTCAAATAAACCATTATAAATGGTTAAGCTAGATCGTAGATCGTAGCTCAACCATTGAAAAAGTTCACGGAATTCATTTGTCGGAAGAAAAAAAATGTTTTCGTCGGGAAAAGAGTTTCCTTCGAAAATCTTTGTACTTGTCGGGAATATCTCATTCGTCGGAAAAGTTTCCGTCGGGAAATTTTCTGTTCGTCGGGAAAAATTATATGTCGGGAATTTAATATTAGTTGTGAAAATTGTATTTTGTAAATATTTTTATCTTCGTCGGGATTATTGTACTCGTCGGGAAAATTGCATTTGTCGGAAAAAATGCTTTCGTCGGGAAAGGAGTTTCCTTAAAAAATCTTTGTACTTGTCGGGAATATCTCATTCGTCGGAAAAGTTTCCGTCGGGAACTTTTTCAATGGTTGAGCTACGATCTACGACCCAGCTCAACCATTCTATGAAAGTTTTCAATGGTCGAGCTACGATCTACGATCCAGCTCAACCATTCCATGAACATTTTCAATGGTTGAGCTACGATCTACGACCCAGCTCAACCATTTATTTTGGTTTATTTGAATGGTCGAGCTACGATCTACGACCCAGCTCAACCATTTATTTTGGTTTATTTGAATGGTTGAGCTACGATCTACGACCCAGCTCAACCATTCTATGAACATTTTCAATGGTTGAGCTACGATCTACGACCCAGCTCAACCATTTATTTGGTTTATTTGAATGGTTGAGCTACGATCTACGACCCAGCTCAGCCATTCTATGAAAGTTTTCAATGGTCGAGCTACGATCTACGACCCAGCTCAACCATTCCGTGAACTTTTTCAATGGTTGAGCTACGATCTACGATCCAGCTCAACCATTTATAATGGTTTATTTGAATGGTTGAGCTACGATCTACGACCCAGCTCAACCATTTATTTGGTTTATTCAATGGTCGAGCTACGATCTACGACCCAGCTCAACCATTCTTGAACTTTTCAATGGCAACCATTTATTTTGGTTTATAAATTTACGACCCAAAAAATTAGTTATAGTTTCGATCTACGATCTACGATCTACGCGCTAACTTCACACACCTCACACAAACATTCTAGAATGCATTGTGAGGAGTTGGGGAAAATTTGGGGGAAATAACAAAAACAATATCATGTACTGGTGTAGAAAGTAAGCAGGTGGAGGCAAAACGTCATACTTGTTTTCATAACTGGTTTGACAGCTCACAGGCAGTGGAATCAGACATCATTTTGAATGCAGTTTTAGAGGCTTAGTCTATGCATGGTGTTTTGTATCTAAAGATTATATAGCTCATGCTGATAGTTCTGTTTACAGTAAACTAGTTGAAAATGTACCTATATGGGGAGACAGCATGCAAACGCTAGAATGTGCAAATCACACTTGAAAGTGCCCATGATTAGTATGTTTTACATTATAATATTCATTTTTTATTTTCATTTTTCGACTCCCTATTTTATGTTGTCATAGAGTGCAAAAATTTGTGAAAATATTATTTACTTTGCAAATTAATTTGTATACTGAGTATTATTGATTGACAGCGACACTTTATCTTTGCATTATTGCCATATTTTGATTAAACAATATACAAATCAAGATCGATGGTCTCTTAAGTCTACTTGTTGCTGATACTTTATTATTTCAAGAAGCCGTGCATATATATATATATATATATATATATGTATTAGCTTTATGTATGCTTTAGAGAAAACATTATTTAACCGGTAATACTTACGTAGTAATTTACCCTTCCGAAGAAAACCTAAGATTACTTTTAAATGATTGATCGGATTTCTGTAAAGACAAATATACGAATGACGAAACCAAAGATGATGAGGAGCCTACCTACAGGGAGATTACCCATGTCTGTGGGGTTTTCAAATGACAATTCGTAATCCTCGTTCATTTTATTTTACACTTCATTTATGTTAATATAATATCTATATATGTATATTTGTATTTCAAAAAAATGGAGTTAACTATTATATTGATTCAAACGATTTTACAACACCATATTTGCTTATATTATTTGATCACATATTTGACAATGGAGTGTATCCTGATGCATGGAACAATTGTGTTATACACGTGTTTCCTATTCAAAAAAGGTGACTGATCTGATCCCTCTAATACCAGAGGCATTACTCTAGTTAACGCTAGAGATTCCAATAAATTGACAATTCTGCTGTTCTAGTCCCAGTGGCATCTTATGATTTCAATTAGAAATCTACGTGGGTAAATCACTATTGTTTACAGTTATAATCTTATATGTAAATGCATGTATTTTTTCTCATGTATCACTGGCCTGAAAGCAATAAAGATATGCTTTGCTGTTTAACGTAAATACTAATACATGTAGTACTGTAGTGACCCATGGCGTGTGATTTCTTTCTTATAATTTTAATATACACACATGTTAAAGCATCCAAGCGTATGTATTCTATGGAGGATTTTCTGCATGTGCATCCGAATTGGACATTATTTAACCTTCTGACGAATTTTTAAAAATAATAAGATATGTATTCTTGTTATTCATACTAGATATCAATAGTTATTTATCAAATGTGTACATGTATATATTTTTAGGCCTCTTGGCAGCAATCTTGACTGTTGTAGTTACTCGTGCATCATATGAAATTCATTCAGAAAATAGAACTTGAATTATATTAAATGCGGATAAATACATGTACATACAAAGATAGTATATTAACATCCACCCAAAATACTAAAAAGTGATGAATTTTCATGCTATGCAAAGTCAACGGAGATCGGATATGTTGTCATTAAGTACCATTTAGGTAACTTTACATTCTCGATGAATTGCGTAGCATTTCTAGTATTGAATTTTTACAATCTCTGAGAAATAATGGGCCTTTAACGATGTAAAATTACGTATTTCGAAGGTAGTGGTCAAGCTTGATTTTTATCAGTTTTGAATATTGATTGTGACTTTGTTTTAGACTTTATTCAATTTTCTTACAATTTGAGAATGATTGCACATTAATGTCGATTATGACCACCTCCGGTTCTAAGGTATGTGTCCACGCATCATTAAATCAAATTGACAGCGTTGTTTATGATTTTTTGGTGAAATTTCGCCACTCCGTTACGAGAGTACTTGTTTGTTCATTGATATTTCTACCAAGCTCGTCAAAGATATGCCCAAGCGGATGTATGTCTGGAGACATTGGAGACGTTGACGTTGGCTATTGCTAAGCGACCGCGTATTTGGACGGGCATTATCCTGTTGAAAAACAGCTGGAACATTTCTTCTCATGAACGGAACAGCTTCGTCGTTTAGAACTTCGTTGATGTATCTTTGAGTGTTTGAACTGCATCAGGGTCTTTTGATTCTCCATTTATCGCCTAGATCATAACGACACATTCACAGAAACGACCATGTTGTCTAACACAGACAGGTGCAAATCGTTTATCTTGCCGACGGTAAACTCATTGGCGGCATGACTGAGATTATATCAGGTTCGTCAGAAAACATCATATTTAAATCATGTCGACGCCAGTGACGGTGCGCATGTGCCAATCCTATCCTAGCTCGACAATAACGATCATTAATCGATATTAAAAGCGGACAAGATATGACATTATCATTGTGCAACTTGTTTTATTTCGTTTCACCAGAGTGGACTCGGCAGAGTTTATACACATATACTTAGGCACCAAAACAAATTGTTTTGGTGACGGGTTTCGTCAAAGCAGAATTAAATAATTGATATCACCTAGAGGACTTTCATTAACTTATGAATATTTCAACGTATCTCCTAAGAGAGAAAGAAAGAAGAAACATCGACCGAAAAAACTGATTGTTTATTCGTATTATTTTTTTTTATTTACCGTGCTCTGTCGGTCCTAATGTGCGTTTTTAGTGTCATTTTTAATAGCAGTCTGTTGCTAGCTGTATTTATTACTAATATTTCTTTTGCTATAGTCTATTCAAAATATTACCGACCGAGCTTTTGCCACAGACGACATGAAACAGAAAAGCTACGTGGCAATAACAAGAAAACAACCCCAAACCAATGACCCTTGTTTGGATACAATTCCATTTATTTCAACTAATTTAAATATTTGAATTGTTTCTACTCTACGTTCAAAATTAAGGTCATTACAAAACTTTATCATTTGGGCGTAGGTTCATGAAAATTTATAAATTAGGCATTAAGTCACTGCCGTCAATACAGACTGAGAGGTTTGGTTATGTACGCATTCACATTTGTGCCACAAAGTTCTTAAAATATTTGTTCCAAACTGGCTCACACCCCTCGGTCATCCAAAAATATCAATGGTTAAACAGGAAAAAATATTTTTTATCTTGAAGACTTATTTTTATTTTTGTAAATGAAAAAAAAAGGTAAACCTATGTTGACACTTTGAACTTTAATTAGATAAGGCAGATACGGCATACAGGGTAAAGACATCGATGACTGATAAAATTATCTGGACAAATGTTGTTTTTGTTGCTTTATGTAAGGCAAAATACGTGTGTTTGACTATTATAGACTTTGTTGCCAAGAGATAAAAGCCGATTAACAGATATTTGTATCCATCCGACGCCAGTGCTTTGAAAATGATATCCCGATGACACTGTGAAATGAAATATAATCATACACTGCTGGCAAATGATTTAATACTCGAAATACACTTAATTGATACCATATCAACATATCAAATGCTGATTATGTAGTTTGTCTAATTGTTTCTTAATAATGTTTCTACTTATAACACGGTAATCAATTGTGTGTGGATTTTGCAACTGGAAATGAATACTGAGAAATATACATACTTTAGTTAAAGGGGAGCATTTAGTAGGACTTGTCAGATATTATGCCATCATTTCCTCCATCTACCTGGGTATCGTGTCGTCAGATGACTATGGAGACGGATGGTTCCGCGCGGGATGCACGTGCTATACTGTCATACCCATCCCGTCAGACTTTGTTTCGGCTATTTTAAGAATAAAAAGTATAGACCATTTCACCAAGGGTTAACAACCGTGTAAAGGATGGGCAGGAAATTATATATGTTCAGTGTTGTCACAAACAATATTTCCGTCTGTTTTCTATTATTGAGTGCTTTGGCTGAACTGCTGCTTTATAGACTTGACAGCCAATACATCACGTTCGCCTAAATGATTTATCAAGAAAAAACTTAATCCTAACACAGATGACTTCTGCTGCACTGAATATTGAGCTGGAGATTAAAGCGAATGATCTAATTAGCTTGTTTGTTAAATATGCGAAGTATTACATTATTGAATTAGATCCAGGGCAATTACATACCAATATTATAATAATTGCACTTTTAGTAATTCTTGAATCGCTTAGCTCAATGTTATACACACACGTACTAGCCTATCTCAAGTTATTATGATGATGCGACAGGGTGTGGTAACATGCTACACGTCTACAACGTGTTTCTGCTGTGTGGCAGCATCCTGTTTCAAGTAGATGTAGCATTCATGTCGGTTGACTATATATCATCTGTATAGAAACTTTTGAAGGTTCGATTTTACCGACTACACTTTGTCATTGAATGTACAAGATGCTGTATATGCCAATTCCGTTGAAATTATTTGTCTAGAGTTTAAGAAATGATATATTAGAACCATGTAAATAATAATTTAACCCTTTTTATATTTATTTTAAATAAGTTATTTTCGCCGGTCAGTTATTTTGGGTTGGAGCAAAGGGAGGTAAAAGCGTTTTCCTCTGGAACTCGGGAGCACCGCTTACCTACCTTGACTATGTTGACGGCACGGGAAATTGAGTCGGCTGCTTAGCCTTTGGAACAACGACACTGGACAAATACTTAGTAGTTAGCTGCACGGATAAAAAACCTTGTTATATGTGAGAAAGGGTAAGCTTTGTCAAGCTTGAAGTGAACAGCTCACTTTCATGAAATTACGTGCTTTCATTATTTTGTATGTAAATTCGGGAACACAATACTTCACTAACCAGCCTTGATGTATTTGTATAGCTATAAAATATCGGCTGATCTGAGAAAAAAGGTTAAATGTATATGTTTACTAGAAACCAAATGTAAATAAAGGCTTAAACTAAATACAATTCAATATATGTGGTGGATATTTAAATTATGGCATATTTAGCCTCCGTGTTGGTACACAATTTATTTACCATTCAATCTCAATAAATAAAAAAAACGCCTTCTCGTTTTCATGAACGATACTTATACCTATCACAGCTCCATCTCTGCAACATCTCAACGTCCTCAGAAAGCAGATCCTAATTATTTGTTTAGATATTTGTTGAGAATGAGACCTTGATTCTTAACATTTTCTAAAATGTGATATATGCGTTTGCCCAAAAAGGTAGTTGTACAAAGCATACTCACTTATCACCATCATCATTATCATCGAATAAGCGTTGGGAATATTATTGAACAGTTAGAATAAAGCTTATTATTCAAACACGTATGTTTTTGCATTTTTTTGGGGCCAACTATCCTAAATATTGCTAATACATGCTTTTATATAAGACTTCAAATTTACTTAATATCTACTAAATACATACTACTGACAAACATTTTGGTACTTAAAAATTATTTCACAAACCCGTCGCAGATACAAAATCAGATTTCCCAATCACAAATACCCCATGTATAATTATGAAGGCGTTGTGGCATTCGTGGACAGAAGATTTGAATATTGCATACGGCCCAATGCAGACTGTGTCAATTATGTATTTCTATATTATCCTAATAATCCTTGCAAAATATAATAAATATAACCGTAATTGATTAATTCCATCGACCTTTTCAATACTCCATAAATTTTGAGGAATTTTGAATGTCGATGATGATAACCTATGAATATTTCATTGCAAAGTAATATCAAATGAATTTATCTATGGGGATATGTGATTAAAACACGTCATCTACAATAGTGAAAATAGTAAGGAGGGGATGCTTGTTTTATGATCATTTTCTGGAATTGCGTTTCTTCCTCTTGTATATTGTGAGATATACAAAACCAAGATTGCGCTGTCGACTCATTTTTTTCCAAATTTTAGATTCTAGAGACATGTCATGAATTCACATGGAGAAAGTTCTCGATCGTTGCTTTTTAGTGAATTAAGTCGCTAAATTAAATAAAACCAGCAGAGTTTAAAACTTTTTATACCGAAATAAATTGAGATGTTAAAGTGATGGTATTGTATTGTATTGTATTGTATTGGGGTTACCGTCGCTGCGATAGTATTTCAATCATATAGCATGTTAAAGTATAATATCTAATAAAAATAATGTACATGAGTATAATAAACCACACACTGTCGCTCTGAACACAACAGGGCTTGTTAAATGTAAATGTATGTGCGAACGTGCATGCACACAAGCGTGTGCAACATTGTATATTTCGAAAGGTCTTCTTTACGGTTCTGATATTCTCATGCATAATCTATAGCTAGAGAGTATCTATTACTGGGCTATACTTACTTCCAACTGCGTTGAAACTGGGGGGATGTGGGTTTGAATCCAAGTAGGTTCAATTTTCTTATTTCTATTTTTCTTTTTTAAACCTTAAATGTGTATCACTCATATGAAATTAAGAAAGGAAAATATTTTCTTATGTTTTTTAAGCTATTTAAGTATTTTAGGTTCATGTACCAAAGTAAAACTTAGCTTATTTATTCAGTGATAAAATGCAGCAAATTTTGATTTGAAGCAAATTCCATGATTGTACTTACATGTGACAGACAGAATGTAAAGAAAGAAAGTAACAATAAATTTGAAATAAACTAAAGGATATAACAAATGGATTTCTTTTTCTCAGTCCTGCTTCTGTATAATATATAGAATTGGTTGTTCAAGTATTGGTAAATAATTTACGCATTTCATAATAAAAAAAGATCTTCTTCTGTATTTTACACCTTTTTTTAAGATTTTCCTACGGATAAAATCTGATAATTATAATTGGCGAACGTCAGCGGTCTGGATGGCTGGCGCTACTTTTCCGAGAGCTACTCCAGCTACACCACGGAGTTATGCTCTTTTATTTAATATAGTAAAATATATTCTGAGTGCTTATTTCTCAAGGGTTTTTGATCAAACTTTCACGGAATTACAGCATCAAGTGCCCCAATGCATATTGTCAGGATTTTCGGATTCGGACATTTTGGCAGAGTTATGCATCTTTGTTTATTTTGTTAATTTTAACTTCTAAACGAAACTTATCCTACATACCTATCTTTAAAGATAGAAAAAGGGCAAGCGGTAGGAGATTGAAAATCTAGTTTTAGATTATTTTATGAGACTTGTTGGACCTTAAATTGGACAAAGCGTTTCAAATAGAAAAAAAAGTTTCAAATTGCAAAATTCATAAAAACTTTACCATTGATTGTGTTATATTATCGTTTCGGTTTATAAAATTGTTTTGCGATTCTTAGCAGCATGCAGAAATTTCAGAAACTTACGAAAATTGTGCATGCTATACTTATGGTACATTTAAACATTCCAATAAACAATCTTTGAAATTGCCATAAATAAATAAATCCTTTTGAAAAAAGTTAAATGTGTTAATTGAGATCTGCCTTTGACACAAGTATAGCGATCTATTTATTGACGCATGAGCTGGTCATTTGTTGAATGCGCGACTGTTAATCATACAGTCAGCTGTAAAAAATACAGTATGTATTTGTCTTAAACTTGGATACAGACATTCATAATTCTTGAAGCAAATACGAATGCTTACTTGTTTAATGGTTTGGAACGAAATACCGTATAGCGGGTTATTTCTGCGTGTAATTTATTTTTGTTGTTCTGCGTAATAGATATGTTGTGAATACATCGATAACATTCAGTACACAACCCAGAGCATAACCCATTTACAAAAGAGGATAAATTCTAGCCATGAATTCTACTTTTGCCATAAAAATGAAATCAAATATAAAAAAGGTAAACGGGGGAAAGAAGCAGGTTCAAAACATGTGCCATGCGTGGGGAAGTTTTATTCCAGTGATCAATACATAAAAAATGTTGAAACAAACCCAATTTAACCCAACAAGATTATATTAGTCTGGTTCATCATAAGATGAACTATACGGAAGATAAAAATTAAAAATCAAAGTTGGCAAAACAGTCAGTAGCATACTAAATATAAACATTAACATGTCAATTGCAACACTGACGTCTTGCCATGTGATAGAATCATTCTTTTGTGTCGTTTCTTTGTCGCTTTCTTCAAATACATCTATATGTGCATTTGTTTGAGAGCCCATCTCTTCGTCGGGTGATTGTTTCCGTTTTTGTATCAAGTCAGTTGGGTTTTTTCTTATGTATCTGTGCCCATTGATAGTGTCATCGTCGTTCTGTGTTGGAAAAAAATCATCCATTGCGACTTTATTGTTACGCTTACGGTTTAGATGCACTAGATCGGTATAGAATTTGCTGACTGGAACACTGTTCGACCTGTGATAGATTTTCAAGTTCAGAATGACGCCGATGATGGTCATCACACTAATTGCCAATACCATATTAACGTAAATACATACCAGGGCGAGAGTTCTTGAAGTTCGAGGCATTTGGTCACTTATGACAAGAATAAAAACAGAGATTGACAACAGAATTGTAATGGCATATCCAACTCTTTCTCCAGATTCACTCGGTAAAAGGAAAACCATGCAGTTTAGAGAACTTATTAAGACTAGTGGAAGGATAATGGTTACAACGAAAAACGATGATCTCCGAGCAAGCTTTACACGGAACACTGCTTCCGATTGTCCATTTGTCATTCGCGAGAATGATGAAGTACTTTCAAAAATCCATTCACCATTTTCTTTTAGGTTGGATATAGAAACTCCCTGGGTTTGAAATAGAAGTTGCTCGGGTTGGTAATCATATGCAATAAACATATAGTCACAAACTTGTTTATCATACGGCCAGTATTTCATGTTGAAATCGCATGTGCTTTGAACAGTACCTGAGGCATACCAAGTGGCATATCCAGTATAATTAAATGTGACATGATACCAGGACTTCCCCATATACACCATTTCCTTAGGGTTTGACAGTGTTAAAGATGGTGTCCAGACTAAATTTTGCTCCAACATCAATGTTTCAATGTTTGCGTGTGAAGACGGTGTCCATGTGATTTTTTCATCATTCCAGTGACACAGAACCGAGAGAGCTGTGGTTACCACTCCTTGAACAACATCAAGTTCGATAAGTGTGTACAACACAAGGCTTGCACTCACGTTGATCGGCTGATTTTGGTCGAGGACAGGAACAATCCCGGTGGTATAACCGGTAAGGATATTGGTCCGTAGGTTGTCCACATCACTGTAACTATGTCCCACCACCGGGCTAACAGAACCCCAACACACAAAAAACATCCAAAGAAAAAAGATATTCGTAAGCATTTCTGAATCAATAGTTTCAATTGTTTCTTAAAGTTCGCTTTTAAAATGAAAATAATTCTACAATTTTAAGTTACTTACTAAATCTTCTTTAGTTCGATCTAACTAGAATATGCCATGATAACTACTCTAAAAACGTTCCCTTTATGTACAGTTACGGACTATTATTTCCTATCCCGCAATGACCCGTAAAGTACTCATATCATCTTTCCATTCCTTTTAGAAATCGCATTTTACATTGTCCTATTTAACATAATGTCAATACTGCACAACGAGAGTAAAGATTTAAACAAAATTCAATCCGTTTTTAAAAAAGGTCTGCACACATACTAACGCAATAAACAATTGGAGATTCATTACCAAATATTTATATTTGTATTCTTGCAATTTATTTTAGTGATTACCTTCGTCTGAAGTATGGATTCAGTTAACATTTCATCCCTAATGAGCATTATACTCTAGAACGTTTGATCAAACGCAGTGTGCTATTCTGATTTATCCATTTACCTTTATGGGTACGGTAAAATTGATTTAACGTCATTTAAATGATACCCGTGGTAATGGTAACCTCTGCTAAACGGCATGTGATTAGATAATACTAACTATGCAGTTATCTAAGAAGGTGTATTAGCATATCAATTCAGAAATGTCCATGGATAGTTCGAATATTTACAAATACAATTATCAAGATTTTTAGTACATACAAGTTGATACTTTCATCAGACTTTTACTGTCATTTATGCAAGAAGGTGAGACATATAAAGCTATAATTCTCGCCACTTTTTTTTTTAGCTAATCATCGCTGCAATGTAGCAGTGATAATCTACATTCGCAACAAATCACATTTTTGATAGATCTTTTACAAATGTGATCACATTTGTAACAGGTAAAATATGTAACAAATGTGATTGTCCGAAATGGGGGTTGACATCAGAATCACTTATACAACACTTGTTTTTAAGCCTATTGTTTCTGATGTCGGGGGAATTTATATTTTTACTATTAAACAGATGGTGCCAATTTCAAATATCGAAGTAACTCTGAAGAAGGGTCAGTCCTAGCTAAACATCAATAAGATGCCCTTTAGTTAACAATATGTTTTCGTTGTTGTTGTTGTTTTCCTGAAGATTTTTCCATTTTAATGGAGGAAATAAGAAATTTTTACTTGTAAAATACCAAGATCCTTTGATTGTATTCACCACTTTAATTCATTGTAACTTTTAGCTTATTAAAGATAAGTAAAAGAATATAGGTTCGTAAAAAAACGTAAACCAATTTTAAATTTATTTATTTTACGTCAGTTTGGTAACAAGGCCTTAGGACTTCTCTCGGCGCTTCCTTATTTGGACCAACACTCTGCGCCTTGGAAGACCATGAAATACCATTGCCCCAAACGGGGTTTTACCCACGACCTTCGTATCCGCAGTCTGATACGTTACCACTGTACCTCGGCTCCCTTATGTATAATTACATAGGCACAATGACTTGGCTAGTGCCACATTTTTTTCTATTTTTAACCGTATTTTGTAATTATGTATTGTCTTATTTCAAAGCATTTTCGAAGATCAAATTACTCTGGGAACTTAAGAATATTAAAGCGTCTTATATTGCGTACTGAGACCCCAACCACCCTATTTTCAAATGTCCTACCCAGGAATCTACATGTTACCGCGGGTGAATTTGAAAACGGGTAGGGTAGGGCATATACCTCATACCGATCCCGTGGTCTAGTGGTTAGACATCTGCTTCCGGGGCGGGAGGTCGAAGGTTCGATCCCCGGCAAGGGAACGTTCTGATATGGCCGGTTAGTGAGTCGCCAGCTAGTTAAATAATGGTTACTGATTGTCTTCTGCCTGGTGCCTGGCATATAGGAGGAAAACCGGGGAGGTACTTGTGCAAACAAGGAGATGTCTCATAAAGCTGGCCCTTTCAATAGATGTGACACTATAATAAACAAACACTTTACTTTACCATATACCACATATAAATCCAATTAAGAAAAATTTAATACCGATAGAAATATCAATGATACACATTATATTTAGGGAAAGTTAAGTCGTTGGGGGGTGGGGGCATTTGAAAACGCTTTTATGTATTCGAAATAGTTTTTAAGTTACCGGGGGAAAAACTTGAAATTGGGGTTACACCGGTCCAGTCACACGGGGTTCTCATGAGGAAAATGCCTCTTATATATCTGACATTACTTTGGTGTCCCCGTGCGCTCTGGTTCACATTGAGTCAGCTGGACTTTGTTATATAATTGAAAAACTGCCTCGGCGATGATTAACCCTAAACTAAAAACAAACAAGAACAGAAATGCTAAAATACTTGCTGTCGCGATCATTGCTGTCGTGACATTATACCTTCAAACCAGTGATAGGTTTTTAAATTTGAAATTGTATTAAAGTTTCCATTCATGATTATATTGCTCCTACCATTATATATTGCTGCTAACATTATATATTGTTCCTATGTAATAAAGGATCCTCTATTATTTGTTATAAAGCATTGCTGCTATTATTGATCATGAAAAGCATGTTCTTGTGAAAATATGTACTCGTTAAGGCGGGAATTTAGGGTATAAAAGCTGGAGCGCCCTTTATATTTAGAGTCAAGTTCATCAAATGCTTAATCCTAATTTAGGACGGTTGTTGTAAAAGTATGAAAAATTAAGTGTTTTGAATGAAATAGAAATTGGATGTGGTAATTATTTTAATAATTTATTATAGTAAAAGATTCACTACATTTGAGACGTATCAGAAGTTTATTATCTAAAAAGTGTTAATATTCATTTATTAAAACATTATGGTTGAGGAAGCCCATGATCAAATTATTTTTTAAATCTTATCAACTACCTCGTTACCGTTGAGTGAAATTCACTTTCAAATACGCACTGATATGTACTCAGAATATTCTTAAAAATTGTCCATAGTCATATATTCATATGTACAATACTTCTGGGTCTTATAAAAGGAAAGCATAAGCTGATAATGTTCTTTTTCGTCTAATGAGCTCAAGACCCACAATATTTTCTTTTAAAATATTTCATTCGAAGGGTTTTTGATAGTTCTTATAACATGTATTTGTTTACAATTGGAGTGATGCTTATACAAGGTAAAAACATGGTTCCTACCTTATAGGGGTCCTGGCTTGGCCATAATTGTACGCTAGTTATGCTGCGGGCAGGGATAATGGCGGGCTTTACTCTCCATGCGTCGGACGCATGCGCATACACATAAAAATATAAATATCAACTATCGCACAGGTTGTAATTTTTAACAAAATATATCTCACCACTGATAGGATATAGACAGTTGTATATATTTGTAAAGCTGCACATTCAGAAGCGTCCCAAAGTGTATACGCAATGGCTGCCAATGCATGTAATTATTTCCATTTTGAACTGAAATACTTCTTATTTGCATAAACCGATTGAATTAACTGCGTTTCTTCAGGTTGTCAGCCATTTCGCCGTCCCACTTGAAGTTTTAGAGTGTATAATGCACTTCACAAAACAAATTTGAGAACTGGATGCTGCTAGTTCAGGTATGGCTCCCTTAGAATCATTCCATTGTTGAATATGCTGGTCTCTTATTATCCCTTCCATTTTGTTATTGGGATTTTAATAATTGTCATCCGTATCAAATGAACCAAACATACTGGTATACATTTATAAATAATTTATGTATTCAAACATGGTATTATTTACATAACTAGATAGTCTGCTTTGAAAAGATGCATATTCCCGAATTTAAAAATACAATACGTATTTATTAACTAATGTAAGTTGTATAAAAATTAAATTCCATTTCTATGAAAAATATTTTTAAAACATTGACGAATAAATTTTATGGAAGGAATTTGAATGTTATATGAATCAACATTCTAGATATTACAATCCGCATATATATTCTAATCAACATGACTTGCTTTATCATAAAAAAAACCTTTATTTTTCACATTTATTTAAGTCCGGTAGTATGACAGACTTCATTGATGATCACAAACCGACAGGTATTCCGAAATAAATAATTGAATCACCATAGATTGTTAGTCTACATGAGTTGCTGAAAGTTGTTCAACTTGGTGTTGTACAAGGATTTCTTACTGCATATATCTCTGTAAAGTGTCACTCGAAAGACGGGACAATACCTGGACTCACAACAGTATAGTCTGGATACCATGAAATCCTTGTAGGAGTATGTGGTCACTTGTAAGATAAATTCGTACCATTTAACGTATAGTTTGACGCACCAAGTACTGATTATATACGCGTTTAAATGATCTAAAGAAAATATTGGCACATGACTTGCACTTGGTTGTATATTTACCACAGCAGTTTTCACGGCTCTGTATTACTCCGCGCTCAGTAGCGTATCAATTAAACGCAATTGTAAGGTCATAACCTCCAGAACTGAGAGACTGCTGACAGGGCTATCAGAAAACAAAGAGCGAATTCGACTGACTACTAGTGAATTTTTGCGTCAAATGACCCCTGCCTCTATCGAGTTCAACCCTGCTTATACGCTGGAATTAGAATTATAGCTATGTCATCATGCAAATCCTGCCGCCAGTCCTTAATTCCATTGTGCGCTTTGATTGCAATAACAAAAGTAATTGTAAAATATAGCTGGCAATTCCGTTATTTATCTGAAAGCTTAAATCAATACCAGAATTTATCGGTCCCAATATTGAATGATTATCGATTATACGGCTCGTATGCATCTGTGTAGCAACATATAACGCTATTATTCTTTGTCAAAAAGCTAATATACATTCATGTATAACACACTATGATGGAAAACGCCCTGTCCTTACAAATAATACAATCGATGTTGAGTTAAATAGACATCACTTATTTAACAGTATATCTGTATATAACTTACTTACTCTGCCTTAAAATTTTATCCTTTCAATTATCTGGCATGTGTGTTAAAAAAAGGTTTCAATCATGTTCAGCTTGTCTATACATCAAAATAATGGTATTTAGCTATAATTGGCGCAGTGGTCTGTCGGCTCTGCTAATTGGCAACTGATCTGACGGTTAAGGGTTCGATTCCCGTTATGTATAGGCAAGTAGGCAAGTATGTGGCCATTGAAACCTAAATAATGTTTCTTTAAAAGATTCAAAATTCTATTTTGTTAAGTCAATCACTGGATTCCTTTTTTCCATTTTTGCCGAGAAGATATTTATTGCATTTAATTGAAAAATTGGGCCACTAGAGAATCATTCATATAAGTACATAAATGACGTGGAAGAAATGAGTATTAAAATTATTAAGCTAAATGAATTTGAGACACTAAAATTAAACACCTGTATGACACATCCTATATAATATTACACTTGATTAAGTCCCATAAAAGGAAAAAAAACTATTTCAGCAATTTTATCGAACAATCTATTATCTTAACGCTTATGAAATGGATCCATAGTTCATATATATTCTATCAAATGTTCATATATATCGAAAAAAGACTTTCATTATCAAACAACTACTCAGTGATCTATGAGAGACGCTTCAGTAAATTTCTAAAAGGTATTGATGAACAGGAATAACATAAAAACGATAAATTTGTTTGATCGGTATTCATGAAAGAGATAATAATATGTTTCATACAATACCTTAACAGTCTCAGAGTCCCAGAGCCCCTGTGTCTCTGTTGGGCATAGGGTGAAGTTTAGTAGCACGATCAACGCTTGGGGTTTATATTTTAACCAACATAAGGTTAAGAAAATGATTTTGTAAAGAAAGTATGAACAGAAATAAATATGTGGATAAATTGTTTCCGTTTCACGATTGTAGTGAGTTGGATTTGTGCTAGTTCGGTGGTAGGGCAAAATTACACTGATATGTACAACCTACAGACCGACATGCTGTCTGGATATAACACTGGAATTGTTCCTGTCCTTGATCAAAGTCAGCCGATCAACGTGAATGCAACTCTTGTATTATATACACTTATCGAACTTGATGTTGTTCAAGGATTTATTACTACAGCTATCTCGGTACTGTGTCATTGGAACGACGAGAAAATTACCTGGACACCGTCATCTTACGGAAATATTGAAACACTGATGTTGGAACAAAATTTAGTTTGGACACCGTCTTTAACACTGTCAAACCCTAAGGAATTGGTGTATATGGGAAAGCCCTGGTTTTATGTCACTTTTAATTATACTGGACATGCGACTTGGTTTGCGTCCGGGACGGTTCAAAGTACGTGCGATTTTAATATGAAATTTTGGCCATTTGATAAACAGGTTTGTGATTATATGTTTATTGCATACAGTTATTACCCGGATCGACTTCTCTTTCAAACTCAAGGGGTTTCTACATCCAGCTTGAGAGAAAACGGAGAATGGCTTCTCGAAGGTACTTCATCGTTCTCTCGGATCAATTATGGAGTGTCTGAGGCTGTGTTCCGGGTCAAACTTGCACGGAGATCATCGTTTTTTGTCATAACAATTGTTTTACCCCTTGTTATGATAAGCTGCTAAATTTGCCTAGTCTTTCTTTTACCTAGTGCATCGGGAGAACGAATCGGATATTCCATTACAATTCTACTTTCCATTTCTGTTTTCATGCTTGTGATTAGTGAACAATTGCCGCGAACATCGAGAACACTCGCCTTAATGTGCGTCTACGTCAACTTGGTTTTGTCCGTCAGTGTAGTTTCCATTCTCGGTGTCATTTTGAATTTGATGCTCTATCATAGGTCAGAAGATGTCCCGGTTAGCGACGTTTACATCCGGTTGGTACATTTTACATGTAAATATAAAAGAAACAATAAAATCTCTAATGAAAGCGACACTCCTGCAGACATAGATAAAACCTCGAAAAATAAAATAACAATTACAAATGTTAGAGCAATATAGGGAATGCAAAGAAAAACACTTCTGAATTAATGCAAAAGCAGCCAACGATAGACGGAGTTGATCATTTAAGACGATCTTACATAAAACGTTTTGAAGAAGAAAACAATGGAATGGACTCAGACAAGGATTCCGTCACATGGCAAGAAGTCAGTTTTGCTGTTGATAAACTAATGTTTGTATTGGTCCTTTCACTGACTGTACTCCCGTCTATAGCATTTAACACTTGGCTGGCTTATGGGGCATCTTATGATGAGCAAAAATGAGATTCTGTGTTGACAATTTGTCCTTTTCAAAGATTTTGGTGCACAATCAATAATTCCACAGAACAATATCTAAATCAAAGCCGCAATAGCAAGAAAAAGTCTAAAAGTATTCTGTGAGTGAAATTTCGAAAAAGGATGTTTTCAATCAATAAACCTGTGAGATACATATAGAAGTGAGTCGTAAATCTACAAGGACTTGGTAATTTTTGCAACTCTTTTCACATACTATGCGACATCTCGTGTTTAATCATTAGATTATCGCCTCAAAAGCATAATGCACAACATGTTTCAGAGAGAAAGACTAGTGTAAAATGTATTTATACGTGAGTATTAGATATTCATACTTGTTTATATTGTCTTTTATTTAGGATAGGCAATTTTAAGTATGGTACCGTCTGGAAGTTAAAATCTAAATACTTAGTTTCTGAAAAATAAAAACATTCTAGTTGGGATCGGTGTAGGAAGATATTAGTGACTAGTGATAAAAAAAGTTCGAATTTAGGAAATGGTTAAACCAAGAAAGGGTAATATAGTCTATAAAAAATGACGCCAACAAAGTATACTCTGTTTTTTCACTGTTTCTTTATATCTAGCATGGTTGATGTTTTAATTTTTTCTGAGTACAAAATGTATACACAATTATTTTAATGTGCTTAGTGGGACCTTTCTATAATTTATCCTCTAAATCTTTTAAACAATCAAAAAAATTATGCTAATTCCCTATGGTTTCAGATACTGTGTACTTACTACATTCAATTTCAGTCATGAATTGAACGGCTTACATTTTCTAAATACATTGTAATGATATTAAAAGTAATCTGTAGCTTTGTTTATATCAAAACAGGACACTAATGAGTTTTCTCGAATTACAAACTATCGGTCCTCTATAATAAACTAATGCAGTCGATAGACAATTAAATTTAAATATTACACTTAAAGCCGTTTCTCGACACATTTGAAAATTCCGTTTTCTTGTATATAGTTCAATGGATTTGCTAGAAACTTTACATAACGCAGTGTGAATACATTCGCTTTACAGAAATTACGAAATTATAAAATCGTTCAACCGTGACGATCCAACAGTTTTTTTGTTTATGCCAGTTTTCGCCTTATTGCTCAAGGAAATGTTGGTAAGCAAAACTATATTTTTATTTATATTTACATATTTTAGATTTCCATTTACCATATAAAAGAAATTTGATTTAACTTTTAAAATTGTAATGGTTAGGTGGAATATTCAAGAGCGCAATCGCGCAATCGACATGTTGCAACCCGGACATTCACTCAGACACGTAAATAAATCGGGTTTCGTTACGATATCGATATTTTACTGCAAATACATGATTAACTTAAAAACGAGTCTGCTCACGATAAATCAGATACAAATGTTCTTGAGCACCTATAGAAAGAGATTGACAGACGTGTACGGAGTTGCAGTGAAACCCTGGCAATCTCTATGACCTGGAACAGGCTCCTGTGCAGGAATGGGGGATCATTCCCAATGGGTCTTCCGGAAATATGTGTTGTCGATGAGACAGGTGTATGAACATGTAATAGCAACTGGAGGACACACGAAGTATTAATTACTCGGACATACAAACTATTCTGTGATTAATTGACTTTTCACTATATATATTTAGAATTTTACGTTTTGTGAATTCGGATTTTACAACTAATTTTTTTATTTGTTTAGTTTTATATCTGTATGCTTATCAAGTGTGATTGAATTGTTTGAAAGTAAGTCTTGTGTGTTCAGTAATTCATATTCAAAATTTGAGCGAAATATTATTATAAAGGTGTCGGATAGAAATGGCTGTATGTGAATATGGGAACATCGCGCTGCAGCCCTCTCGTAAAACCTTTAAAAGGAGGTATTTGGAAAAGAAATAATACATATAAAGTGATACGTTTTTAAACCATATTGTTTAGATCTAGTACCTAATTTTAATTTATACATCTGACTGATGTAGTGTTAATAAATCATTTTCAATATAATCTCTTTGACGAAAATTATATACATATTTCAAATGGAATATCATATACATACATTCATGCTAAGTAAATGAACTAGGAATCAAAGCGTTGAAAATAAAAAGTGTTTCAATAATTCACATCTCTTTGTCATATATATGTCTAGCAAGAGCGATAAAGGACATCGCTGTTTGCTGTTCGTGTTGTAAATCCTGTATTCATTGTAATGTATTAAACTGATGATGCATGAGACTTTGGATACTAGATATAAAATAAGGAAACAGATACAGCGACACTGAGGCCTGTTTCATTCACCAGAAGATAACTTGCTAAAAGGAACTGAACACTCTAAGTGTCAAATATTTTCGTATCCAGTGTAATACAAAAACAAAAATGATCCCGGAAGGAAATCACGTTACGGCCCATGTTTGTATGCTTTAAGGAACAATTGGAAATCATCATATATTGACGCAGAGAAGTCCTAAGGCCAAATATTACGATTTTACAGACAGAAATAAAGCAGTCCTTATTTTCTTTTTAATTGAAACTAGATAGACAAATATCACGGTATTAAACATCTCAGTAAGATGATAACAGTATCGCTGTTTCAATATCATACTTGTCATAGGTAGATAGTCAAAATTTCTTTTTAAAATTGCGTAAGATTTTCAAAATTATAAAAAAGATTTTTGAATAATTATTATTAAAACTTTATTAAAAATCAAGATGTTTATTGGGTTTAACGTCCCGCCGACAGTATTTCAGATGGAGACAGATATAGTGCTGTCACAATGCAGGGTCACGCCGTGGACATGTGGCAGATACCACACCCTGTCACATTATCCTGACACCGGGCCAACAAGTCCTGGAACTACCCTTATAAGCTGAGCGCCAATCAAGGGAGCTATACCAGTACCATTTTCACGGCTATAGTACGAGTATGTCGCGGCCAGGGAGCGAACCTAGGACCTCCCGCTCCCCAGGCGGAAAAAATCAAGATATGATCAATAAAAGATATAGTAGATTGGCCCATGAAAGTCAGACTACTTATATCCAGTGGGGACCTAGTAGCAACAATTCGGCCAAGGATCAAAAGAGTTATGCTTTTTATTGGAAAAACAATAACTTACTTACTTCAAATTTCTAATAATTTGGGATCTATTCAGATACATATTAAGTAGCATCTTGTAATAATAAAAGAACCCTAATCATCAGCAGGTGAGAGAATAACACTATTCATATGGAGAGTTCAATATCTACTATAAATCTTTCTGTTTGAAGGCTGAAAAGCCTGTGTTAACAAGTTCAGAGTATATTTTGATAATGACATACATCACAAATATCAGCCATATTTTGACCTGAACTTTTAAGAAAAGTGTTTATGACTAAGTAAAAATAAATCCATAATAGACAAAATCAACAGGAGTTTCCAACTACATTTAGAACAACTTATAGGAGAAATTTAGTTTCTTACTATAACCGGTGTGTCAGTGTGTTCAGCCATGGCTCACTTTGTTGTTGTACTTAAATAAAGAATGAATCAATGGGTGGATGGTGAGATAAGATTCTGATAAACCATATTTAGTACAATAGTTAATGTTAATATATTATCTTTGATCTGTGTTTGTGACTCTTCTTGTGGGACGGGTTTCCCCGGTTTCTTCGGTTTCCTCCCACAATAATGACCACACACTCCGCCATCAGAACCATCGAGAGTGATTAATATAAGTTGCGGAAATTGTTTCGCAATTAATGTAAAATAAATAAAATTTAAACTAAAGCAAACATGGATAGCAAGAAATACATATGATGTAAAAAGCGTTGCAAACTAATTAACATAAATAGTATCTCTAATTCGGTACTAATAAATCGATAATCCGAATCTATATATCTATAATACAAGGGATACTACTCCCGATCAGGCAAGCTTTATACCTGTGACAATTAAATGTTCATATACCTCAGATAGTTTTCATTCTTCTAATGTGTTATTTTGCAATGATGGTTATGAATCTTGATAAGTGACACAGGCGTCAAATTTCCAGCTTACTAACACGGGTTCGGATACCAGGTTAACAAAAGTAATATAGTAATAGTAGTAAAGACCCATACCGTAACTGAGTGTGCATATTGATTGAAAGAGAAATGAGCCATTTGACAGATATAGATAAAGGATATAAGAGATGTTTCAGGAGATATTTGTACTGGAAGAATAATGTGCTTTACAATCACAATAATATGAATCATTTTTATGGTTATTTTCATTCTCATTGCTGTTATCTTATCGAGAGGCTGATTTAAAACAAGTTTTCTATTATTGATTCACGTACTAACATCTCATTTAAAAGAGACCACCATCCTGACATAAACAATGCCTTTAATTGAAAAAAAAAAATTCTGCAAGCGATATTTGTAAAATTATTTCTTCCTTTGTAGCTACATAGTAAAGATATTTCATTTAGAAAACACAGAGTCGCGATTTTAAGCTTGTATAATGGTGCCGCCATTTGACCCCTTTACACCTATGACGTCATGTACATACATGCATGGCGTGTCGACTATTCCTCGAACCCGAGTATTTATATGCATTTATAAAAAAAATACATACCCTTGATCTTTCCGAATATAAATTTGTCTTTTTTCTTATATGTATGGTTATGCTACGTTTCATTTTGACGAGTTCATATGTTTAATCCTCCCCTGCCGGGATGTATGATCTATTTAGTTGAAAGGTTGGCAGTTTAATTTGCGGAATACTAAATGGTAAAACTAGAGGTAATTAAAATAATAACGCAAACACAGAAAATCGTCACGTGATGTATCGAAATGGCGTCGCGCATAAAGCAGTCATTGCCCCAACTTTAATAATAAGTAATCTATAGCTAAATTTAGAAAAAATATTCTCTCTCACTCTACGTTGCATATCATATTATGGTATATTAGATACCCATTTTAAGGATCTATAAATATTCGGTTATTAAAATACTGAATGTGAGTAAGATGAACTTGATCATCGATTACTAATTTGTTACTTTTTAAATTGTCAAATGACGTCAGTAATAACGTAAGTAATAACGCAGTATAAATTATTCATTAAAATATGTCGATTAAACACATATGTTAACAATACAACCCGTTTGAAGTACTTCGTGCTAAAATGAACGGGTTAAAATATTGGTTTTTGAGATTATTAAGTTTATGATATGTTGGTGTATAACAGACTTTAAAAAAAAAAAATAAGATTTTTTTTACCCTGAATGAAAAAGAAAGAAAACTGATAAATTTGACATTATACAGATAATTGTCATTTTCAAAATAAGTCATACATTGCATTATTTAAAACACATAAGGTATTAAGATTGAGTTGTTATCATCTGAAATGTAAATGCATGTGTATAAGACCTTGATATTTGACAAATTAGTATTTGACTCTAACGTTATTTAGGATATATGAATCTTCCGTTTAACTTAAAATCATTTAATAGATTTCCATTTCAAATAATAAAAAGGATTCTAATTTCATAAAGACATTTTTTTTACACATTTACTAAGAATTTGATTTAAAACTATTATGTGTGTGTTATCTCTAAATACCCATCTACAGGCGCTTGGCCACCCAATGCAGCATTCCGTGATTGTAAATTCCAATTTCCAGATCTATGTCTAAACAGCAAATATCAAGCACATTTAGCTTGTCTAAACATCACATAGTTAAAACTCATATAAAGATTTAAAATTATGAAATGAAATTCTATAGAAAAGTGACAAAATGGAATGGCTCAAAGAGTTTGAGGCAGATAATGTCACCAAACTACTTGAATGATATATTCTAAATATAAGTTCTTAAATCGATTAAGACACAAACCAAACAATCACTATTTTAACTATATTTGAAGTTCTTATTTCATTGCTCAAGATAGGATCAACAGTGCATCTAGACATTATAACGTTTTTTTTTATGAAGTAAATGTGTTTTGTGATAAATCAACTACCTCATGACCCGTAAAAGAATATACAGTGAAGTTTGACTTCTGATAGGCTTTGTAGAACGGATATACGATATGGATATTTATGTCTGAACGCTATTTGTGAAAGGGCTAATCATACGTAGTCATACAATACCTTAACAGCCCCTGTAATCAAAGAGTAATTTTGTCATTGTCAGGTTTCGGTTAAATTCAGAGCCACATTCACAACATTGGATTTATCAGTTTATCAACATAAGTTTGTGTTTTTTAATGAGAATGATACTATTTTTTTTTAAAGTGTCATCTATAATTCTGTTGGTGTATTTAGGACATCTTTAAGAAAGTATAAACATATGTGATGAAAATTGTTTTCATATGATGAATGTAGTGTGTAAGATTTGTGCAAGTTCGGTGTTGGTAGGTAAAGGTTTCACTGATAAATACAACCTACTGGCCGACAACATTCAGAGCCACGATCAAAGCTTCGGACTTATCTTTTAACCAACATATGGTTTTGATTTCTATCAGTTTTGAAATATATATATATATATATATATATATATAAATTGAAAGTGCTATCTCTAATACTGTTGGTATATCTAGAACATATTTTTGAGAAGAAAATAGAGACACAAATAAAGATGATGGTTAATTTTTTGCATTTAACGATTGCAGTTTGTTGGATTTGTGCTAAATCGTTGGTAGGGCAAAGTTACACTGCCCGTGACCAATTACAGACAGACATGCTGACTGGATATAACACTGGAATTGTTCCTGTCCTTGATCAAAGTCAGCCGATCAACATTAACGTAACCGCCATATTATATACGCTTATTGAACTCGATGTCGTACAAGGATTTGTTACCACAGCCGTTTCTGTACTGTGTCACTGGAACGACGAGAAAATTACCTGGACACCATCATCTTACGGAAACATTGAAACACTGATGTTGGAGCAAAATTTAGTTTGGACACCGTCTTTAACATTGTCAAATCCTAAAGAGATGATATATATGGGAAAGTCCTGGTTTCATGTCACTTTTAATTATACTGGACAGGCGACTTGGTTGGCATCCGGGACGGTTCAAAGTACTTGTGATTTTAATATGAAATTTTGGCCATTTGATAAACAGGTTTGTGACTATATGTTTATCGCATATGATTACTATCCGGATCGACTTCTGTTTCAAACTCAAGGGGTATCTACATCTAGCTTGAGAGAAAACGGAGAATGGCTTCTCGAAGGTACTTCATCGTTCTCTCGGATCAATTATGGGGTGTCTGAGGCTGTGTTCCGGATTAAACTTGCACGAAGGCCAGCGTTTTTTGTCATAACAATTGTTTTACCCCTTGTTATGATAAGCTGTCTAAATTGCCTAGTCTTTCTTTTACCTAGTGCATCGGGAGAACGAATCGGATATTCCATTACAATTCTACTTTCCATTTCTGTTTTCATGCTTGTGATTAGTGAGCAATTGCCGCGAACATCGAGAACACTCGCCTTAATGTGCGTCTACGTCAACTTGGTTTTGTCCGTCAGTGTAGTTTCCATTGTCGGTGTCATTTTGAATTTGATGATCTATCATAGGTCAGAAGATGTCCCGGTTTGCAAAGTTTACGTCCGGTTGGTACATTTTACATGTAAATATAAAAGGAACAATAAAATATCTAATACAAATGCCCTCCCTGAAACTATTGATAACACTTCGAAATATAAAAACGCTCACACAAGCCTGAACAGTAATACAAGATATATAAGGAGAAATACTTCTGAATTAATGCAAAAATCGAAGCAGCCACGGTTAATGAAATGGATCATTCAATACGAGCGCATGTGAAACGTTATGAAAAAATTAACAAGGGGTTGAACCCAGACAAAGATTCCATCACATGGCAAATAGTGAGTTTTGCTATAGATAAACTAATGTTTGTACTTGTCCTAATACTGACTATTCTTCCTTCTATCATTTTTAACATCTGTCTTGCTTATGGAGCATCTTACGATGAACAAGAATAAAAATATGTATTGACAACTGCTTTATTCAAATGGTACGGCTGCATGCCTTGCCAACAGATTCTGCAGTATAATGTTTAATGTCGAAAAAGTAATGAAAAATCCGAGACCTTCAATTAGTATTATTTAAAAAAACTGTTTTTATCAATATAACAGACTTATAAATAGAATATCATTTTCTTTGTGGTATAGGATATTTGATGTGCAAACGTATGCATATATGACGCGTAAGCCTACACGTTCTTGATTTTGTTAAGTATATCCTACTATCACTAAACAAATCCAATTTGATAGAATTTTAGCCACGTTTTTTTTCATTTATGATAAGAAGGTTACATAGAACTTTCCGGTCAAAAAGGACGAATATTGCGATTGCAGCCGTCTTTGTGTATATTCAAAGGCCTATTAAACAAAGACTGGCAACTGGTCTAAATCTCACAAAAGCACGCAACAAACTGTCCAGTTCTCGAAGAGTCACATTTTCAATATCTCCTTTTCTACTGAAGATATGTGAAAATAAATTGTATCTTACAAGAGAACATTACATTGCCATCAAGATGATACATTGTGTATTAAAATATGTCAAGAAATTTTTCATGGAAAATAGAAGAGAACCTGCATGAAGAGAACTATGTAAAATGTGTTTTTTCTGCTACACTAGTTGAATTTGAATCATAATTTAAAAATTTTTTAAGTATATCTTTACAATTTTAAGTACATTTTCCTTTTTTCCATACTTTTTTTTTTTTTTTTTTAATTTCTGTGTTTTACATAATTTCACTTTTCATTTTTGAATACTTTTGGGAAATCGGTTCCTATTTATACTGTAATGTCCGACATAAGTTATTTTAAATGTAACTTTTTGTATTAATATTAAAAAGAAACTCTTTCTTTAGGCTGTACGACTTGATGTCTTGGAAATTATGGTATGTTTCAATCATATAAATACGAGTGATATTGGTGTTTAAAAATTATGTTAGTGTATCAGAGGTATCTATATTAATAATGCCTTAACACCACACTGTGTCTCTGACCGATTATGTAAAATTGGTACATGTAAACATTGGAAGTTTACTTTATAAATGCACAGTATGGTCAATGAATTACCTATTGATGAGTTTTAATATTTCATAAAGTGTCTTCCATATAAACTCATTTGAGCTTTTAACAAAGGTACAAATACCAGTGTTTAAAAATACTACCTTATGCTCTCAGGTTCTGCTTATTTCTTACCATTAACTTTAATTATGAAATTCCCTCTGATTTTCTTATCTTTTCTTTAAAGGGGAAAATGGGGGATTAAATCTAACTGTTCTATGTAATTTTAGTTGAAAAATTTCATTTATAATCATATTATGCTAATGTGCACCAAAATGATATGTTCCATATATGTTTTAAGACATGTCATAATCTAATCGTACTTGTGATCTGTATGCTTATCCTATCGTTACTATATAGGAAGACTATAGGATTTTTCCTCTTAATATTGAAACAGGACGTTCCGTTGGAGAAGCTCTGGACATATACAAATATCACAAGTAATTTATTTTGTTTTATTGAAGTCGACAATCTTGTCAGTTAAGTTAAGATTATTAATACCAGAAAGACTGCTAAATTTATTACCTAAGCTTATTTATTAAGAAGAAGATTATTATATAAATAAAACGAGTATATTGTAAACATTTTTACAGTTTAACAATCATATTGCTGCATCATCATCACCTTTATATTATCATAAACTCTTATATTTACATAATTGTGATTACCATTGTATTATGATAAGCACTCATATTTACATAATTGTGATTACCACTGTATTACAATGAACACTCATGTTTACATAATTGTGATTACCATTGTATTACAATGAACACTCATGTTTACATAATTGTGATTAACATTGTAATATCACGAACACTCATATTTACAAAATAGCATTCATATTTACATATTTGTGATTACCATTGTATTACAATAACACTCATGTTTACATAATTGTGATTAACATTGTAATATCACGAACACTCATATTTACAAAATTGTGATTGTATTATGATAAGCATTCATATTTACATAATTGTGATTACCATTGTATTATGATAAGCATTCATATTTACATAATTGTGATTACCATTGTATTATCATCATTGTATTATAATGAGCATTCATATTTACATAATTTGTTTAGCTAGTTTTATTTGTTTCAAGGTGACATATTGATCCATTGGGCCGGGTGAGGTTGTTTATGTTTATTTGATATGTTCTCTTGTTTTGTATATTACACATGTCACTATAATAAAAAAATATCTGCATGTATCTATCTACATATGTTATATATGCTCCACAAGAATATTCACGATAGTACTTTGATATCATATGGTTAAAGATAAACTATTATAGCGTATCTTCTTAAGAATAAGTCATAATATATAGATGAAGTGATAACTGTTTTTTATTAAAAATAAAACGTGTGTGTGTGTTCTGCAAGAATTGGAAATTAAACTTTGAAAAAGTACTGGACATTTTAAATCATATTGTTTTGTATATATTTCATTTATCACATTTAATCTTTATGGACATTTTAGAAACATCTAATTGTATATGTTCTTAAAAACATATCGCCCTTTTATGTCCAACCGATAGAACGGCATTTGATGTACTGAATAATACATGTTAAAATTTTCCATTCGTGTAGATACTTATTTGAAATGCAGACAGACAGTATTCTTTGCTTAGTGTCACGTTAACACCTGCTAACATTCACAAAAATATAATGAATAGTGCTATCAAAGTGTAAAATACGTGAAATGATAGCCGTTCAATAACTTGCGCCTTTTAGTCAAACAAACGTGTTTAGGAAAAAGCGGTGTAGGACATTAACAAATCAGAAAATTGTTTTGAATACCATTTATCAATATAAAGTCAATATTTTAACTGTGGATTTTCCAGTATTCATTGTTGCGCAGAGAGGCATTAAATTGATCTGTAATTGATAGTGCACTGATAGGTAAGGTTTCCTTTGAGACAGATCTATTTTGTGAATTTTCAGGTTGGACACGAAAGTAATACACTAAAAAGTACAATAGTATTCATTCAGGTTCAAAAACCAACAACATTTTAAGTTAGTTCCTTTTTAAAATATCTTTTTTCTCTAAATTTTAGAACTGTTGACAAGTGGACAAAGAGCGTTTTTATTTTATGATTTTTTAACTGATTAAACAAGTGAAAAAATATAACGGTCTAATAGAATCGTTATTAAATGAAGAATTAAAATGAAACGGTTCTAGTAGCGACTTTATGAAAATCATAAACACAACGTCCATTTGTAAAACATTCCTCTTCTAGTCATTCCTTGCGGTAGCACTTTGCGTCTGAAAATAATACAAACCTTCCGCTCACGGGGATTTCAACCTAAACCTAGTTACTGTCCATTTAATAGCTCCTCAACCATGTGGGATCGAGTCCATGATTGTTTCCCGTGAGTATCATTTCCGCTGGCTTGCAGTAGGTCGGTGGTTTTTGTTTAATGCCTCCGGATGTGCACTCCGAGACTTCGAGTTTTTTCACCTGGGATTAGCTAAATGTCGCTATTTGACTGAAATATGTTGTTGCAACGGAAAATCTCATTACTAGAAAACTGCAGTTGCAACTTAGTTCCTCCTTTTTATTTTATATAAATATGCTCATTTATGTCATACATCTCCTCCATTCTTAGTAAAAAGGAGGGGCAGGACATCATTCATTCGCTGATGACAATTTGATGATAAAAGCCGTATTCACCTAAAGGAATGAAGAGCATACTGGGCGTACCTAAGTGTCAACATATGTTCATATTTGCTGCAACATTAAAATTAAGTCTTGACTTCGCAAAAAGAGCAAATGTGCAATATTTGAATTCTAATAGACCTTTACAATTTCTTTTTACCATCGTCAAAATTCATCTTTATAACTCTATAAAAATACAGGAATATTCTACTTTTGATATCAATCTTATTTCCTTCTTCTCAAAATACTAGTTTCAAAATTGGTGTATTCATGTAAACAATATCATCCACACAAATGTGTATCAAATGTCTGATATATATATATGAAAACTATAAGATGATATAAGTTCGCTTTTAAAACTAAAACTATTAACATGTGACTTTGATATTGTAGTGTGGCAGTACTACATATCAGTCCCAAGTAGACAAAACAAACAACGGTCCCAAAATGACCGAAATACTATCGGTGTAACGCAAAACATAATCTAACAAAATTAATTAAAGAAATAATTTTCTTATAAAAAGTTTTAGCAATTGCTATTGTGTGTTGTATTCATGACATACTTATCTTTCATTTAATGAAGTTAACTCATTGCCGTCTGAGATGATTTCTGTTCTCAGTTTTACATTAGACAGGTTGTATGATATCGGTATTGGTGGTTCGATCGCTGTTCGTGAAAACGTATAGAAACGGTACCTGCGTCATTTATCGGACGTGGGGCGAGATAAACAATTGGAGAATATTAATAAGACCGGAGATCATGAAATGCTGACATTCATTAGAATGACAGTTAAAAAGGTTGTTTCTAATGCTGTTTAAAATGGTATTTAAAGACTAAGGAAAGCATATCTTGTGCAAAAGAAATTAACCATAACAAAAAATATGAGAGTGTATTTGCTTGTCTTGTCTTTTGTATGTTGGAATTGTGGAAGACCGGTGATAGGACAGGGATACAGTGATGTAGTCAACCTAAGGACCGATATGCTATCCGGATATGACACTGGAACCGTTCCCGTCCTTGATCAAAGTCAGCCAATCAAAGTGAATGCAACCCTTGTGTTGTTTACGCTTATTGAACTCGATGTTGTACACGGATATGTAACTACAGCAGTCTCGGTACTATGTAACTGGAACGACGAGAAAATCACCTGGAACCCATCATCTTATGGATACATACCATTAATGATGATGGATCAAAATTTAGTCTGGACGCCGTCTTTAACACTATCAAATCCTAAAGAAATGGTGTATATGGGACAGTCTTGGTTTCATGTCACTTTCACTTATACTGGACAGGCGACTTGGATTGCCTCCGGGACTATTCAAAGCACATGCGATTTCAACATGAAATATTGGCCATTTGATAAACAGGTTTGTGACTATATGTTTATTGCATATGATTACTATCTACATCAACTGCTGTTTCAAACACAAGGAGTTTCTACATCCAACCTGAGAGAAAACGGAGAATGGCTTCTCGAAGATACTTCATCGTTCTCGCGCATCACGAATTATGGAATATCTGAGGCTGTGTTCCGGAATAAAACTTGCTCGAAGATCAGCCTTTTTTGCTATAACAATTGTTCTTCCCCTGGTTATGATAAGCTGTCTCAATTGCCTAGTTTTCCTTTTACCTAGTGCATCGGGAGAAAGAATCGGATATGCCATTACTATTCTGCTTTCAATTTCTGTTTTTATGCTTGTGATAAGTGAGCAGTTACCTCGAACATCGAGAACTCTCGCCATAATGTGCATCTACGTGAATTTGGTACTTGCCGTTAGTGTACTTTCTATCATCGGTGTGATCCTGAACTTGGTGATTTACCATAGGCCTGATGATGTTCCAATTAACATCTTTTACATTAGTTTGGTACATCTAACATGTTCATCTAAAACAAACAATAAAATATCGCAAATAAATGTCACTCCTGTAGACACAGAGTCGCCATCAAAATATGAACATACAATTGAAACATTAAACGGTAATGCCAAAAGTATTAGAAAGAAATCTGCAGATTTAATACAAACGACTAAGCAGCCAATAATAGATGAAGTTGATCCTTCAAGGCGAGCCCGCATAAAAAGATATGACAAAAATAACGGTTGGATGTCCTCAAACAAAGTTTCAGTTACTTGGCAAGAAGTCAGTTTTGCAATAGACAAATTGATGTTCCTATTGTGTTTGTCACTGACAGTTTTCCCATCTATCATATTTAACTTTTATCTTGCTTATGGCGCATCTTATGAAGAAGTCGAGTGATATTTCAAATTATATGAAAGTGATCACGGATTTTCTTTTGAAGTCATTTTAGTGTGTGGGATAAGAAAATCGAATAAAAATATTCTACAAAATAAAAAATATAATACATGAAGTTCGAAGATGGGATGACAACATGAGGCTGAAAATTAGAATAGTGAATGAAGTTGTTGTGGAAGAGTCGTCTTAAATGGATGTTTTAACATCTGCTTAATGCGTTTACCCTACATTCTGCAATTTAGTAAACTGTCATTTTAGAAAAGTAAACAATAATCTTATGTATTAGAAAACAATAATCTTATTAGTAGATATAAAGAATAATGACCTAGTGAATATGGTTGTGCTTTTATTACATGTTTGTACACTCTTCTTAAAAAAATATTGTCCTTACATTTGTAAAATGTTATGTTGCACATTAGTTTTATGAACTTAAAAACGGCTTTAGGAGTTGGTGTAGTTACATCGATGTTGTAAATATAAATGGCATAAAATGCATAAAAATCTTTGGAGTTTCAATCAATTAAGTAGAATAAGTTCCGGCAAATATATGTATTCGACTTCTACTATTTTTCAATCAATTCTGGGTATATGAAAACATGATTATGAACGGCTCAGTGAGATCTGACTATCACTGTTAAGTTTATTAATTAATGTTATCGAACTCTCTGATACATAACGCAATAAGCAAAAGTAATACTTTCTTATATTCACCATTATGCATTTATATGTATCATATTCAGTGCCATTCAAATATATTATATGTTTTTAATATTTAATTTCAGACAACACTAATTTCACTTGGTTAAAACTATAATGATCCTTTCCTCTATAGCATCATGTATGCATTTCAATTAAAGTTATCCTGATGTGATACTCCGTTTTATTTTGTTTATGAATTTTGTTTGTTCCGTTTTTTTTGTTGTTTTTTTTTTTGTTTTTTTTTTTGTTTTTAACATTAACATGGGGTATGACCGCCTGTGGTCTTAACCTTTGTTCGTGAATGAGACTTTGAGGTTTTAAGTAGCATACCGGGACATGATGACATATATACTAAATTTAACGAAAATCCCTCGATCCATGACAAAATATATCACGGACGGAAGAATGCACGCTGTGATAATTATACACTTAACCGCAATATCTAAAATTAATCTGAGCTTCCGAAAGTCGGCAGTTTGTATAAGGTAATTGTCATATGAACAGTATTTTACTCGTATATTATTGTTGTTAATGTTGTTCTATATTGAATAAATGCCTTGTATACAATTTAGCGCAATATTTTGATTTCATATGATTCAGTTATCGCAACCCTATCATCAGCAATTAAAGTCAAAACATCCACTTGTAGAAGCTAAAAACTACGGTAATTAGTAGCCTAATGAAATAAAAAATAAACGTTCGAATTTGAAGTCGGAAGAACATCAGTTAGAGCCTATACTACTAGAGTATATTTTTACACGTGTCTTGAAGAAATGCACTCATTCATTTTGTCATTTAGCACATTTAGTAAATTATATTTTTTTTCTCACTAATTGGGGAGACGATTAGCTTTGCATTTATTCTATCACAAAGCCTTATATAGATATTTAGATAAAATCAACAACGTCGTGACCCGTGTGATTCTATTATGTCTATTGATGCGAATAATGAAAATTCGATATGGAAATAAGTCTAATCACTGTTTGTACTTCAGTAATACAATATTAATATGTACCTACGACGTTACTGGCAGAATTCATAATTGTTACTAACGCTGAATTTATTGATGAGCATAATAGTTGGAATGTGGCCATTTACGTGGATGCCAATAAAAGAAACTAAATCGTTTATAATGTGCAGTTCTTTGTTATCCTGGAGACCTGATAAAGCAAGTTAAATTACTTGGTAAATTTGCAAGTATAAGAAGATGATATATTGTTTGCTTGTCATAATTTTGATATGTTGGGATTGTGGAAATCCGGTGTTCGGACAGAGCTACAGTGATGTGGATAACCTACGAACAGACATGCTCTCCGGGTACAATCCTGAAATCGTTCCTGTTCTGGATCAAAGTCAACCGATCAACGTCAGTGCAACCCTAGCGTTGTACACATTAATTGAACTCGATGTAGTACAAGGATATATTTCTACAGCTGTCTCAGTAATATGCCACTGGAACGACGAGAAAATCACTTGGACCCCGTCATCTTACGGAAACATTGAAACACTGATGTTGGGGCAAAATTTAGTCTGGACACCATCTTTAACATTGTCAAATCCAAAAGAGATGATATATATGGGACAGTCCTGGTTTCATGTCACTTATACTTCTTCCGGACAGGCCACTTGGTTCGCGTCCGGGACTATTCAGAGCACATGCGATTTCAACATGAAATACTGGCCATTTGATAAACAGGTTTGTGATTATATATTCGTTGCATATGATTACTATCAACATCGACTGCTGTTTCAAACACAAGGAGTTTCTACACCCAATCTGAGAGAAAACGGAGAATGGCTTCTCGAAGATACTTCATCGTTCTCGCGCATCACGAATTATGGAATGTCTGAGGCTGTGTTCCGGATAAAACTTTCACGAAGATCAGCTTTTTTTGCTATAACAATTGTTCTTCCCCTGGTTATGATAAGCTGTCTCAATTGCCTAGTTTTCCTTTTACCTAGTGCATCGGGAGAAAGAATCGGATATGCTATTACTATTCTTCTTTCAATATCTGTTTTTATGCTTGTGATAAGTGAACAATTGCCTCGAACTTCGAGAACACTCGCTATAATGTGCATCTACGTAAATTTGGTACTTGCCGTCAGTGTATTTACCATCATTGGTGTAATTCTAAACATGATCATTTACCAAAGATCGGACGTTGTTCCTATCAATAACTTTTACATCAAATTGTTATATCTATCAAATTCATATAAAACAAGCAATAAGATTTTACATGAAAATATTACCAATGCAGATATGAACAAAACTTCGAAATATGAAAATACTAAAAAGAATGTTGATACAAACTTAAACAGAGAAAATGGTATTGAGTTAATACGAATGTCGAAGCTACCGATGGAAGAAAACGTTCGTCTTTCAAGAACCACAAATACAAGCAGATTCGCGGAAAATAACAGTTGGTTGTCAAAAAGTAAGGATTCGGTAACTTGGCAAGACGTCAGTTTTGCGATAGACAAATTAATGTTTGTATTGAGTATGTCACTGACAGTTCTCCCGTCTATCATTTTTAACGTTTATCTTGCTCGTGGCTCATCTTATGATGCTCTAGAGTGATTTCGTCTGTAAACCACTTGTCAATTTCATATCTTTATTTTCAACACAAAAACATTCGTTGGAATATGTTTGAGCTAATGTCGCCAGCAGGATAAGTAAACTCCGCTTATAAACGCTTCCCCTGGGCTTGATGACTTTACAGTAAAATCTAAATAAGACCACCCTTGAGACTGCTGTTAACTGGTTTTAATAATGAGGTGGTTTGATAATCGAGTTTCAAGTCACAGGAAATATGGATAAAAGGACGTGAACATAGTGGTTATTATATTGAGGTGGTCTTTATATGAGGTTTTACTGTATTTGATGTTTGATTTCGTATAAGATCCATCTATACGTCGTTTTAGTTTCGAACTTATTTTTACACATGTAACGAACTTGACTAACATTACTTTCGCTCAGCATACATTTTACTTTTGTCTCTGTAAATTACACACAAAAATCTAAATAAATATGAAACAAAATATACTTTTTTAAACGAGTGTCAATGGGTGTTGCTCTAATGCTTATACAACAAAGCAATACTACTAATAAAACAAACTATGTGTGTGTTATTTTTTTATTTATTTATTTACATTTTTGGATAGTCTACAAAACTATATACACCGGTAACCAATATGTGACCATCTCTATCTATTACTAAAAAATAAATACGTAACGCTTTTGAGGATGGGCGACTTTTGAAGCTTTTTTCAACACCAGTGGATATGTATACGTTAATTTTTTCAATAATGACTTTTTTTAATTTCTTAAACGTAAGACCTGTAACATAAAAATTGATATTCCCTGGCGCTTGCTTTTTTTTCCTGGTAGATTGATGTGTTTTCAGACATGAGGTGATTAGGACAGGATTTTGTTAGAGCTACGCATATAGCTGGAATTGAATATGAAGTTTAAAGAATAATTTAGCGTGCAGAAATACGCACGTTTAAGTGATATAATACAAACACGATATCGTGCATGTTATTTATCTACCAACAAATATTCATGTGAAAACAGTCATTATTCTAATACAATAGTCGTTATGGCTACTGTTTTTTTAAAGCGATAAATACGTGACGATGTACATACCAATTACGTGATGGTAATCGTGACATTACATAATGCTAAACGAAATGGGAATATATTATTTGACAAAGTTATAGATTTACTGTACAACTGAAAATTCGTATAAAAGTTCTTAAAACGTGTACTGCGCATTTTAATTACAGCCATGTGAAGACAACCGAAACATGACAACGCCCTAACCCGAAAACGCCACTCAGCTTAAAATTGGTATTTGTCCAAGAAAGGGTGGAAACTCGAGGAACATTCTCGTTAACTGTTTTGTACCTTAGACCCCGGGACAAAGTATTGATTTTCTTTTTAAAGAAATCTAAGCACTGAAGTAAAATTCGTTCAAGAAAAAAAAAAAGCCTTTAAAAGGAACATAAACAGCAAACACACTACAGTTTAACTGTTGAAATATGTTCAATATTGGATCGTGCCTTTACTCTCCTTTTATATGATAGCTGTTGCGAAATGTAATATCCGGCGACGCCTGACCTATTTTTTATTTCTTTTCAGAAGACCCCACACTGATAATCAATTAACAGGACGTAGCACGAACAATACAATTTGGTAATTATAGAATTTCTAATTAAATTAAATAATGAACAGTTATGAACGTTTTTGTTAATGATCGATTTAAGGCAACAAGTGTCCGTAGTGACCCGGCTAAAGAGCCGTTATTTATTATCACTTTAATTTTGTAGAACTGCACTAATCATATGTTTACATAAGTGGGCCCCAAAACTCAGTAGGATTATGTGATCTCGTAAGTTATGATCGATGTGCTGTTATTTTTTTTTTCATTCTCCATTTACTTAGTATCCTAATTTAGGTAGCAACCGTATGGTGCGAAGTTACTTTAAACGAAAAACAAGCATCATATATAGAATAGATTATCACGTAGAAAAGATTTATCCTCTGTTGGTTGTTATATTGTTTCTGAAAAAAAGACTTTCTCCGATTGAAGTTTAAGAACAATAGGTCCAAAATTGTGGAATGAATTACCACTTAGTCTTAGACAATGTGAAGCTGTAGAAATTTGCAAAATGCGTTAAATCAAATTTTCAAGTTTCATGTGGACGATATTATACTTAATCGCCGGATAACCCACGGCTGCTGATAACGCTTCTCTCCATACATCACCCGTGGATTTTCTCACTACTGTGTCGTCGTTTAGATCGAAAGTCGATACAGAAAGCCGATTGGATGCAGAACAACCTGTCCTTAGCGTTAACCAATCGTATCAAATCGTAAAGTCCACTTCCATGTGGAGAGTATCCGAAATATAAAGGTTATTTAATATGTGCATGCTTTTCACGTAAAAAGTCGACTTGCCAATTGAAATGCCCAAGCTTGGTGGATTGAGATTACAGTAAAGTCCCTGTAATGGTTCCGCTACGTCTTGGGAAAACTTAACCTCTACCAAGATAACAAAGATATCCAGGTGAAACATTAGGAAACCTTGGTTATTTCCGTGAAAGGCCATGAGGTCCGAAATGTAGCGGAACCATTACAGGGACTTTACCGGACTTTAACTAAGTGTGTCCGATGATGATTCTATTTTGACACACTCACCAAAAAAAAAAAAATAGATAAATAAGAAAAAATAAAAAATAACGCATATAAAGAGGTAGAGGTATGGCAGTAGAGTCCATCATTTCTAATTTGTCTGTGTTGAGTTGATAATTGGCGCCTTTGTGGTTATCTAGAATGATAATAAACACCTTAATCCCAAACATAATTAAAACGAAATGTCCACGTGTTTAAAGTAGAACATTATGTATTTAGTTTCTTTAATATTGTTTCATCATACTGTATTAAATTATAAACAGGACGATCTTGATTAATGGATATTCAAAAATGTGAACATTGACATTTAAATGCAGTAAAATGCATGGTTCAAACAACACTTTCAGTACTTTGATGCATGAATATTCATTTCACATTTCAAAAAGACCTCGCACATCAACGGTGAAATTTCGGTTCAATTAATTCCATTATGTTTGATCTGATCTTGTTGCAAGCCGTATTTTTTACACAACGCTACTTCAATATTGATTGTAAAGAAATTGATATATCAATTCAAAATATGTCCACCCCTAAACTGTAAACAAAAAGAAATTAATTGACATTCGTGAGTATTAATGAAAATATTGACTTTCTGGATCTAGTGTTCAGTCCTTTCTGTCCTATTCAATAAGAATTCTCAACATAGCTTTGGGCTACTTTCGATTTAAACGTTTCATAATGAACAAATAAGAATTAATATTTCATTATTAATTTGCACTCAATTCAATGGCGCTACGAATAAGGCCAATAGCATTGGAAACATTCAAATACAATAGTTGACCGAGTTAAAAATATAGATAAGATTTGATTAAAGGTAGATAAACTATTATGTTCATAGGACGATTTTTTAACAAAATTTAATAATTCGTATCTAAAATGAATTTTTGAAAGAATAATTTTGCATTTACAATATTCATGATGTTTTTCTTTTTAAATTTACATACATGTATTTCATTCTATATCTAGGTACAAATACATAGGATTTAAATCAACACTTGTTTTCAAGCGTTTTAAGCATACCATGCCAAAGTTATTTTCTATTTAGACAAAGAATGAATATTAAAAATAGCCATGATAATTTTCTAAAACTTTGCATTATTATAGAAAAATACACTAGAAACAAATTTATGGGAAAAAATTGGGGTCACTTTGGGTTATCTGCCCCTGAAAGTGAGTTAATTTGCTCTTTTCGTGCATTTTCAAGAGCAAGTAACTCAATATTATAGACTAGCAACACTTCATTTAATTTCAAATGGGTGTTTGGTACTGTATTCTCTGTCACTGTGTAAAAGTTTTAGAAATTCTATGCAACAGATTTCATACTATAGTCGCATACACGAATATATAGATTTAAAAAAAAAAAATCAAGTAAAACGCAAGTTTATTTGAAAAATTTTAAAATTTTTTAAATTTAAAATTAAATTAAACAACAAACAATAATGTTAAATAAAATAATGTATCAATAGGCTTGATTTTGAGTTATCTGCCCCTGGAAATAACATAAAAAGAGCAAAACAAACTCACTTTCAGGGGCAGATAACTCAATAAGTATATCGGTGACCCCCAATATTTCCCCATAAATTAGTTTCAAATGTAATTCTCTATAACCATGCAAAGATTTAGAAAATTATCATGGATAGATTTAACTTTCTTTCTTTGTCTATATAGAACATAACTGCATTGTGCACGTATGCCTTTAATGAGACACCAGCGACGATTTTAGTCGAACATTCATTTTACACATACAAAAATGTTTGTACGAATGTATAAAGGAACATTGATGTCGATCTAAACGTTCAATTATGCCGAACAACCACTACTCTAAGAATGGATTTAAAAATGCCACTTTCTGAAGGTTCCCGGAACAGTATTATGCAAAGAAAGAAAAAATAACTTAATGTATTCAAGTTTGTATCTTCTTCTGATTAATTCTAACATCTGTAATTTCTCCAGATTCCACTTTACATTCTGGATAGATTCCTGTAAGAGTTATTTCGAAATCAATCGCATATTTCAAAGTTGCCTTATTTGGATTCCATAAGTTTGAGTTCTTTTAATAGTTATGAAATAGAAACTGGTTTAGCAGAACAAGTTGCTATATACTTAAAGGAAGAAAGGGAAAGTATTGAGGGCACGTACGTTGATTTCAGAGTTTCATAGTTGGTTGTACATGGTGATTTTTCATATTTGGCCAAAAATCCTGTAATAGTTATGGATCCGCGCATGAAAAAGTATCCCTTTTTTTAACGATGACGATTGATCGGATGGGCCAGTACTTTGCGCCAGTAAGGTCGATGTGAGATACCTTCAAATCAAGTCAACAATTAAGGGATTTCAGAATATAGATGTCTAAATGTTGACATGATACTGATGTGTTGCTTACTCTCTGTATACACCCATAATTCAGCCTGAAGCTTCAATAAGTTCCGGGTTTAGGGGGAATTATTGTGGGCATTTTGAACTATAGCGATTCCGTATAGGTCGACAACGCAATAATACGATACCTGACTGGTACTTTCGTGATCTCGTATTGTACCGTCATGTCACGACTTCTCAGTCTACCATTTTAAACAATGTCAAAGGCCTTACTGAAGACAATAATGGCTACATAATCATCATGCCTTCATTACTAAAGCCTCAGCGATGATACTTACTGGTTCACAGATTCTACAGGCATGATTTCATTTTACAGGTGGTAGTAAAGATTCAATTTTCTCTCTCTTCAAAACAATTTTCTGTCTTCAGTATAAATGAAAGACCTCTCGTTCTGTCGCTGAAAAATAAAGTTAAACAAAGAACCTACCCACTATAAGCCTCCTTGGATTGTAGCATCCAAGGCGGACAAACAGATGTGTACACCCTTATATCTGAAATTCATTTACATTTGTTTCTTATACAAGGATAAGTACCTTGCTAGCTGTTATAGCTACTTATTTAAAATTGAAGTATTTCCTTTTGTAAAAAAACACTTTTGGCCTTTTTTTTGTTTATTGTTATTATTAAAAGACTACACATGATGCCTAGCCTCAACAAGCTAAAATAACTGAAGATTTTTTAAATATTAATTCTATAACTCGACTCGCATCTTTCTCTCTCCACAGAAATTATTCGCAACAAAACAGCGGTCTCAGGGCAAGCGCACGCGCTCACAAAAGTATGGTAACTAAAGAATGCAATCATCACATTTTTAAACATTGCGTTTTCCTTATCTATTATCGCATTTTGTATGTTTAGGAAGAACCGAGTATAGAAGAAATTTGGCTTATAAGTTCCGCATTTCAAGAAAATACTACGGATTAATAACGGATTAGATAATCAATGTCTATTTGTGTTTTGTTGTGTGTTAAAATACAGATTCCAGGTTCAGGCGTGCATATCACTCGGGCTTGGCATACATGATATAATAATATGCATCTGAACTCGAAACCGGGCTTAAATACACAACAAAACTCAGAAAAAAAATCGGTTAAGGCAACACAAAAATCCATACTCAGGGGGGCAATAACGGAGTCCCTCAAGGGAGGAGTTCTCTCCCCTACCCTCTTCTTGGTTCTTCATCAATGATCTGGTTGCAGAACTACCAAGGGTGGGAGGGGGTACATGCAGCGCTGGCGTGTCACAGCAACAAGTCACCCGCAACACTGTTCACTGTGTCGCCTAGGCAGAAGGCAGGCACCGTCAGTATAGGCACATCTCCACTACAAGAGGGAAACCAAGCTAGTTTTCGACAAAAGACAGACATGGAAGCCACACAATGTCCATGCAAAAGGGGAGGCTCGGAAGAAACTGGCAATAAGGCGCAAGCTTGCTGGAACAACGTGGGGGGGGGGGCAGACGAGTAAAATACTGAAGACACTACCGTGTATCAGGGGACAGTGAGACCCCACTTTGAATATAGCTTGGCCGCCTGGTCCACCGTCTCTAAGACCACCTCACAAACTGTTGATAATGTTCAAAACCAATCTTTGCGTATTGTTACAGGGGCCACTAAATTCACCCCGATCCATTTCATGGAGCAAACTACCGGAATACAGCCTCTGCAAGAAAGGAGAAAATCAAGATTCTGCTACAAGCACACAAATATGAGTTCCACCAGACCACCGCATGAAAGACAGGCTACTAGGTCTAACAAAAAACAGAATCAAGCGAAAGAGTTTTGTTCATGAGTCAAAAAGGCTCAAAAGAGCACACCCATCTTTGAGCAGTGAGACTACTCCCCTGGGTATGGCTGACTTCGCAGATCAATATGAAAATGACCTATCTGCAGTTTCAATCCACACCCAGGTTCCTAACCTAGAACCAAAGTAAGAGGAGGATGACCATAGCAGGAAAGTTGCAACTCTAGCTATGATCAGCGAAGAGTATCCCCCAGAGGAAGGTGTATAAAGATCGATCTGCAACCGATGCTATCAAAGATGGGACAACTGGTATTTTCATACAATGCCTGAATGGCTGTACGAAAACCGCTAGTGCACCGACAGGAAAACACTGCAGCAATTACAAAGCCGAGTTAGAAGCATTCAGAATCCATTTCCATTCCATAGTTGAATGCCTTGTAGAGAAGAGCTTATGTATTGTCTTCTTTATAGACTCTCAATCAGTTATACAAGCCCTGACCAACACGAAGACACCAAAGCTAGCAAGAGCACTGCACCAGTTGAATATAACATGCAGTGTTGTCCTTCCACTGTGGTATTAAGGCAGACAAACTAGCAAAACCCGGAGCGCAGTCTAAACAGCCCAGCACCAGTGTAAGCTACCACGAGAAAGTAACCAATTTTCAAGT
>CM037779.1:54823171-54873171 GCA_021229015.1 Solen grandis
CCGCGCCATTATGAAGGATAGCCTACACATGGTAGAATTATCAATCTTACAAAAAACTATACACCCGCCTAATTGATGGATGGTTATTATGACGAAATGAAAGCAGATTTCGAATATTTTTAGTTCTAAACAAAATACAGGCAATTTATTTTTTTTAAAAAGTTTGGAGACTCTTTTTGAAATATAGCCATATAATTATGTGAAGTATACGTAATTCTTGGACTGACCTCGTACATGTATCGTGTATGCAGCTCATATTGTGGAATGGAAAAAAAATAAATAAAATAAAAATAAAATAAAAAATAATAGTGTGCTTTCGATTACCTGTATATAAGTCTTGCCACGTGTGTGGTTCTCACGCGACACCGTGAGAAGGTTATGGTTGGTTGAATATCCGGCTTTGGATTGGTGCTATTGAAATCATTACATTATATATTCATTATGTCAGAGCCTGCGCAGAAGAAACAAGCAATGTCAGCACTTGACCAGCTGAAGGAATTTACTACTGTAGTCGCCGATTCAGGTGACATTAAAGGTAACGACATTTTTCTTCCGTATTTGTGTACCACACATGCAAGGCAGTCATGAAAAAAGTGGGTGGGGTATGTGACACCGGTAGACATAAGTTACGGTTTTGCTTCTCCTAAAAAATGTTAAATTCTACTATTCTATAGGAAACGCAAGATTTAAATGTCATTGTTCGAAATGTTCAAAATATGACAAATGACATTAACAAACAGATTTATCATTCTGAGTCCTCTACTCTAGGCTAAATATATCAGAATTTTATTGTTTTAAGAGTTACTGAGTACCAAAGTAGAGTGAAAAATTACAAGTAACAGTTGAGTTTAGCTATGCGAAAATGTTCTGTCATATGGTAAACTAACAAACTTATACTATAACAATAGAATAATTTATCATGAATATCGTTTGATGAACTATTATCTTGAGTCTTTGTACTGTCAGTAAGCAGCTCTTTGTACAACATTGTATTTTTGATACTAGTTGTCACGCCTCTGTAGAGAATAGCGCCAAACCGAAAGTAGAACAATATCAGAAATAGCAGGAACACAAATGTGGATTAGTTTGGGTAGAAGCCTGTCAGATCAAATAGCTACTGAACTACGTGTAATCAATCTCATTAAAATCATATCCTAATTTGCACTCCTCTACTGTATATGCAATTAGGATCTGACAACATCGCACTAGGGTCATGTCAGGTTGACCCTTCATGTAATTTATATGCATAAACAAGTGCTCGATTTTAAAACAATTAAATAGCGCGTTTCTAACTGACTTTTTTCATGTGTCAGGGGGGACATGAACACTCAAAAGGGGGAAATTGGAGGCTTCAAGGGGGATTTTTGTAGCGCGTAACACTATCAAAAGATAAATCAACAACGCTGCAATTTTGATTTTAGATTTTATTTCATAATTCTATTCTTTAAACAACACACATAAATAACAGTTAATCCTTTTCAATGAAGATTATGCAATAGAATTTTTAATATGAATAAAAACAAATCATACTTAAAAATTGGATTTTGAAAAGTTGTATTAAGCTGTATTGGATTTTTATCTTAAATTGGAAAATGGAAGAAAGTACAATAAAACATAATCAAAATAATACACAGCTTTTTTTTAAAATACATGTTACAAAGGATAAATCAAATACATGTTGCAGATCTGAAGAGAAAAAAAAAAGTCAAACAATTATAAATTCCAGTGTTTTATTTTCTAGTTTTTGCAGTAAGATAAAAACTTATTAAACAAATATACATAGAATTTAAAAAAAAAAAAGATAACAATTGTTAGGCTAAATTTTTTTCATTTTTTCTAAACAGAAAAATCAGCATGCAAGTAAAGAGTTTACTGTCTTGTTTACACTTTTAAATATTTGTACATGAATCGTTAGCATAAATTGTTTATACATATTTGGTAATGCCCCCCCCCCCACTTTACTTTAATGACTCTCTCTCTCTCTCTCTCTCTCTCTGCTACAATTTGAAATTGAGTATAAAATGTAAAAAATGCAACGCATACATGTAAGTGCTATTAGCTTTAACATTATCAGAATAACAATTGTAATATTGTTCTGCTAGAAATATATGTAGTTTCTGCTTTCTTTCTCCCAACTGTTTCCGAAAATACTTGTTTATTACTACTCACTGGACTCAAACCTTGAACCGGTAAAATTAGTTTGAACTATGTATTTATTGTCATTTCTCCATGCTGTATACCTTGTATACCTGGATGTAATAAAGATATGTTCTGTTCTGTTCTGTCTAAACTCCCTATGACATGTAGATGATTTATGATTGTTTCTAACATTTTTGTGAATTTATACCATACAAGAAATTTCCAAAAAATAACACCTGACAAACTGTCACAAAGTTTTCGAACATTGAATGAATAGACTAAGTCATTAAATGGCCAAATATCTAACAGCAAACAAAACAAGAGGTTACAGAGTAGAAACGATCATTAACTTACGCTTATATTGCCGATCATCAGTCGAGTGCTAATTATGCTATTAAAATGTGTGAAACAATGGACATCCTTTCTGCGAGCTGTACATCTGCAGCAGACGCTTGACTTCAAACACGCACTGCGATTGGTTGATACGGGGATGTACCAGTGACGTAATGTGCAAATCTGGGATCCTCTGGCGCATGTCAATTAATCCATGTTTGTTATCACTTACGTAACCGGGTCATAAAATTACTGATCATCAAAAATAAATTGCCGCCGGCGGGGGGAATCGTGTACATTGCACAACAAGATCGTGTCAAGGGGGACAGTGGGTCAAAATCGTGTAATACACGACCGGATCATGTAGGTTCACAGGTCTGAAAACATTTGTCACATGGTGAGAAAAATTTGCAGCTTGACAGGGACTTGAACCCCGGGCCTATTGCTAACAGTGCAGATGGTCTACTGAATGAGCTACCGATCTACTGAAAGTGCTAGCCGGCCGCTCAGACATCTTTTTACCCTATTGTGAGATTGATGCTGTTACTTCCTCCTGATATACCGAATGATTCCGTAGCCCTTTTTTTTTGGGGGGGGGGCACAAATGGACACCTCATGGCTGGCTACCATTATTCCCAAAATAATGTTGATCACATGAAAAATGAGGCCTCCAGATGACTTACTTAAGAATCTTTTTGTGTCACCTGTTTTAAGCAGAGGTGAAACATAGGTGCAACTTTCCGTTGCATGTCTGTCCATTCGCCTGTTACACTTTTTCACATTTTTTATCTGAAACTTGAATCTGGTTGCTGCTGGAGGTAACTACCTATAATAAAGAATAGTTTTAAAAAAGCTTATGTACCCTTGTGAGCAATCTAGGGCCCTCTTGTTTATGTTTTAAGGCCTTAGTTAACCACAATCAATTAAGTTTTATAAAAGCCTTGTATACAGAATGATTGTTTTCCTTCCCTGTAATAGCTTAACCCTATCCCTGATAGCTACAATTACCCCACAACATTTGAACTGGACATCTGAATCTTCTTTAATCTGACAGGACTTGTCAGTGTATTGAAAGACCATTTACTTCCAACAAGGCTCCTTTTCCCCTTTTCTTTATCAATAAGGTCCATTCCCAAGTATCTTTCAATAGATTATTAGTCCCCATCGGTGAAACTGGTTGTGGACTATAGGTTTGCACATCCATCTGTCTGTCCATCTGTCTGTCCCGCTTTCATGTCAGCTCTATAACTTGGACATTATGGTTGGATTTCAACAAAACTTGAAACATTCCTCATAACCAAAGCTTGTTTCACACACATCAACCATATTCACCCTTGAAAGGTCAAGGTCACAGGAGTTGTTAGAAATTGTCTTTGTATTCATAGGCTTCATTTTCATGTCTGCTCAGTAACTTTCATATCTATGTTTGGATTTTCATAAAACTTTACAGAAGTGCTTGTTATGACACAAAGATGTGTCATGTGCATCAGCCATATGCATGCTTGAAAGGTCAAGGTCACAGGAGTTGTTAGAAGTTGTCCTTGGTATTCATAAGCTACAACTTCATGTCCGCTCTATAACTTCCATATCTATGGATGGATTTTCATTTCTTACTAAAGTGTTTGTCATAACACAAACTGACCTTTCACATCGCACACACCAACCATATGCACGCTTGGAAGGTCAGTGCAGTTTGGGGATCATAACCTGTTTCCATAATTTTCTTGTTTCTATCTGGCACAAATTCTTCATGGGGGGTTTTCACCTGTGGGGACTCCTGACAGTATTGCTTACTATACTGACAAAGCCTTGTTTCTATAAATCCATGAAGTTTTCCCAAAATGTCTTATTTACCCCAGAAGTTTTCTTTCCATAAACTTGAGGAACAAGAGCAGGTCTCAATAGAGATTAATACAATTCAAATATGGCCAAAAATATCTCACAAATTCTGGGCTTACGTGCCTGTACTAAAGTTGACCACTTTAGTTTTCTAATTGTATGTTTGCAATAACCTCATAATGTCATTTTGATAGAATACCTTACAGATAATGGAAAGATTAAATAGTGTAGATTTCTGAATACACAATGATTCTTTTCATCCTCTGAGTTTGTATGAAGAGAAAATCCAAAAAATAATTCAGGATTTGTTTTTAAGGTCAGTCAGCCTATATTTTTTGTCATAATTAGGTAGGGTTTATATTCTGCTCAAGACTAGTGGAGATGTAATAGATAGCAGATTGTTTGAGCGGGTGACAATTAATACTTTTAAGTGGAAGTATTGGTGATGTCACATGATACCATGTGATATGACTGAATGGGAGGGAAAGGGCTAGAATATCTCAAGGTAATACACTTTACACACAAAATCTCTAGTTATTGGGCATCTAAGCATATTCAGCAAACAAATGAAGAAAGTACTTGCAGTCTCACCAGGTTTTATGTTGTTTGAGATCAGGGAGGCCTCCATGGCCAAGTGGTCATAGTCACTGTTTTCCTGTCCTGCTTCCCCCTTTCACTATGGTTTCAAGTCCTTGTCTGAACCAAATAGGCCTGGGTATTACCCAGGTGTAACAGAGGTTTTCCTCCAGTAATAAACTGGATATCACTATATAAATACTGCTGCTGTGATGGTGAAATAAAAAACAATATCCAAGATTAGGAGGAAATTATGATATGTAATTCAGATTGAGAAATTTACCCAAGTATTCTAATTATATTTATACCCCTGCAAATGAAGTTTGAAGGGGGTATACCGGAATCAGCCTGTCGGTTGGTCGTTTGGTTGGTCGGTCAGTCATGTGGTCATGCGGTCTGTCTGCAAAATCTTGTCCGGTGAACTCCTCCTACATTGCATAAATATTTATCAGAAGCACTAGTGTTTGTGCAACAATTACGGAGTAATTGCCCCTGAATCAACTTGAAAAATCTTGTCTGGCAAACTCCTCCTTTAGTTTATGTCAAGTTCACCTGAATTTTCGAATAAATGTTTATCAGGAGCAGTAGATGGGCAAGATGCAAATTTCATGTTCATTAGCACAAGGATTACAGAGTTATTGCCCCTGAATCAACTTGAAAAATCTTGTCCGGTGAACTCCTCCTTCATTTTCAGTCTGATTCACCTGATACTTGGAATAAATATTCATTAGGAGTAGTAGATGTGCAAGACACAAATTTCACATGCGTTTGTGCAAGGATTACGGAGTAATTGCCCCTGATTCAACCCTAAATATCCTGTGATGCAAACTTCTTCTACATTTCTTAACCGATTCAGTTAATATAATATACAATGTAATCAGATGGAGAGGTGCGTGACATAAATTTCACTTGAGTTGTCTCAAGGATGGCAGAGTTATTGCCCTGGTCCAATTTTTTAATGATCTCCCTTCAGTTCTTTCTGTTTTTCTTGTCCAGAACGTTACTCTAATATTATACAAAGTATTGACTTGAAACTTAAAACATAGACAGATTGCTATTAGGAGAAGTGCAGTGTCCAAGAACTGTAACTCTACTTGAAACTTAAAATGTAAACAGATGGCAACTAGGAAAAGTGCAGTGTCCAAGAACTGTAATTCTACACTTTTAAATTAATGTACCAAACAACCATAACTGGCTCTCTATCCACTTTAAATAGAGACTTTACTTACTTATTACTTACTATCATTACCAAAATACTATGTATACAGTCTTATCTATGCTCCGCATGGAGTCTGGCTTCTCCTGTATCAAAGTATTTTGCGGGGGTATTAATCACCTTCAGTGATAGCTCTATTTTATTATGCTTACAAGTAGTTTTGTGTTACAATATATTAGCAAAATACAAACATAAATGGCAGTTATGGAGGAAATTTGTCAACTGAGGAGGGAAAGCACATACATCTGATATAGCTGTATAGCTGTTTTTACGAGTTTTACATTTATATTTTTTATGCAGTTGTTACTAATGAATAAAATCAAATATCAAATTTAACAATCACAGTCACACTTCTTCAAGTCAGTTTTAAAGCCGAAAAATCACCTCCTATGATTACATAACTTGCCTTTACTTCCAATATATACATTTTCAAAGCATTTAGAAACAAGCCTAGATACTATGAATGAAAATACTGATGTCAATAGAGGGAGAATATGTTTTGTTACTTCAGGCTGTACCTTATTTTAAAAAAAGTTGTATGGTTTACATTTTAACAGGATGTTATCAAAGGCTGGAATACCACAATACAAAACTAAATTATTGCTTTAGCTCAAACCACATTGTGAGGAGTGGACAGTTTCATTCTGTTCCTTCAGGAAGTAAATAAATATTAAATTTCAGTTTTGTATTTTCAGGATGTAGCTTACCTATTTTAATTTTATTACTTGGGTTTATGTCACACACTTTATTGGGACTACTCCTTAACCCTTTCCCTCATAGAGGACACCATGAAAAGACCTATGCGAACAGCATAAAACCAGATCAGCCTGCGAGTAACTCACAGGCTGATCAGGTTTTATGCTGTTTGATGCTCCTCAGTGGTCTGGTAATGAGGATTTTACAATTAAATTTGGTAAGGTTTAACTGTGGCTCTCTGCAGATCAGGCTTTATGTGATACCTATTGAGTGCGTCAAAATTAGTCTATATGAGGGAAAGGGTTAAACATCTTACATCTGACATTCCAAATGTCAACCCCTTTTCTCTTTTCATGTCCTGTAATATGTATCATGTTTAGACATTAAATTGGACACATGTTAAAGTGAGTGTAACACTTTCTTAAAAGGTGATAAACTCTTGCAATGCAGTGGGGACTTCAGGTGTTGATTTAGATCAAGTTTTCCCTTGCTATTTTAAGCAAGTGGTATTTTTTTATAGGAAAAATCAACTCGCAACTTTAATGTTTTAGATTCTTTACTTATGAACAGTCAAGTGTCAGTTTAAACAACACAGTACAAAACTATGGTGACAACAATCTGAGTATGTTACAGTCCCCATATGGCAGAGTGGTTGGTCTTTTCTGTCTCTCTCTAGACATCTATCATTTTGTAACTGTAGGTTTTGGATAATAGTTCTTAAACTCAACATTACCTACTCTATTTCCTCTCACAATAAATAGCAAGTACATGAAATTTTTACTCGAATTTAGCAACTATGCTAAATTTCGAACCCTGGATTTGTAACTGATTTTATAGCCAGTGCAGACCTGATGATCAAACTGCACATGACATTGTATGCAGTCTGATCATGGTCTACATTGTTTTATTCTGTCAATGAATTTTTATCACCCCTGAAAAACAGCTACTAATGGTGCAGTCCAAAATTTAAAAAAAAAAAAGTCCAATTTAGAAATTTAACATGTTAAGGGGTAATATTTGTGTGACCTTGATGCAGTTGACGGAGTGATCATTCCTGTATGGACGTGACAGTCCTCTGTATCTAGGGTCGACTGCGGGTGGACCACACAGAGGACCGGGGCTTTTGTGTAGTAATCATCCCTAATTGATATCTCCTTCAGCTGAAACATCTCAAATTCTGTTTCATGAAAGACCTGAATTGAATGGAGAATACAACCTTGTCCAACATTAAATGATTTGTTAGCTGACTGAAGCACATTTTCACAAAGTAATGTATGATAAAGTACCTACACTTGGATCCAGTATAAAGCATTATAATGAAAATGCACTGTATCGAGTAAGTGCTGTAAAAATGATTGGTGATAAAACTAAGGTATTGCTGAAATTCCAGAAACTAAATATTCATAATAGGCATGGCCTACAAGGTATCTGCAGATAAATAGGTGTCCAGTTTTTGAAAGTTTAATTTCAATTAATACCAAGCCTGAATTCTGATTTTTCTGTTATGTTTAATACATTGCTTCAAGCTTTGCAGTGTAACGTTATGAACATTCACAAGCCTGGAAAGTATTTTAGCAGTCTTAGGTTAATGTGATTGTGATAAATGCAATAATCACAGTTTTTTGGCTGCAAGTGCCATTATTGACAGTCAAGATTTATGTGACTTTGCGCCATTTAATTTCTGCTTTGTAGTGGTTTTAACCAGCTTTATATCTATTATATTTTGCAGTTTTATTAGTCATATTTTAAATATAGTTTATACAAGCAGCCATGTGTGTCAACCATGGTTTGTGAGCAATTATTGCCCTAAAATACCTCAGTCATGGTCCAGTTAGAAGCACACTACACTTAGAGCATGGGAGATAACAATCTCATGTTACATTCTCTACCAACCCTAGAGAGAGTGGTGTTCAGTTTAATGTATCTAGGGAAATTCAGATTAACTAACATTTCAGTAGTCTCAAGGTACTTTTAAAAATTCTTTGTCAACTGATAAAGTAGCTAAAATAAAGGACTTTAAAACAGTTGCTTAGGAAAAAAAAAAAGTTACGTGTCTGGTCTCTTTTTCTTTTTAATGACCAACCCTAATTTTTTTTTTTACCTTTCCGCCTTTAAAAAATATTTCCCTTTTCTTTTTTTACTTTTCGTTTCATTACAAAAAATCCCTACCTACCTACCCTCTATTTTTTTTAGCTCACCTGAGCACTTGTGCTCGGGTGAGCTTTTGTGATCGCCTTTCGTCCGTCGTGCGTCATCCGTCGTCAACAATTGCTTGTGAACACTCTAGAGGCCACAGTTTTAACCCAATCTTCATGAAAATTGGTCAGCATGTTTGTCTATATGATATCTAGGATGAGTTCGAAATTGGGTAATGTTGGGGTCAAAAACTAGGTCACAAGGTCAAATCTTAGAAAAACCTTGTGAAGACTCTAGAGGCCACAGTTTTAACCCAATCTTCATGAAATGGTCAGATGTTTGTCTAATGATATCTGGATGATTTGAAATTTGGTCATGTGGGGTCAAAAACTAGGTCACCAGGTCAAATCTTAGAAAAACCTTGTGAACACTCTAGAGGCCACAGTTTTAACCCAATCTTCATGAAACTTGGTCAGGATGTTTGTCTACATGATATCTCAGATGATTTTGAAATTTGGTCATGTGGGGTCAAAAACTAGGTCACCAGGTCAAATCTTAGAAAAACCTTGTGAACACTCTAGAGGCCACAGTTTTAGCCCAATCTTCATAAATTGGTCAGGATGTTTGTCTACATATATCTATGATTTGAAATTGGTCATTGGTCAAAAACTAGGTCACCAGGTCAAATCTTAGAAAAACCTTGTGAAGTCTCAAGAGGCCACAGTTTTAGCCCAATCTTCAATAGATTTGGTCAGGATGTTTGTCTAATTAAATTAAATTCAGGTAGGATCAATATGTAGGTCACTTAGTCAAATGTTAGAAAAACACTTTAGATGCCAGATTTTTTGTCATTATGCCTAACACAGCCATCTTAATCAGGTGAGCAACACAGGGCCATCTTGGCCCTCTTGTTTTTTTTTTGCTGAAGACCAGAAATTTAACTGTTGTTTTTTTTTGCCTTATAAACAAGGAATGGCCTCATGATATAGATGAGGAAGAGAAAAATAACTTCTTATGCTTACACACTAACACCTGAAGCCAACTGTGACAAAAACCCGCCTGTTTTATCAAGTCATCAAAATTTAAATGAATTTATTTTCTTGTTAACTAAAATATGATTGGTAAATAAAATTACGGTATTAGTTGGCAAAGCCTGACTATATAATATTACAAATTTAACAGGTTTGATAAGCATTATACGAATGTTGTGCTGTTTTTAATCACTGTCCCAGTTAAACAGTTGGCTGTCCTGCTCCAGAGATGACAGTGTATCCTATGTTTGACCTCCATTGAGCAGCCACCTCAGCTAAGCAGCCACTTTCTCTGATTTTCTTGACTGGCCAATTAAGACATGTTGGACTGTATTCATTAAGTCTGAGCCCTTGACTTCATTATATTCTCTGCATAATTTGCATGGCAAAGACAAATCCATTGCTTCATATACCATTGAATGTTCATTCAATTGATTTTCATCTAGTAATAGATTTGTACGTTAATATTCATGAGGTAAAGGGTTAATAATGACAGAAATGTAATAGGTCACTACAATCCTACTTGCAGCTATAGGCCAGTACAAGCCGACAGATGCCACCACCAATCCCTCTCTCATCATGGTGGCAGCCAAGATGCCAGACTATGCTCATCTCATAGAGGACGCCGTGGCCTACGCAAAAACTGCCAGCAGGTTAGTGTACAAATTAACCTGTGGTATTCAATGTTTCATTTTTATATGCCGCCGGAGGCGGTCGTATATTGGCGTCATCTTCTCCGTCCGTCCGTACGTCCATATCTTGTGAACGCAACTCCTCTGGCGTTTCTCAATGAATCTTTTCAAAACTTGGTCAATGTCATTACTATAATGGGTAGATGTGCATGAAGTGGCGATTTTCTGGTTCATTGATTTTTACAAGATTTGTGTCCCTTGAAACTTAGTCCCTGTAGCCGATTGATATTCAACCTTGTGAACGCAACTCCTCTTACGTTTCTGAATGAATCTTTTCAAAACTTGGTCAATGTCATTACTATAATGGGTAGATGTGCATGAAGTGGCAATTTTCTGGTTCATTGATTTTTACAAGATTTGTGTCCCTTGAAACTTAGTCTCTGTAGCTGATTGATATTGCAGCCTTGTGAACACAACTCCTCCTACATTTCTGAATGAATCTTTTCAAAACTTGGTCAATGTCATTACTATAATGGGTAGATGTGCATGAAGTTGCGATTTTCGGGTTCATTAATTTTTGCAAGATTTTTGTCCCTTGAAACTTAGTCTCTAGCTGATTGATATTGCATTCTTGTGAATGCAATTCCTTGTATGTTTCTGACCTAATCTTTTCAAAACTTGGGCAATGTCATTACTATAACAGGTAGATATGCTTCTTTCTAAACATGGTCTCTTGAAAACACAACTCAAGTTTCTAAACAGGTAAAAGTGCATAAAGCAGGGATTTTCTGGTACAGTGATTTTTGCAAGAGTTATGCGGAGAAAGAAAAAAAGGATTCATATTTATACTGCTATTTGACCTTCTTTCATATTGGAAGCATTTTTAGGGTTCTATCTCTGTTCAGCTAAATTAATTGGTCTTACAGACTTCATTATGAGCTTATGCTTACAGAAATGTTAAAAGCAATAATTAAAAGGCCCCTCTTGGTCTTTATATTTTGTGGCGGCGTATATTGTGGCATCACAGGCACTCTTGTTAATAAATTAAGTCATCTAGAAATAAATTGTATCTTGTTTTGGGGGTTTAGAGTTTCTTTGTTTTTTGTTGATTTAAGCTGACTTACTTGTACTGTTTGCTGTCCTATTCAGTAATTCATAATGCTGAAACATGTAACATTATTAAGCATTCTTCTTAGAAGTAAATATTTAACTGAAGTATTTTATGCTTAAACTGTTGATCCAGTCTTAGATTAGACTTAAGAATGTTTTGAGATCTGGGATCTTGCTTTCAGTGTTTTTAAACGCCCGTCAAATGACTGGATGTATAATGGTATGGCGCTGTCTGTACATTCACCCAGATTGGAGTAAGGTGCCATCTAACAGTAAAGAGAATAGTAGACTTCATTCTGTTAAACAATATAGGAGTATGGCGCTTTATAACAGTAAAAAAATAAATGTCCCGCTTTACTCATAGATCTGGCTTGCAGTGTCCGTTAGTATGTCCATAGACATTTTGTTTCCATGCAATAATTTTGAGACTTTTGTATTGAAATACAATCAGGGGGTAAGCAAGTATATAATATCAAAATACATGGTTAGATTTTGGTTATGATCCACAGATTTATTATAAAATTAATTGTTAAGCTCATTTATCTTCTATAACTTATGATAATAAGTTATTATTGAGTTCAAAATTAATTCTATATTTTTTTCTACACAATAATAAAATATCTTCATCCATGACATTTGTAACAACAGAAAAAAAAAATGCTTCACCGTACTTAAAACAGTATTCTCACATACAAAATGAGGCAAAGGAAAGAAAAGAAATAAATGAAAATAACCAATACAAATTTACAACCTGAAGTATTGTTAACTTCTTGTGATGTTTGTATTACAATCTACTGATATGTAAGCTTTTAGGCCTTACTAAATCCCCTTTTTTAAAGTCAATCACGTTAAAAAGATGCAATGAATATAGGGTCCAATTTCAGCCATATTCTTTTCTTAAAAGAAAAACACCTGAATATTTGGGATTTTGACTTTGAACTGGTGACTTTTTCTTTAGACAGATGTTTGCTTCTACTTGCAGTAATCTTTTTATAAAAAGTGAATGGAAATGGTATAACAAATAGCTCACAACCATGGTTTGCAATGACACAATTGGTTATCAGTCATTCCACCTCTCCTGTAATTACAAAACAACATGGTAATGTGTTCCTGTCTACAGTAATCCAGATGAGCAGCTCCAAGCGGCCATGGACAAGGTGTTTGTGAACTTTGGGGCAGAGATCCTGAAAATCATCCCAGGACGTGTGTCAACTGAGGTGGACGCCAGGTAGGGTCAGGGTCAACTTAGATCACAACTGCATGCAGAGTTATTTCAATCTTTTGAGTTCAAAAGTGGTAAAATATTAATGGTCATTTAAAATGGTAATTTCATGTTTTTGATTGTGTTTTCACCACTTATAAAAGTATTATCTTAACCCTTTCCCTCATAGAGGAAACCATGAAAAGACCTATGCAAACAACATAAAACCAGATCAGCCTGCGAGTAACTCGCAGGCTGATCAGGTTTTATGCTGTTCACTGCTCCTCAGTGGTCTGGAAATGAGGACTTTATAATTAAATTTGATAAGGTTTAACTGTGGTTTTCTGCAGATCAGGCTTTATGTGGTACCTATTGAGCGCGTCAATATGAGGGAAAGGGTTAAAATAAAATTATCAGTTATCCTTTCTTTCATAGTTAGAGCTACAATTAATCCCAGTAATTAAAATCATTATTTCAGTACTGGCAGACTAGGCCCAAATATTCTCCAATTGAGATTTTGCTCAAAATCTCACATTCTATTGATACTATTTTGAAGACATTTGATGTCATTTTCTCTAAGAATATCACACAGTGTGCAACATTTCTATTTTCTAAGTTTATAAAAAAAGGTTAGTTAGTATTTTGTTCTTTGAAATTTTCTGATCAGGAAAATATCATATTAATGTTCTATGAAAAACACACTAACAAAAAGATTTTCACCAGCAGTATCACATTTCTACACTCGTAAAATAAAGAATTTTTAGCTTTGATTGTAATGTTGTCGTGATTATTTTCACACTGTATTGATTTGTGATGTGGACTGTATACACACAGGTCATGATATTGGGAGGTGATATTTACCATCCACTTTCTCTGGCTCCTTCACCATATTAAGGACATAAATCTATCCAGGATGATGTTTACACTCTACCTGCATTCAGGCTTGGCCTCAGTTCTATCCAGCACACAGCTGATAAGCCCTTTGAATAAATAATGCTTAAGATCTTAAATGGTCCCCATCAAAGGACAGCCTCAATTTGTTATTTTGTATCTGTTAATGGAATGTGATCAAATTTGTATTTATGTAAATGCAGTTTAAAGCTTGTTTCTCTTTAGATTTGAAGACTTGTTTTTTGTTTATTTACAGTTACGATCAAGTTCATACAGATTGATAGGACTAAAAACTAAATAAATAACCGCAATTAAACATAAAAAAAGAAGAAAAAAGTCTGTATTAATTAAAGCTTTGCTATCATTTAAAACAAAATCTCCAAAATTGATTAAGGCCACAAATTTTCTGTGAAGTAGTCCTGATACTTAACTGTTTTTTTATAAGAAATTAAAGCTATTTGATGTTCATATGTTTCCATGAATGTTTGCTTTCCCTGCAGGTTGTCATTCGACAAAGATACGATGATAGAGAGGGCCAAAAACTTCATCTCCATGTATGAGAAGCAGGGCATCAGCAAGGACAGGATTCTGATCAAACTGTCCTCCACATGGGAGGGAATTGAGGCTGCTAGGTGGGTCAAGAGTTTTCTCCCCTTCATTGCCATTTTAACCTTTCAAGAATTTCCATGGGAACATTTCATTTGACCAGTTTAAATTCAGATCAGCCTGCTAAAAATTTGCATATATGGCTAGTTCTAGGACTGGTTTGCCTTATACAAAATGGCTATATTCATAAATAGGTGACATAGGTTTATGATTAAAGTAAGGCTGATCATAATTCGGCACTGTCTTCCTCAGGATAATAAAAGCATTCCAAAGTTCTGGTGATTTCAAAGAATTACACTGCACAATCATAAATTGTTGTGTTTCATTGTCTGATGATGGTAATTACAAGTAAGGTATGATTAATTTGGGATATTTGGAGTGTTTTGACTTAAGCTTGGGAAATTAAGTTTTAAGCATTTGGACATTGGATAGGTAAAATGTAGTATATGAGATTCCTTCATCCATCACATATCTCTTTTTAAATGATCATTGTAATGATATCAGTTGCTAGCGGTCTCTTAATTAAACAGAATGGCCATTAAACAAATGAAACAGTTTATTTCATTAATTACTGTGTTAGAAGTTACCAGTTATTTGTTTGAAATGTTAGACTTGATATTTTGTGTGTTTGTTACAGAGTCCTGGAGAGCAAGTACGGCATCCATTGTAACATGACCCTGCTGTTTAACTTCTCTCAGGTATGATTCACATCCACTTAGCAGGACAGATGATGTCTATTCAGCATTCAGCTGTTTCTGAATGATGCACCAGGAAATCTAATAACACCACTGTTTGTTCAGTCTGTCTGTCATAGTAGTTATCGTGTTGGTTTAATCAGATTGGGAAATACAGTAAAGACTGTCTTTGGTGACCAGGTAGTCAGAGCGTCCACCTTGGGAGCAGGAGGTCATTGGTTTGCTCTCAGGACGCACCATACACAAGTTGTGAAAAATGGTATTGGTATAGCTCCCTTGCTTGGCACTCAGCATATAAGGGTAGTTCCAGAACTGTTTGGCCCAGTGTCAGGATAATGTAACTGGGTGTGGTATCATGCCACACGTCTACGGCATGATAACTGCAGGGTGGCAGCACTATATCTGTCTCAAGTAGACATTGTCTCCAAATGACTGAAATACTGTCAACCCAACACAAACAAACGATACAGTTAAACCTAATATAAAAACTACCTCACTGTTGAGACTACTGAGTTCAGCACCCTTCTTAATTATCTGACCCTCTCGTATTTATACCCCATCTTCTGTGAATTATTCATCTTTAGTTATAGATCTGTATATCCCCACAATAGATCTGTATATCCCCACAATAGATCTGTATATCCCCACAATAGATCTGTATATCCCTACAATAGATCTGTATATCCCCACAATAGATCTGTATAGCCCCACAATAGATCTGTATAGCCCCACAATAGATCTGTATATCCCTACAATAGATCTGTATATCCCCACAATAGATCTGCATATCCCCACAATAGATCTGTATATCCCCACAATAGATCTGTATAGCCCCACAATAGATCTGCATATCCCCCACAATAGATCTGTATATCCCCACAATAGATCTGTATATCCCCACAATAGATCTGTATATCCCCACAATAGATCTCTATACCCCCACCATAGAACTGTATATCCCAACAATAGATCTGTATATCCCCACAATAGATCTGTATACCCCCACAATAGATCTGTATATCCCCACAATAGATCTGTATATCCCCACAATAGATCTGTATACCCCTACCATAGAACTGTATATCCCCACCATAGAACTGTATATCCCAACAATAGATCTGTTTATCCCCACAATAGATCTGTATACCCCCACAATAGATCTGTATATCTCCCACAATAGATCTGTATATCCCCACAATAAAACTGTATAGCCCCACAAAAGATCTGTATATCCCCACAATAGATCTGTATATCCCCCACAATAGATCTGTATATCCCCCACAATAGATCTGCATATCCCCCACAATAGATCTGTTTACCATCCCCACAATAGGTCTGTATATCCCCACAATAGATCTGTATATTCCCCATAATAGATCTGTATGTCCCCACAATAGATCTGTATATCCCAACAATAGATCTGTATATCCCCCACAATAGATCTGTTCATCCCCACAATAGGTCTGTATATCCCCACAATAGATCTGTATATCCCCCACAATAGATCTGTATATCCCCCACAATAGATCTGTATATCCCCCACAATAGAACTGTATATCCCCACAATAGGTCTGTATATCCCCACAATAGGTCTGTATATCCCCACAATAGATCTGTATATTCCCCATAATAGATCTGTATGTCCCCACAATAGATCTGTATATCCCAACAATAGATCTGTATATCCCCCACAATAGATCTGTATATCCCCACAATAGATCTGTATATCCCCACAATAGATCTGTATATCCCCCACAATAGATCTGTATATCCCAACAATAGATCTGTTTATCTCCACAAAAGATCTGTATATCCCCCACAATAGATTTGTTTATCCCCACAATAGATCTGTATATCCCCACAATAGATCTGCATATCCCCCACAATAGATCTGTTTATCCCCACAATAGATCTGTATATCCCCCACAAAAGATCTGTTTACCCCCACAATAGATCTGTATATCCCCACAATAGATCTGTATATCCCCACAATAGATCTGTATATCCCCCACAATAGATCTGTATATCCCCACAATAGATCTGTATATCCCCACAATAGATCTGTATATCCCCACAATAGATCTGTATATCCCCACAATAGATCTGTTTATCCCCACAATAGATCTGTATATCCCCACAATAGATCTGTATATCCCCACAATAGATCTGTATATCCCCACAATAGATCTGTTTATCCCCACAATAGATCTGTATATCCCCACAATAGATCTGTATATCCCAACAATAGATCTGTATACCCTGTATATCCCCCACAATAGATCTGTATAGCCCCACAATAGAACTGTAGAGTCCCACAATAGAGCTTTATAGCTCCACAATAGTTCTGTATCCCCGCTTCACAGAAGTGGGGGCCATGTAGGAATCCTGCTCATCACAAAATTTTCCATCCTATAATAATAATCCTATACATAATGTGGGATGTTTGGGGTGTTGTTCACCTTTTGTGATAATTCTAATTAAAAGGTCCCAGTAGTTGTCCTGTTATTGAGGTTTTTGCGGTAGTGATATTGACGGTGAGGTACTCTTCATAGTAATGTAGAACAGATGATTTTATCATAGAAACCATATAAATGCATCGGCTTGAGTTAGAGATGGACATGTGAGTCTTGTATTTCCAGGCAGTGGCATGTGCTGAGGCAGGAGTAACACTGATCTCTCCATTCGTGGGTCGAATCTATGACTGGTACATCCAGAATGCTGACCAGAAGGAGTTTGACTACCTGGATGATCCAGGTGAGGACATTTCTCACTGACTCTGAGTCTATTAGAAATTGTGCAGGAAGGGAGATTTTAGACAGGTCACATATATATAGCTAAGTATGAGAGACACTGATTGCTGCATGTATTTTATTATTGATGATTTAACAATTCTTGTGTCACCTCCTGTAAGCAGAGGTGACACATAGGGATAACTTTTCCTCCATCTGTCTGTCTGTCTGTCCATCACACTTAAAACGTCATGCCTCAGCAGATGACACAAATGTTCCATAGAACACTTTTGTTATTAGCTCGACTATTTGAAGAATATGAGAGCTATTGTAGTCGCCCTTGCGTCGGCGTTGACGTTGCAGCTTTTGGTTAAAGTTTTGCATGCAAGTTACTATTAACCTTATACCTCAATAACCATTTATGGTATTGACTTGAAAGTTTATAAATATTTCAGGGGCATCAGACAATTAAGTTAGATAACTCTTGACTGAATTTAATATAAATTATGGCCCCTTTTTAACTTAGAAGTTTGGTTAAAGTTTTGCATGCAATAGAAAATTTGGTTAAAGTTTTGCATTCAAGCTACTATCCAGCTTGTATCTCAGAAATTGTTTATGGTTTTGACTTGAAAGTTAAGGAGTGTATTCAGGGGCATCAGAAAACCAAGGAGGATAACTTTTGGACTGTATTTTATACACGTTATGGCCCTTTTCTAACTTGGATACTTGGATAAAGTTTTGCATGCACAGTGTTATTATGCTTATGTCTCAGTTACTAGGCATGGGATTGATTTTAGACTTCATAAAGATATTAAGGGGTATTAAACTATTAAGGTATATCATTTTTGACTATTATTATATACAGAGTATGTGAAGGGCAAGGATTGAAATAGATCTCATTTGATTTACCAACAAGCATTTTGAATAGTTGAGCATGCTGTCCTCTGACAGCTCTTGTTAGTCCCCTACCGGTGTTCACACCGGAGGGGACTATAGGTTTGCCCTCCGTCTGTCCGTCTGTCTGTCCGTACACACGTAGGGGTACTTACGGGGCTAGGGAACAATGGGTTAGGGTTAGCAGCCTTTGATCTTTTCTCTTAAGTGGCTAAAATTGTCTCTTAGGTGGCTAAAAGAACAATAGAAAGAACAATAGGATAGCCACACAAGTATACCTGCGTAAGGCCGTCCGTCTGTCCGTCCGTCTGTCTGTCCGCTCAAATCTGGATCCTGCGATAACTTAATAACTAAGCAAGCTAAATTGATGAAACTTGGTTTATGACTAGATGCCAATGTGTAGATTATGCACGTCGTTTTATTTTTGTTCTTCGACTAAAATTGTGGTTGCTATGGTAACGGAAATAGTGAAAATATGGCAAAAAATGGGATCCCGCGATAACTAAGCAAGCTAACTTGATGAAACTTGGTATATGACTAGATGGCAATGTGTAGATTATGCACGTCATTTTATTTTTGTTCTTCGACTAAAATTGTGGTTGCTATGGTAACGGAAATAGTGAAAATATGGCAAAAAATGGGATCCTGCGATAACTAAGCAAGTTACTTGATGAAACTTGGTATATGACTAGATGGCAATGTGTAGATTATGCACGTCATTTTATTTTTGTTCTTCGACTAAAATTGTGGTTGCTAAAGTAACGGAAATAGTGAAAATATGGCAAAAATGGGATCCGCATAACTAAGCAAGTACTTGATGAAACTTGGTATATGACTAGATGGCAATGTGTAGCTTATGCACGTCATTTTATTTTTGTTCTTCGACTAAAATTGTGGTTGCTATGGTAACGGAAATTGTGAAAATATGGCAAAAAATGGGATTGATTACCATATTGAGTCTAGGTGGAGCCGGTAGGTGACTTTATGTGTTGCATACAACACCAGTTACTTGTTTGAAAAAGGATCACATCTCCATCATCAGTCTGTCTATCTGTCAGTCTCACTTTTTCTGTCTTGATTCTTTCAGCATGTGACACATGTGGTTTAAGAAGCTCTTCTTCTGGTGATGATTAGTTTTGGCTTACCTTACTTGTCTGCTAAAATTAAGCCCTCATGTATAAAAATCCAGTTCTATATATTTTAACAATTGGCCATTTTGATGATGTTCATTTGCAGCTGCAGCATCTCAGTCTTGGTTTTGATGAGAGAAAGGGAGAGAATTCTAGGAATGATGAACTTGCATTAAGATTTAAATGGGGATGTTCACTTCAGGTGTCAAAAGTGTGACCCGGATCTTCAACTACTACAAGAAGTTTGGCTACAAAACCGTGGTGATGGGCGCCTCGTTCCGCAACACGAACCAGATCAAGGGACTGTGTGGCTGCGATCTTCTCACCATCTCGTGAGTTTCACCTGTATTCATTAGTATCCATCTATCATTGCCAAAATGTCCATTTTAACCCTTTACTATATATAGATTCATTTTGACACATTGGCAAACAGAGCAGATCTAGATCAGAAAGTTCCTTTTATATAGGAGCTGTATGATCAGGGTCTCCTCTCCTTGCTCATACAATACTGTAGCTCAGTTTCTTCACAGTCTGTTTGGCAAAAAAGAATTCATGATTCCTTATACAATTTTAAACTCTGACAGTTAATTAATATTCATAAAGTCATAAATTTGTGTATGTATGTTCATGAGGAAAAGGGTTAAACAGATTTTCAAATGTGTGAAAATTAAACATTTCACAGTAGATTGAAAAATTATCACTGTCATACTCAGCTGTAGATGACCTCATTGGATGTCCCCCGCTGGGCAGATATTATTGTTTAATAAATGACCCCACTAGATGACATGTTAATTTAAGATTTTTGTCTGTTCACTTTTAGTAAGACTGCTTGATGTCAACTTATGTGAAACTATGGAACATGAGGGACTTAGACAAGTCTGATTGTCATTTAAGTTGATCATACAGGGTTTACTTTTGATATTTTCAAATGAGGGACAAATATAAAAAGAGTAAACTTGAAATATTTTGGGGTCATTTATGCAGTTTGAGGGTCAAAATGGGCAAATTTGTGCACCAGGGAAACTCCTGGACTTATTTTCTTTGACTTAGTAAGGAGTTTAGTAACTAGATTCATTACCAAAAGGAAGGTAATGTCAATTAATTCTCCATGGTTATGCCGTTGTTAAAGCAGATCTTGAGATCATTGCTGGAATGAAAGGGGGTCGAGTTGTTTTCGCATTATTTGATTAAAAGTCAATGGTGAAATAGATGAGTTTTATCTGAAAGAAAACCCTGGATGGTTGAGTGGAAATTGAAAGGTTCTGCTCATACGTCTGTTTTGGAAAGTATAGTTGTTGCACCTGTTACTTAATATATTTTATATTTGTTACCTTACATTGCAGCTGTATTCAGTTAAAAAAAAATCTGCTGGTGTGCTTGTAATAAAATGTTGCATTTCATTGAAAACTTTTTGTATCACCTGCTGTAAGCAGAGGTGACACATAGGGATCACTTTCCCGTCATCTGTTTAGCACATTTTTCCGTCATGCTTCAGCAGGTGACACATGTGTTGAGAAAACACTCTTGTAGGATAAATGTAATATGGACTTGTCTGGTTTACAGATAGGTGTAACTATTAACATTAAATGTCAGTGACATCTGTGATTCCTTGCAGACCTTCCTTGTTGGACAAGCTGTCTAAATCAACGGAAGATTTTGGGCAGATTCTCAGTGAAGCTGCAGGTAGGTGAGGCACTAGGTTGGCAATATTGTTAGATGTTAAGATTTTACAATGACTAGAAACAAAGAACATGCTTTTGTTAGTCCAGAATTTGGTGTTTTTGAAATCCTTATTATTGGAAGAAATTAGAGAACTTGAAGAAAACTCATATGTCCAATTTAATGACTAAATACATGGACCATTTTACATACTTTTTATGCCCCCACAAAGTGGGGTGCATATAGCGTTGCACTTGTCCGTCCGTCCGTCAGTCCATCAGTCCATCAGTCCATCAGTCCGTCCGTACGTCCCGAAATCTTGTGAACGCAACTCCTCTTAAACCGGATGGCAGATTTTGCTTAAACTTCCAGGGATGAACAACCTTAATGTGTAGATGGTAGTAAAGAAAGGAATTTTCGCGGCAACCAAATTTAACAGAATTATGGCCCTTTGTTGATTTGTTCACTATATACCATATAGAAATTTTGTGAACGCAACTCCTCTTCAACCGGATGGCAGATTTTGCTTAAACTTCCAGGGATGAACAACCTTAATGTGTAGATGGAAGTAAAGGAAGGAATTTTCGCGGCGACCAAATTTAACAGAAATATGGCCCTTTGTTGATTTTTTCACTATATACCATATAGAAATTTTGTGAACGCAACTCCTCTTCAACCGGATGGCAGATTTTGCTTAAACTTCCAGGGATGAACAACCTTAATGTGTAGATGGAAGTAAAGGAAGGAATTTTTCGTGGCGACCAAATTTAACAGAAATTATGGCCCTTTGTTGATTTTTTCACTATATACCATATAGAAATTTTGTGAAGCAACTCCTCTTAAACCGATGGCAGATTTTGCTTAAACTTCCAGTGATGAATAACCTTAATGTGTAGATGGACAATGTACAGATCTTACCAGCACAGTATACGATACGCAACCTGACATAATCCTAGGTGATTTCAACATCAACGTTGATTCAGTTTGGTACAGAAGACTATCTGAATCTCTGCTTAATTATCGCCAGTGTGTGACATTACCAACACACTTAAGTGGATCTATTATTGATCTTGTCTATGTAAAAGATGAGTTGCCACAGCCAAAAGTAACTGTATACCCAACATATTTCTCTGATCACAGCATTGTGTTCCTGCAGTTTTAGGAGACCAGACATGTGTTTCAAAGTTTTGTTTTATTCAGACACTAATATTGTATTCCATCTGTAAAGAAACCAAATATGATGCCTCAAGAGTTAGGTAACTTTTTTATCATTAATACATAATTGAGGAAATTTCAACTGAAACGCTATAATAAGAACAGAATTTTGTAGACATTAAATGAAGCTGCTCTTGTTTACGAGCACATCTGCACAGTGGGGGCATCCGTGTCCTTTGGACACAGTTCTAGTTTTATAATCCGACTGCAGTTGCATTGATGCAAATTCATTTTGTTAGCATGACACTATTTAGATACCCCATGTACAAAAGTTCAAGATTATGCATGTTCCGATGGATAAATACTAAGTTATTTTTGTTTCACAGATTTATGTTATATTGAGTACAGAAGTCTTTTTAAATGATCAGTTTTAAACTTATGTTTTACTGGAATAAAAATGATTTTGTCTCCCATTGATCTAACAGATGTCCGATTTAATTTGGATTTAAAAAAAAAAAGAAAGAAAAAAGCAGTTTTCTCATTCTGAGACTTATCCTATATGTCTGGACCATGGTATCAGATCAACTTTAGTCAAGGCAGAACCCGTGCTACAATCTTTAAAATGAGGGATCTTTTTGCTTTTTCAACAGCCAAGAAGCAGGACATTGACCGTGTGGAGGTGAATGAGAAGATATTCCGCTGGGAGATGAATGAGGACGCCATGGCCAATGACAAACTGTCCGAGGGTATCCGCAAGTTTGCTGTTGACGCTGTCAAGCTTGAGAACATGCTGAAATCGTACTTGAAGTAATCAGGGCGCCACTGTGTTCATTGGTTGTCATGGACAGTCAGAATTGTCTTCTCAACATTATACATCATGGGAGTGAAATTATGGTTTGGTTACATCTGGACTACAGTGATGAAATGAAAAATTGTTAAGACCTGAAAAAGATAATGATGTCTTAAACTGACAAAGGGAAACTTCATTAGCATGCAATCGTCCAGTCTCTTTCCATTATATCTGATCATTACATCGGGTTTTATTGACAGCCATTGCATAAATTGAAATGTTATTCTTTAACCATATCCTGTTATTTTCATAATTTATTTTTGTTAGGCTTTGTTGATTATTTTGTTACAGTTTATTGGGGGGTAATGTAAAATTGAAAGAGAAATCAAATATTAAATAATGTGCAAAGGTCCAGCTGTCAGTGTGTTGCATTTAACCATTTAGTTAAATAATAGCATATATAGCCACTTGCCTTTCATGAGAAGCTTTAAATTTTTAATTGTTCTTTTTGTGTTCCAATTACTTGTATAGGATATTGCATTGAAAGATTTGGTCCTAACAGCGATACGGAGGCAGTGTAGCTGACTTATCCATACAGTTCCAATGTGCTTAATACTAGGTGTGTTAAGTCCTGGAATTAGAAGTAAGAGCAGCTTTAGTACTGTGTGGATGATTGATGTACCTTTGGATATACTATTTTACAATCACTTGTTTATAACATTTGTAGCTTTGATTAGACAATACTGTGCTTATTTAAGTCGTCACTTGCAGTGCTTTGCAGCAGAATTCTAATGAGGTTTCAATACATTTTTGTCTGACATTTTACCAGTCCGCGTTTTTCATCTCTAATTATTTTTCCTCATGGAGGATAAATTCATTTAAATAAAAAGACCAAGTCTAGGATGATATTAAGAAACTAGTGTTTAGAAGTTTTCTTAGATTTTTTTTTTATATTAAGCATACATCTTGAGATCTGGAATGATTTTAAAATTCTGTAACAATTGTCTCATAATGACAGATCTCATACAGATGATCTGATATATTTTGTTTGGGAAATAGATATGTAAATGGATTCAGACATATGAAATACATAGACATCACTTAGAGTGTTGGGGTATTGGTTGCACAATTTTGTACTTATGACTTTTGAGAATTTTTACATTTTTACTTTATTTATAAAAACATAATGAATGCACCTGAACGAAGAAAGGATGGTGCATATGTTGCCTAAACTAAGTAAATGGAAATAAAGCTGAATGTATTTATATGTTTGAGTTACTTCCCTTGAACTGTTTTGCGGGGTAGAAATCTATGCAAGCATGTTTTCTAATTTAAGCCGTTTATAAAATTATAAGAGTTATTTTTATCCACCCGAGTGTCAGCATGGGTGATGTTGAGTGTTTTGTATCCCAGCACAGTGTAACGGAAGCTTGGTGCATAAGTACTCACATATGTAGATTGAGTTATGTAATGTATTTTTGGGACTCACAAATTCTGACATCAAAGTTGCAGTGTTGTATTTAGAGCTATTTATAATTGAAGTACAATGGCAAAATTGTATTTATAGCTTTGCCTTTGCAATTGAAAGTTTGATATTGTAATAATTTATATTTAAGACAATTTGCTATCAGTCATAAGACAATCAAGTAATGTTTAGAATAAGCTTTGAGTTTAAGAAGTTACATAACTGTTGGTTGATACAATCACTAGCACTTCCTCAGTTATCATTTTGTCAGTCATATGTTAGTCTACTTAACTCCACAAATCTGACCATACATGGAACTGGATTTTTATTTCACTATTAGAGGCTTGGGTACAAAATGATTGTAGTTTTAGATTTTGACATTTTGGTCAAAGTTCTGTGTTCCATCTGCTGTCCTACAAATAACTCAGTACGTACTTTCTGATTTTAATCTTGCACACATCGTCAGGGATAATCCTGCTATATTCTTTTAAATATAAGTAATGACCCTTCGTTTGAATTAGGAAATGTGATGTTATGCAATCAGACTATGATATTACTGTGTATTTCAGGATAAACCTAAATAGGTTCAAATCAAACACTAAATGTGTATGTGGTTTATAATCACAGTCCGGTTAGACCCTTGATTAAACAGATTGTTTGAAACATTGTCAGTGTGTCGTCTCACAGACATCTCTTGTTTTATGATTATTATTTTTTTCCTTTTTAGTTCTTGAAATTGTAATGTAGTACTTAGTTCAATGCACCATATTTAATCAGATTTCATTGTTATGCTGATGTTTGGTACTGGTAATGGATGACATATATAAGTCTTTTAATTATCTGAAAAAATAATTTAAAACTCTCTGATATTTCATTTGTTATATAATTACGTAAAGTAGCTTTTGGAGTTTTAATAGATACTTTTGTAGAAAATATTGTGGAATATATTACTTTGACTTAAGTTTTGACTGTTTTATACATGCTTGAATTGAATTTTTACTGGATATAAATTTGTCTGTGTACATTGTTACTTTTTGAAAATCCAGCAACTATAATTTGTGATAGTAGGTTTTAAATGTTAAAAAATAAATAAGTAAATCCTTTATTTTATTGCAGATTTGGATACTGATATCCTAGTTAATCTACATTTATAATCATACCTGGTTTAGGCAAGAAAACAGTTGCAAGGAATGTGATAAGTGCTATTTAATAAATGATATATTTCTTCTAGGTTGATGCTCTTCTTTTTATTTTCAAACCGGTCCTACTTTTCCCGAGGTTTCTGCTTTAGTTTCCTAATTGTGTACAAAAGTTATGTACAGGTATTTGTTCTCTTAAGCTGGAAGTAAAGGATTTGTAAATTGAATGAAAGGAATGGAATATTTTGTGATTACCATCCCCGTGCCCCATTTTATTAGCTCAACTGAAAACAACTTGCTCATGACAAGCTATTAGGGTGGGTCAGTGTCTGTCGTCTTTTGCATGCATCCGTCATCAACATTTTTCTTCAAAAACATCATCTCCTGAACAGCTGAAAGGATTTTGACCAAACTTCACAGGATTGATCCTTATGAGGCCCTATATCAAAATTGTTCAAATTATTTTGATTGGTTGAAAAAGTAGGTCACAAGAGCTAAAAATAGATTAAAACAATGCAAACATTGAAAATCTTCTGCAAAACTGCAGGGTCTGGAGCTTAGATATTTGTTGTGTGGCATTTGTCTAGTGGGCCTCTACCAAGTTTTTCAAATCATGATCCTTGGGTCAAAATTGACCCCACTCCAGGGGTCACTTGATTTTACATAGACTTAAAAGGAAAAACTAGAAAAATCTTCTTATCAGAAACCGTAAGGCCTGGAGTTTAGATATTTGGCATGTAACATGGCCTAATGGACATTCACCAAGTTTGTTCACATCATGGCCCTTGGGTCAAAATTGGCCCAGCCCCAAGAGTCACTTTCAAAGATCTTCTTGTCAGAAACCACAAGATCATGGGTTTAGATATTTGGTATGTAACAAGGCCAAGTCGACCTGAACCAAGTTTTCAAATTATGGCCCTAGGGTCAAAATTTGTCCCACCCTAACTTTGTATTTCCTGGACCACAGGTACTGTGTGTGTGTGGAATTGCATTGCTGTACTTATGCATGGCTTTTATATTTAAATGCTATTTCTCGGCTACCTTTGGTCAGATTTTGATTTAACTTCACAGCATTAAGTACCAAGCCTAGTTACACATATTGTTTGCACATTTCATCTGCTGGATTTTAAATAAGTTATGGCCCTTTGATATATTTATTGAATATATTTCGTCTACACTATATCTTGGCATCAATGGTCTGATTTTGATTTAATTTCACAGCATTAATAAGCACCAAGTCTGGTTTCATACATCGTTGGCACATCATGACCAGCTTGATTTTATATGAGTTACGGCATATTGTTATATTTATTGAAAACATTTCATCCTCAGTACTTCTTAGCTAAAACCAATTCCTCATATGTAGGCATGTCATGCTTTCTTCAGTTTTCATTGAGTTATTCCCCCTTGTCACATTTCTTGAATATATTTTATCTGCTCTATTTCTCATCACTATTGGTCAGATTTTGGTATAACTTCAAAGTATTAAAAGTACCAACACTAGTTGCACATGTCCTTGGCATGTCATGATCAGCTTACTGAATATTTTTTCTTGGCAATGCATGCTCATCAAAGCTCTACCTGGTTTTGGTGTGATTTTATTATGCCCAGCCACTCCGTAGCGGGGCATATAGATCTTTGGTCTGTGCATTCGTCCATGTATCCGTGTATCTATTCATCTGTCCATCTGTCACACCTCATGTTCACCTTTGCATTTAAGCTTTTTTTCTATGAAGATGACATAACCTCTTTATGAAACGAGGTACACATGTACATCTGATATGAGCTATTTATTTTTTAAAATATTCAAGATTGAGATTTTGAGATTTTTGCATTAAATCAAGGTTTAGGTATGCAAATGATGGTTGTGAAATTTCAAGCTATATGAAAAAGTATTACAGAAGTTATGGCCATTTCAGTTTCTACACAAATTTGGTGAATGCAGTTTCACATTGATATGTGATATTTGGTGCTTAGCAAACTTAGAGGATATACTTTGTGTATATACTGCCTCACTGCCATGTCATGTCACGTTGTGCTCTAGTGAGCTAAACAACAGTGTTCTCTGAAACATGTGTGTCACTTGCTAAAGTGTGACAGAAAAAGCGTGCCGGACAGACAGATGGACAAATGACGGAAAAGTGATCCCTATGTGTCACCTCTGCTTACAATAGGTGACACAAAAATTAACCAACAGTATTTACATTCAAGTCTGTCAATGTATGTAATTTGTTTAGCACAGCCGTCCTTCAATTCCCAAAACTTTCCATTACTCTCACAATATCTTCCAAGCATTATTTCTCATAAAGTTTAGCCCCTACAATAGTGTCCCCATCTTCCTTGGTGTTTAGGGATACCAAATACCCAGGGCAGTCCCACAAGATGGCTGACAATATACAATGTACACTCAACTTTGTTGGGTTTAAGGTATAACCCCCCTAACCCATATTCCTTATCTTGCCACTGGATTGAAATATTTCTATGAATCTTTGTCACTTTGAAGACATCATAAAATAAAAATGTTTCACCGAGTTTTTCCAGGTTTTACAAGATGAAGGGGAGATAATCTGTATTTTAACATTGACGTCTATGGGAAATATATTATTTCTGTGAATATGAAAAACTGAATTTAATTTTCTAGGAAAACTCGTGGTAGAAAGATGTATTGTATGATTCCGATTCAAATTTCAAGAACACATCTAATTTTTACTGTAGGAAAATGAAGAAAAACACTTTTTTGTATATTTCAGGGGATATAACTCATGACAACAAAATTATAAAAGGGATGTAATAAAAAATTTGTCACGTGTCACAACATGTTAATTTACCTTAAGATTTCCATGGTTTGACATTTTAAAAGCTTATATTGTGAAGTCATATACATGGCTTTGATGGTTATTATGGGGCATATACTTTTAACTGGAAGTGAATTACAGGGAATAAACCTTAACGTCCCACCGACAGTATTTCAGTCATTTGGAGACAATGTCTAAGATATAGTGCTGCCATACTGCAGTTTCACGCCATAGACATGTGGCATTATCCAGTAACATTATCCTGACACCGAGCCAACCAGTCCTGCAACTACCCTTATCTGCTGAGCGCAAAGCAAAGGGAGCTATAACAGTACCATATTTAAAGACTGGAATTTTGCGGCCGGGGATCAAACCAACGACCTCCTGCTCCTGAGGCGGACACTCCAACCACTCGGCAACAGGGGACGGTTTTAAACTTTGGACTGACCTTGGATTCAGACTGGGTATCAATGGCAGTCAGGGTATCATTCTCTCATCTGATATCCCTACTTAACACAATCATGACATAAGTCTGGAATACAAATAACAACAGGAGACAATCTATATTTACAGATGAAATCTTTATTTCATTTATATATATATATATATATAATTTATCAGTCTCTTTGCATAAAAGGCCTCCACTTGTCCCAGTAGAACCTACACTGTGCATCCTCCAGTCCTTTTAGACATAACAGATACATAAAATTGAAATATTTCAACAAGGTGAAAAACAAAGATTATCAAATGAAAATCCTACAATTGTTATCTTAATTTTAAAACAATCCCCATTTACTTTAAAAACAATGTTGTTGTTTTTTTTGTAGAATTTTCACTTGTTAATTAAAAACAACTCTTAATAAAAAGTTCTAGGCCACAAGCCCACAACCCCTCAAAATAAATGCGTAGGCATTTGTAAAGTGTACAGGTAATAAAACATTTATGACTAGCATAATCCCAAAATAGTTCATGTATTTCTACCAAAATACATGTAGAAAATAAAAGTCATAAATTTACTTTTTGCATTCCAATATCATTTCTCTCTCTCTCTCTCTCTCTCTCTAGCTCTTTGCCCCAATGTTTAATTTTTTTTGTTACTTTATATTATTCTTAATCAGCTAATTCTAATTTTTAAAACTACAATGAGAAGACATTCTATTCATAAATAATAGGATATACTTTAGTAAATGTATTTTAGAATATATTAGGTTTGGGTCTCTACATCTAATGTCTACGTTACAAATCTGCAGGTGTACTGATCAACAGCACACAAATCTTACTAGGCATATTTTACGGCTCACTCTCATCTCGTACATAAAGAGAATGTCTGTGAGAAAAGCTTAAGGGTTACAAGAAAGCTTGAATGTACTATGTTACTAATGTAACGCATGATTTCTAGCTTAAATTTCTAAACAAGTCCTACTGGCCAAACATGACACAGTCAAATAAATCTGGAGATTATGGGAGAAAAGTCAGTGAACATTCATCCAATTTATTTCATCCAATTTATTTTCTACAGCCTTATTATTTTGAAGATTAAAAAAAAAACGAGTAAAAGCCTGATAAAATATCACAGAGGTGTCAACTAGCTACTGATATTGACAGTACCCAAATATGTACAAATAATTCAAAATTAATTTCATACATACCCAAACATGTCCCTAACAGATATAGATAAGAATAAGGGAAAAAAAAACGTACAAAACAGTAAACCATGCGATATATGCCAATTTTTTTTAAAATGGAAATATTATGTATTATGCCTATCTTCTCAAGATTAAGATGGACTCGTAAAGAAGAGATACAGTCTTCATGGATTTTCATGATCTTGCTTTAAATAGATTGGTTATACAATATTCTGAATATAAAATACTTCATACTGTAATACATTTTTTTGATGCGGTATTTTTTTTTGTTTTTTTTTTTAAATGGGGGCTGTTCCATTTTCTTAAAAGTATAAGGCCTCTAACATACTTCTTTATCCAACATACATCACTGTATTCACATGTTCAACGACGATTTTTAAAAAAATATACATATTTTTAATGAAGAAAAAATTGATAGGTGAATATGGCATTATGGCCTAGCACAAAAATATGAGCATGACAATGAGTTTGTGTATACATGAATATTAATGAGAGTGGATAAAATGCAACAATATGATTGGTCCACCTGGATCATCATATGCATGACATCACATTGTAAAGCAGCTAATGAATAAATACATCTCAGGTCCAATTTGTTACAATATATACAGATATTTCCTCCAGTGACATGTCAAGATCAGATTTTTTATTGCTTTGCATTTTGTATACCTTCCTGGTAATGACATAAGATAGACTTTATCTTCACAAAAAATAAGAATATCCCTAATTCAAAAAAGCACTTTAGACATTAACAATCACCATTATTCACTCTGAACAATAGAATCCAGGGTTCCTGTGTTTAGCAAAATATGGCATGATACCATTATGAACCCCTTTTTTCAGTGAACAACCTTTAAATACCAAATATCTTAAATATTATGCATTAAGATGTTATATGACTCCAACACTGTGATGGAGATCTTAACTTTCCACAAGTGCCTCAGCCTTGATATCACCAGGGGCCGGGTCAGTAGACGCAGCTTTCATGTCCTCATGAGAGTGGTTGGCGTGTCCGAACCGCCCATCCACCGTAACTTCAACAACGTCCTGGGCCTTCTGCGGGGCCGGGTCCACTGGCAATGCTGAGTCAGATGTGGGCTGTTCTATCTGGGCACTGGTCACTGCAGGCTGGGCATCAACCTTTTCCTGCGGGGAGAAGGCCATGCTTTCCTCCTTCTCAAGCTCAGCATTTGGTATATACGGCCCATAAATATCGTCCCAAGTCAGCTCATCCATCTCGCCTCGTAGGGACATCAACACCCTGGACTTCACTGAAACAAAATAAATATACATCAATGATGTGTACACTAAATACCAGTTCAATGTTCATTATACAACAACTTAAAACAAAAGCTGTTTTATAAAGTCATATCAGTGAATGAAATGTTGAAAAAGTATATAACCAATTTTCCCAACATATCACACAATGGTAAGCCTACAAATGCTTGTGTTAATTGACATGTAAATGAGAATTCCAACAAAGTATCAAAAAATAAAAACAAGGCTATCAATTTCATCCAGTATGTTCAAATTTACTTACTTTAAAAATGAGATAACAATATTGGCAATTGGCTTGATAAAAGATTATATGCTGCATAGATTTTTCTCTGAAAATGCAATTTTGACAAGCCCCTTTAAGCTTGTATTGACAGATGTTTACAATAAACTTGTCTTATCCTTAGACATTTGTTATCTTTCAGTCCAAGTCTGGAGGCAGTACATGTCAACACGACAGTAATACTTACTGGGTGGAGTACAGTACGAGTCAACTTTAGCCCCTTCAATATGCGGGCCCATCATGGGGGCGGGCTTAACAAGTTGCGGGTTGGTAAACATATTAGCCACAGGAAGCCCCGACTTTACAGTAGAGTAGCCAATATTGAGGGATGTGGGAGTCCAGCTTCCCAAAAACACAGCGAAACAAAAAACCAGCACCTGGAAGTAAGTACAACAGGTCAATACAGTGCCTCTGGTGGGGACCAGTGAGTCATGTGACCAATAACTTAACCTTCGTCTTGTTTCATACCTCATTCTTTATATAAACATAAAAAATTAAATACTTTTTATGCTATTTTATAACAATTCATGCAAATAACTGTTTAACTAATGAGCCAGTCCTTTAGTATTCATCATATAATCATTGATTTATTTTAAAATAAAAATGAAAGAAACAATGAAAAAGTTTGAGTGTGTTTTAAGCTTATAATACTTTATCATGTCTTATAGACTAATAAAAAAATATTGTTTACAGTAGTTTTATTCTTCCTGAGTTAAATCTTTTTTCGACTGTTGAGGATTGATCACACACTTCACTGTATTCCCAATACAAAATGTGAAGTGCATATAAACATTAAGAAGAAATCCTCTACAAGTTCTCGTGTCTTCCCTTCTACCCTGCCACTGAACTGTGTATGTACAGATCAAAAATCTGTCCCCATGTTTAGTATGCCAGGGCCAAGAACTAAACCCTCGGTCTCATTAACTACTTGTAAATGGTCAACAGTACAGTTCCAGACAGTGGCTGAAGGCATGTGGGAAGACACAGGAACACTAGAAACATGCAGACATGCGCAACAACATGCAAAATCATCCCATAGCCCAGTTTATTTGTTATGGTTTTGTAAAGACCACCAGGAAATTTTGAATGAATTCCTTTTATTAAATTCCCAAACTGAAAAGAACTGTCCCACAATAATAGATTTCTATTTCCAGCAGGTTCCATGGATTGAGAATAGAGTCTGCTAGGCAAAACTTCACAAGTCTCTGGATTCACCCATGGGAATACTAATATATAAACCAAGGCTATAACACCTGTGGTGGACACCTGTAAGGCCTATATGACCCGCCCTGACCCCATCCACTAGGTAGGCAGCAAGACTGACAACATTCAAGATCAACCTACCATAAGGCCGGTCTGAGGCACACTGCCGGACGGACGAGGAATCTTCCCTACAAGAGACTGCAACTTCTGCAACTGGCTAAGTAATGACCTGAAACAGAGCACACACATTAGGATACCTCAATATGTTACAAACACACACATCTATACCTCAATGTGTACTGAACAGTTTACACACACACGCTGATACCTCAAATATGTACTGAACAGTTTACAAACACACATGCTGATACCTCAATATGTACTGAAGAGTTTACACACACGCTGATACCTCAATATGTACTGAACAGTTTACACACACAGGCTGATACCTCAATGTGTACTGAACAGTTTACACACACGCTGATTCCTCAATATGTACTGAACAGTTTACACACACACGCTGATACCTCAATATGTACTGAACAGTTTACACACACACACTGATTCCTCAATATGTACTGAACAGTTACACACACATGTGCTAGCTCATTATTTATTAAAGTAGAATACACAACACTCTCAAAACCTCATTATTTACTAAAACATTGAACACCCAAGTGCACAATTATACCTGATTATGTCATTAAAAATAAACACTAACTCCCCTCTCATAACCCTAGCCTCTAAATCTATTTCTGAGACTTGTCAGCTAGTGGGTAATAAATGTGATGGTACTGTGTAAACATCAAAGTGACAAAATCACTTCAAGATTTGTACAATAATAACAATCACACAAGTTGTGGACTTCACATTATAGACGGCTATAAAAGGAAAGTACACAATGTAGACAGATACCGGTAGTAATCTCTGATACTTTTAACTATCAGCCCACTCAAATGTTAACTGCAAGTCTGTTCATATGCTCATCAAATCTAGAGATTATAAATCATCACTGGAGGACTTAGTTAATAACCTAATTGTGGCTAATCAAATATAAATCACATCTCGTTTTAACTGCAGGAAAATACAAATTACAGAAAATTGCAGTCCCTTTTATGAGGTTCTGATTAACTTTGAACAAGATTTTCTTGATAACATCTCTGATGATGTTGAATGGGACTCGAGCAAGACCGCCTTATTTTCCATAACAATGGTACATTTAAGTAGATAAACCTATTCAAATGTTGCGAGGGACATGAGAGCCCCACCCAACCCACCTGTGTCTTGTTAACTTACCTATTATTGGTCTCCAAGGAGTCTACCTTCTTCTTAAGTTCAGAGTTTTCATGGGAGAAGGACTCCACCCTAAATGAAAAGTAAGAAAAGAAATTATAATGAAAAAAACGTTAGACAAAATTTATATGTTAAAACTGAAGTGTTACACCCAGATACGTATCAGTGAAATGACATGAAAATATATTTATACTGTGAATAAGCTAATAAAATGAATGCAACATACTACATAATGAATGCAATGCACCAAGACAGGGTGTTAAGAAAACTATTCAAGCTGCTCATTAATTATTCATAATATTCATAATATAAATATGCAAATTAGAACACAACTCCTAATACTCGAATACTAACATTCTTGGGAGCAAACGAGTAAACTATGAAAACTGTATTCATGTCTACCCTCTCATTCCTGACTTAAAGGACTACTATTGATTTCAATTGCTACACACCTTTTCTCCAATGCCTCTAGATACTCCTTCTTTTTCCGCCTACTTTCTTGTGCTGAGATCTGTAATAAATAACAAAACTTCTGTCATATGCTCATTTTCATATGATTTTATATTAAATTGTTTTGATATCCAATTGTTATTGGTTGTTTTTTTCTTTACCTAGATACATATGCTAATCAATACAGGGATTTCTCACTGCTATTGATTCCTGGGAAGAACCGAAGATATATAAGCAGACGCACATAACGCTATACATACTGGTACATCTCTCACCAGCATACTCATGTTTCATACTGTTTCAAACTGTATTTTTCAAAACTCTCTGAAAAAAATTATTTCTACATGTTCCTCTAATACAAGGAAAATAATACGCAATAGCTGGTTATATTGATAGTTGTTAAGAACTCATTCCTGCATGGACAGCTCTACCAGGACCAATCAGATACAGTATGGGGACAGTTCATTAGAATTCAATTAAGTATTGGTATATCTTTCAAAATCTATTAAGCAGACATTTTTTTAAAGACTTATTAAGAATTTGTGTATTTAACAACCCATTTCAACACTTTTGCATGAATCATCCCCTAACACTTATGGATATTAAGATGGATGTCAGCCATCACCCATACCCCCCCCCCCCCCCCACACCTTCTTTCTGCCTCTTACTCTGTCGAAGTATCAATGTCCCAAGTAGGAAACTGTACATAATTGATCACCAATCTAACACACAATCATTTCATGGGTTTGTTATCTATCTGTTAACCTAATTAACTTGCACACCTTGACCCAGATATACTAACAGTTGGGTACTTTGTCCTCTCATAACCCTGCATCCCATACAGACAACAGAAGCTCATCAATACAATGATATAAACCTTTTTCATTCTACAAGGCTAAAGAATATAATTGTTTCAAGTTAAACACACAGCTTATTATTACAACAATTATGCTATTATATTTGTTCTAAGGCCTGTTAAATCAACAGAATAAAAAAAATGTTCCCACTTGAAAAGTGTTGTTCTATTCAATATCTGCGCTGTGGAAAAAGCAATACTGAAAAAATTTACTCCTGTTCCATATTCGAACCAGTTTACAATGTCAATAAATTATTCAAGCGTGCCATGGTTCAATACGATCAGGTCAAAAGTGTATTTACCTGACTTATTGACTGACACTATAGTTCATGGTAGAAGTACTAATAATTGTCTATTCAGGCTCAAAATAACACCTGAAATCACCTTGAACAATGGACAGTGGTAAAAAAAGGCCGACATACATGGCTCAACTTTCTTGTTTATCTTATAATGCAACCATAGGATAACCTCTAAAGATCAAATAAAAAAGAACATCATGAGCATCATTTACTAATTATTCTCTAAACACCTCCCTCTACGTCTGTATATATGTTCCTGGATTTTTCCTTGTATTTCCACCCCACCACCCTTCCCCCCCTCACTACATACAAGTCCCACCCCACCACCCTTCCCCGCCCTCACTGCAGACAAATCCCACCCCACCATCCTTCCCTGCCTCACTACAGACAAATCCCACCCCACCACCCTTCCCTTACCTTATTCTTTATCTTGCGTCTTATTTTCTTCAGATTCTTCTCCTCCTGTTTCGTGAGAGGTAACTTGGATGGGATGGGGTAACCCTCCGATATCAGTGTTCGTTTCTCCTCCTCAGACAACACCAGGATGCCCGAGGTCGGGATTTGTTGGAACACGATATCCACACTCTCATTCTGTACAGACAGATGGATTCACAGGTCAGATGGGCACATTAACATGATAATAAACAGAAGTCAGTTACCTATACTATAATATATATACTAAAGAAACAACCAATATACCTGCTTCCAGTTTCAAGCAAATTTTACTGACAGACACTCTGGTCATTATGTATAACATATAAACAAATTGGAGCCAGATCTGCTACTATGATTCTAAACAGCAGATTAACCTAATAGATATTGATATAGGCTCTCACATCAATTTGACTCTTTCAGTGGATTTTCTTCCCCTTTGACTGTTTGCTGTTGTTATTTATTTCTATATTAATATAAGGTTAAACTTAGATCAGATCCGGACAGTAACTATACTCCCACATATACACACATAATCAAAATAAGTAACTGAAAGTTTGACAGTGGTCCATTACGATGAATCAGTTTCTGTCACCCACTGACAATCAAGTTAAAATATTTGGCATACATGAGATGCACACAAGTATGAGAGTCACTCATATATAGATCCCCACTTGTCCCCTGTGGACGGTCCACTTGTGACGAGGAAAGACCATGAGATACTATATACACCGCAGCCGTCTCCCCTCAAACCAGATCTACATTCCAGGGTAAGCAAGTGCTGAGTTCTCAACAATCGCACAAACAACAATGATTGCTTTGTTAATGTCTTAACATCAAGTATCTGAAGAATTTTAAAATGCGTTTCTTTATGGGCTCACAAAGTCCCTTCTTACAAAGTTTCATGAATCTAACTGCAAGTGTCAATCTGCATTACACAATATCTGCAGTAAATTTCCTATCATGTTGGTCAAATTATGAGTAGAAAAATGAAAATTATCAGTACAATCAAGTATGGATTTCAATTCAGTAAATCTCTTAAAAAGATAGCATACATTATGTACAAAAATGTGGGCTCAAATAATCAAGGGAAAGAGGCATTGATGCAGTGCAGATCCACTCCTGTAAATTCCAATATAACACAGGTTCAAATCATGCGCCCAAAATACGGTGTTATAATGGAACTACACTACAGTAGACCTGCACTGTGTCTACAGGGGGGAGACTGGCTTACCTGACTAGAGTACAGTGAATGGGTGAAATGTTTGGATGATCCAGAGGAGTAGGATGAAGATGATCGGTCCAGCTGACGGGAATACGGCATGTGTCGGACTGGACTGGAGGGGGCCGACCGCTGCGGACTTGGACAGCTGTCGCTGTCACTGTTACTGCTGCTGGGCGGTGTTGGAGGAAGCACTAGTGTGTCAATGTTGACTGTAATATATCATAAACACGTCCATTTAGTGCTCAATGGATCATATGGTGCTCTACTGGCATTTACAATATGGAATGGATTATTAAATTTAAACACACATAAATACATTTTATCTTGTACAGGTTTTTTTGTTGATAAATCTAACAAAACTTTAGTCAAAACAAAATACAACCATACAGACACCTGTTTAATTTTAATTAGTTTATGTATGGAAGGAATGTGTAAGCTCTACATCAACGGACAAAGTTACATAATACCACATTTATAGGACAAAACAGTACTCAAAACTTCTTCACTTCACTGCAGCTTAGATTACTGACTTGCAATTTAATTGTCAAGTTTGACATGCAACAAACACTAAATGTTCATCCCAGATTATCCTAATTTGATCTGCTGATCATTATCAGATACTTAATAACCCTCTTTGAAAAACATAGATTTCTTCATATTTTAAGTCGTATAACCAGTATACCATATCATATGCATGGAGAACAAAATAAGCCATTAAATTAACAGCCTGTAAAACCTGATTATTGCCATGGCAACGTATCACATTACCATCAATACTAGCATGTAACCATGACAATAAATTGTGACATGTATCAAATACTGTTCATTATGATTCCAATAAAATAGTAAAAAACTGAAACGCAATATTTGTGTTTGGAATGTTCAAAAGCCTCTAGAGATATCCCTGATTGTCCTTAACAACATGTAACAAATACGAGACAGACTAACGAACACTGCAATTTTCACTCTCACAGAGGACCACTGATTTACCATGTATGTACGCATTTTTGGACAAAAAGAGATCCCATATTTTAGTTTAAAGTTATCTCATCACGAAGTTCTCTGAGTGTTTAATAGAGGATCTCTTCTAATACAGCAATGTCTTCAAAACAAATGAGACCCAGATGATAACTCTTCAGACATTGAATCTTCACTCTATATAACCCTGCACCAGGCTTGGGCTTGACTCGAGCTTGGGTTTTGGCTTGACTCGGGTTCATATGAGGTTCAATATGGTGTCTTTCACCATTATACCATGGGTCCAATTCATGATACATTCAAATGACATCCTTTCCCATCCCCTGCCAGATATTATCATTAACTGTTAGAGCTTTTCCTATTTACTTAATTTTCCTAATCACTTCTACTGCCCCATTAAGACTTGAAAACCAATAAACATGATTATATTTAAGATAATCTTCATCATTATGAGCATCAATAGAGACCTTGACATGCCCCAATAAACACTTGACCAGTGCACACATCTTGTAATGACCATTCACATTCACTTTATCTATGACTATAAAACAACAGACAGTCAGATATTTCCAGGAGTGAATTATAAGCATTCATTCAGAATAATAAACACTTGGACAAGACCATCTCTAAGAAATATTGCAGTGTGATCTAGATTTTGACCCTTTTCAACAAGAATGAGATTGTGTTTATGTGTAACACAGTGACTTTTTCTTTACACATTTCCTTGTTAACCCCCAGTGTATTGGGCCAGTCTCTCCACAACTCACATGTAGAGCAGAAACAATTAATGGCTGATTACATGAAATGACATCCAATTATGAAGCATGAATAATGCACAATGGCTGGTACAATTTATGTAATCACACATCCGGCTCCTGCATTAAAGGATGTGATTCTCTGTTCAAGGTTCTGATGTATATATCAGACATCCGTTTTAATCATACAGTTGAAATCTAGTCGGGACTTTACATTTATTTTTACATGACTCATCCATCACCCAAAAACCATGCTGAGTTTCAGGTAATGAGATTTAGACAGTGTTGTTATAATTATGTAATCCGGATTAAACTAACAAGTGTATCTGAAAAAACAGCAAAAAAAGAAAAAGAAAAAAGAAACGGATACAATCTTACAGGTTCTTGTGCATCTTTAACCCAATATAACAAGAGAGGAAATGACTTATAACCAGGATAGAATCAAATCAGCTTGAGATTCTCAAAGACTGATCAAGTGTTTTAATGCTCACTAATCATTAGTATATCAGAGACTGTAACACAGTAATAATCTTTTTACATACAACAAGTGTATTATGTTTGTCCTGGCTTTCCAATCTGACAGGGAGTAAAAAAGGTCAAAAAAGGTAAAAACAAGTATACTTGATCAATTATCAAAACATTAACGCTTGTCCAACAACTGATCAGGTAGATGACCAGGATTAAACTAACAACCTGCCTGGTATGACACGGCCATGTAATACAGGCCCAGTAGTCTGTACTAATCTGATTACAATAAACAATGTTGTCTTCCACATGTATAATTCTTGCCCTGTCACTGGCCCCTAGCTGTTTTATAATGTTTTCCCTTTTTTACACTTCTCTACTTATTTACTTAAGGTATGATGTAAATGACACTGAGAAAGTTTGAAGAAATAAAACATTACAAAAACTTCTTTCATCCTGTCTTTCTACAAAGTAAAAATATGTGTAATTAAAACTTGTGGTTAGCAATTAGTCTAAATGTAAGTTTGACATTTAATAAAGTTTACATTTGAGATATAAAAATACATTAATATAAGTTATACTCCTTACCCAATAAAATGAAGTCATGCGTAAACCTCAGTTAACATTAGGCCAACCTGTAATGGCTTCTCTAATCTCGCTTGAAAGATTATACATGTACATATTCTTCAATGGTATACTTTTTCCGCTTAGCCGATTCTGATTTCATTTGTAAACAGACTCGAGAATGAAATCAGTTCAATGGAATCCTTAATTATCAGTGAAGGAAAAAAAACAAAGGAAATAATTGATCCAGATTCTCCCAAAGCCAGGTGTGAGGCAGACCTGCATCCGCATGTCATCAACATAGGAGTATTTGATTAACCTGATTGTTCAGACAGGGGAATTAAAGGAGGGAGAAAGAGCTCGCACCTGGTTGATCTAGGTCATATGAGTCTGCAGGTTCTGTTTTCACTGTTATTTTTGGTAATACTGATCGCTGATGGTCTGTAGTGGAAGTCTGCCCATGTGACGAGGCCACGATGATGGTCGGCTGTTGCTTGGTAACAGTGAATGTACGTGTCATGACTGTAGGGGAACCGGTGGAGGTGATCTTGATCGGATCCTGGTCCAGAGGCTCGTGTTTATTGATGATGGATGTGGCTGTAGACTTTCTTGTAAGGTCAAGGGCATTGTTGCTGATGAGCAGGTCTGATTCCAGGTCTGAAAATCAAAATTAAACAAATCTCAATAAAATTCACAAAATTCTCTTTACAAAGAAAAGATATACATCAATAGTTGATAGATAAACCAACTAGCTTCCAATTTGAAGCAGAGAAGTATGAATATTCAATCTTTGTGTTTAGATCTGCTCTACTTAAACCTGCCTGTTTGCATAAGCATCTCAATCTTTCTTCTTTTTTTTTCTTCATTTTCCTCAGTTTCAAAATACCCTGCTCACCCGCCCTGCCACACCCTGACCCAGCTGCAATAAACCCCTTTAATCATCATGTAATTACTGGTCCATAAACTGTTGCGATAGGAACGATAGGAACACTTCACCCTTCATCACTATGAAAGATTGATCTGGCTAATTGGTTTAATATTGTTTAATTGCATGCAGGGCTTTTTTCCTTCTTTATCAGGGGCCATTCATAGGTATCATATTCACCCAGTTTTCCTGAAAATTGCTATTACCTCAAACCCCAAGAAAATGGTGATTTTATCCCCTAACACATGGTAATAAGGCCTTTTCCCTATCTTCAGGAAAAAAAAGGCCCCGCATGGTACAAGGTTAAGTCCCCATGGTCACATTTATACAAAGTGGAGACCTCCTTGGGGTGGGGAGAAATAGCTCTGTAATTAGTTCACCAGAGGCTTATCTATCCCTGCCATCTTTGTTATTAAGGGATTACAATGTATGGGGAATTAAAACTTACACAGTGGAGTCATTGGAAGAAATAGAACACTTAATCTTTTTCATTCCATAGGGGGATATCCATTAAATTAGGTTCTTTTTAAAATGACATGTCAATAAGACATTCATAAATTAAAAGAATACCGGTACTTATCGTATGGTATATATTCTATTTCAATCTAATGTTATAACAGAGTCATTAGTTCACATTATGAAAGTTGTCAGAAAATGCTAATTTTCAGGAACTGAAACTGATGGGACTTTTAGTATGAATATCCATTTATCCACACAATTAAACAGGAATTAAAACTTTTGAAATTACCATTTTTCTCACCACTGTCTCCTTTTGACCAGTAAAAGATCTGACTAGTTTCAACAGGCTTACAAAGGTGATTAGTTAACATTACACGATATGTCACTTTACATATTGTGTCAACATATCATTACCTTTGCCCCCTCCGCTCCCTAAGGCAAACAATATCATTATCTATTCTCCCCCCCCCCCCCCACTTCCACTTCAAAACTGTCTATCATTCGCATAAGTGTCAAAATGCACAGTTGACTGCCCTTAAGCGTTCCTTGTACCATGTAAACACTTTGATACCATGAATGTAGCTCATTGATGGAGCAATTGCTGTACTGACATGTATTCCCCTTAGCAATTAAATACTGAAGTCACTAGTGCATTAAGCTTTATATCCAACCAAAGTTTAAAACATACATAACCTGATGTTAAAACACACTCTCTCTCTCTCTGTTAGCCATTTGAATATTTGAATCTTGTTCCATGTTGAGACATGCTGTCAGTTCATTTGAAGGCTTCTTTCAAATTTCGCTCTTTCTCTCTCTGCAATCTTTCTTTCCATGATCTTATCTTATTATTGAATTACAGTCAATTACCAATTAATCGGGTTTTACTTTTGAAGTTTTTTCATTTAAATTAGTACCCCAAATCTTACAAACTGTAGATACATCAAGTCATAAAACTAGGGGCCTGGATCATGTATGGGCCCCTAGTTCCACAGGGTCTTAAGTTCCAGTCACTTCCCCAAATTATAACTAGGGCGACTGGCTTCAAAACAAGCCCTACTGGCAATCTGCTGAAGGCCCCAGTTTAAATCACGCAAATGAAGCATTCACTTATCAAGCATCTGGATTTCATTTAAAGTAGATCTTATACACACAACATTTTCAGCAGAGTGGCATGAAGCAAAAAATGCACAATCATGCTCTCTTGTCATTAAAATAAAAACTTTTCGGAGGAATTTTCCAGACTAGTGTATAATTGCAATATCACACAAATGAACTATATTTAGATGACGCAAAGGAAAATTTCAAATATCAAAACAATTTGTCAAGCTTCATGCTTGAATCAATCAAATGAATTTGTTAACATCCAATCTCCAAGACTGGCAGGTTATAAGGCTTTCAAGAATGAGTTTAGGAACTTCTTTTTGTTCTCTTCAAAGATTTAGAGGCACTGGCTTGTTCTTGAATACCTACAGAGCCCATCTCTGGGAGTCTAGTGTTAGGAGACCCTGGGAACTCCACCAAATGGGACACTCTAGAATAATTCAAAGAAGGAAGAACTCATCTTCCTTACTATCTGCATATTAATTTTTATCTCAGTTTTATCTCCAGTCTGTGAGTGACATAATCTGATGGAACGTTCTCCCATGGTGACACAAAGGTCAGGGTTGCCCTGCCCCACAGGCCCCTGGGACAGGTGACATCATCCCACCTTATCTGATGTTTATCCACAAGACAAACTATCACAGACACACAGGTTATCTTCCCTACATATTGTCTTTATAGATACACAAAATAAATTGATTATAGGATGAACTTAGAAACACAATAGAACAATTTCAGTAACCATAGATCAACCTGTTTTATTCAACTGTAAATACAGTTTTTCATTTAAATGTATTAGTGTGGTATACCAGTACTTAAGATACTTATGAAATTTTCACACACACACAAATAAAAAAAGTAGACCATATCATGACATCCCCTGGAAAGCATGTTGAGGAGACATGTTTTATGAGTTACAGCCATGACAAGCTTGTTACAGTCTGGACCTGGTTTAGCAGCCTGTGTCAAGCAAACACTGTCACAAAAAACATCATAAAATACCGGCAAGTGATTCCTGCAAACAAGGGGCTTCCATTACAACTACTTTTCAAGGACCACACTGTACACAACATTTGCATATTCTTGACCCAAAATCATATGCTGACTGTTTATGATGGAGTCAGAGTTAACCCTTTCCCTCATAGAGGACACCATGAAAAGACCTATGCGAACAGCATAAAACCAGATCAGCCTGCGAGTAACTCGCAGGCTGATCAGGTTTTTTGCTGTTCGCTGCTCCTCAGTGGTCTGGAAATGAGGATTTTTTTATTAAATTTGGTAAGGTTTAACTGTTGTTTTCTGCAGATCAGGCTTTATGTGATACCTATTGAGTGCGTCAAAATGAGTCTATATGAGGGAAAGGGTTTAATATCTTTTCTCACTTGATCAAGTTATTTTCTAGTTATAAAGGTAATAAATAACCGTAGAAAAAAAGTGTTTTGTTTTCTTTATATTTTAGCTGATTTTCTCAAATAAATCTCGAAAATTAAGAGTAACACACACCAAACCAGACGCAAACCCCCATAATAACCATACCTGTAACCACCTACCACCATTTATGACAATTTCACAGGTAATTAGCCCCCAATCCTCCCCACCTGAGCCACTCATTATATCCAGTGGACATATAAACAACTCTACAATTACAACACAAACAGTCAGTGATGTAGCAGTCATTATATCAGCTCATAACCTATAAACAGTACTGGTATCTCTCCTTCTTGTTTCCCTTCTGTAATCTAACAGGATTGGATGGTATCATCAACCTCACATTACAATCATAATAATACACAATAATATACATGTGCAATGCAGATCCATTTTAACACTGTATATTTGATGAAACTGTATGTTAAAAAACAATAATTAACAAAGTAAACACTGGATCTCAGCTAGATTGAAATTAACATTTAAATGGGCGTGGGTTGTAATTGACTTGCGTTACATATTATTTAACAACAAATATACATCATGAGGATAATCAGACACCCAATTGTTTCTGATACTACATATATGAAAACTCAGTTTGGTAATTCATGAAGCCTTGAATTTAGTTCAGACCAACTGGAATCTAGTCCAGTAAATTTAACCTCCTATTCAATTATTCATTTACTTGTACTGTGTGATCAAGTTTAATTCAAATAAAACATAAATGATTGAGAAAAACTTTGGTCTCCAACACTATTATTGAACATACAATAGTTCATGTGAATTTTGAGTATTCCTACTATAGCTCATGGCACTACAATCCTTATACAAATGTACCAATTCAATTAACAACATGGAGCAAATTAAAGATTTGGGTCTAAAGGACAATGGACCTCGCCAACCAGGCATATTGCATAAGTATTTTTTGCATTATATCAGATTGTGTTCAAAGGGCCCTATAAAAGGCAGGGCTATAAAGTGAAGGTCAAAACTGATAACATTTGATAGGATAAGACAAAAACATAAACACTTGCAGGTGTAAGAATTAAACCAGTAACCTCTGACTTATTTTGCTGCCAAACTAACTGGTAACAACCAACCCTATGACCCATAAGGCAGATAGTATGATCTCATGCACTAGTACTTATCTCTCTGTCCCCCACTTTGCACCATGCAACCTTTAGATGTTGTCTAGTGTGGTTCAATGATAGATAGACTAGTTTGGAGTTGCTCAGCCTTATCTGAAGGGGAACTACAATCCCCCCCCCCACACACATGTCTATCTATCTTCATTACACCATGTGACCAAAGGGACATTGAAACTGGCAATTAATCATCTCAATAACACAAATTATCAAGGGAAATGTTTTTGCTTTCTCAGAACGTGAAATCAAAGATTTTCTGTACTTAAAAAGGGTCTTCCATAATTCCTGTAAAGCTATAAATCTTTTTAAGGATCGTCATAAATCTGACATGGGCTAACAATGGCTAGAAGATGCCGCTGACTTTTTTTCTTTAGAATTACTTCACATTTCTTCCCACTGTATTTCAAATTGCTGCATAAAAAACAAGACATTTTAGACAAAACCAATGATTAAACAATAAGCACCAGTCTTATCCCAGAAGCCTGAAAAGTTAAATTGCTTCTGTCCTCACCTTCAAGTTTTCCGATTTCTCCGAGGTCGCCAGAACTGCTGAGACTGTCAGTGACAGAGGAGTAACTGTGTTCTGATTTTATGTGCGGGGGCTGGGCAGCATCTGTGATCATTTTGTCGTTCAAAACAGGGTCCTCGAAGAAACTGCTCAGCCAGTCATCATCCATGTATGCACCATTTACCTGCAGAGAAAATATTTTTGAAAATGTAAGTTCAAAAAGGTGAGGAAAAAAGATGATATAAGTAAATAATCTGTCACTGAAAATCATATCTTACATTACAAATGATGATGATAATAATGATGATGGTGATAGAAATGAAAATGAAAGAAATCAAATCATCCCAACTAATAAATAGTCTATCAGTGAGTAGTTTTGTATACATATACATGTGAGAATATTGCTTTGATTAACAAATCTAATTAAGGATGCATTACATGGTTAAGACATGAATGGAGAGGGGACAAAGATTTCACCATAACATGAATTAATCTCCATTTTTCAGGGAATCAACTAGATTGCCGACCTACTTGTATGTACCTATATCAACATACAGATAACTGACATATTTCACACTTACACCCAACCTACATCTCTGCATTTTATCAACAAAATTTGCTCCTTGGATCATCATATAATGCCCAATTTTACTTTTACGAATTACTATGTTCTCCATAGTACAGATAAATCACACCATCAAAGGGTTTGTGATTTTTCAAACCCAAGCATTTTTTGCCCCAGCACTGTATGCCCCATTTTCTGTAGACACATTGACATAGATATTCATAAGTTATGGGTATGAGGGGGCACAGGGCACTGGGAAGGTTCTGTCCCACCTGACCCTTCGGTCTGTTACCCCATGTTCCCGCCCAGACAATGTTTCACCAACACCAACCGTAGACCCTTGAAACAATCAATAAATCTTCTCTCGACCAGGCTGTCTTATAAAGCCTCTCTTGTTTTCATGTGATCATTCTTATCCATGCAATCCATGTAAGAAATTTATTCAAAATGCAACGTGGCAAATACGAGAACACAGGGCAAAAAATCAGTAGACAGGTTTCATTTGTAACATATCGCAACAAATCTGGAATGAATTGAATGCAAAATTTACTGTTCTGATTTAATAAGAGGACATGGCAACGAAAAAATTGTGAAACAGGCAATATCAAGTTTGAAGAATTTTAAATCTGCTCATTTTACATAAAAAAGCAAAAATAAAGTGCATTCTTTCACACAAAATTATTCCACATGTTTTTTTTCCTATCTTGTTTTCATTAAAATATTCATAATTTCCAATTTATTTTTTTTCTTTTCTCAACACTTAAACATTTTCTATTAAGTTATTTCAAATTTAAATTTCAAATATGATCGATTAAGAATTTAAGAGTGCTAAATGGAAAACATCTCCTCTATCTAAATTGTCATCAACAAATCTTCATATCTAAGAAAACTAGATGGAACTGTGCATGAAACAAACAAGGAAAATGCAATTACACTGAACTCAATTAATACTCATTAGTGTGTGTTTGAACACTGTAAAATTATCTTTTAATTACAGAAGCAAGCATCTTTTTATACTTCCAACATAAGTTGCATCATTCTGTCTGCCTGGTTAACTGACCTAGTTTACTACAGGCTATATGGTTGATTGCATCAGACTCTCTTTTCCACATCTTTCTACATTATTCCAAGACTTATACAATCAAAAATAATTCCAGTATTCATAGTGGACTTTTTCTTGATTTTGCTGGGTGGTTTTATCCATGACTACCAACCAATAAAAATATTTCAATATCATGAGTATATCTCACTCCCTCTTAAAATTCAATCAACAAGTATAATAGTGCCCACAAATCTGACGTTCATATAGATTTAACCAAATGTAATGTTTAAAAGAAACAAAAATAAACATAACCATTCTGACTTTAAATATTAGGTATTACATTTACAACCTTTTTTTTCTATCAACAAAAAAGATTTTGTATAGTCCCCACCCCAATCTTGAGGTGACATTTATAATAAAGTTACTGTATTAATATTAAAATGTCAGTTGTGTGTATGTTGTTAATGTTATATTAATATTCCAGTCTAAGCGAAACCCTAACCTTATCCACAAACCCCCAGTGGTTGGTGTCAGGTTACAAACCACTATCAGAGAAACAGCTCAGCACAAAATATCCCCTGGAAACAAGCAGGCCCCCAGACTGGGAACTGCTGAAACCACCACGTACTGCTGCAGGCTCTTAATAATGCAACAGTTTTTATATTTCTGTACACACGATTGTGGGAAATATGAATTTACAAAGTCTTAAAATACGAAATAATTGGGGTAGTCGGAGTGCAGTGATGATAAATAATTAAACATGGATTAAACCTTCAACATGATAAATTATACAAGAACAACAGTTTCTGCTGTGCTTGAAAGAGGTCTTAATCTATTACAATTAAACCTACAACTGTATTTTGCTAAGTAATCTAAAATGTGTGCAGACGTACATGTTTTTAAACAATTAGCCAACAGCAGACTCCAAAGACATAAAAATTTGTCAAGAATATTGCAAGCTTTTGTACTATATTCCTGTATACTGTACTCCACAAAAATATAGTTCATCATGTAATTTTTTTCGGTTTTATTCTTTTTTTTTCATGGGAGATTCATTTTGTTATATTCATCAATCATGTATGGCATTACCAAAAAATATCTATCCAGTGAAATTTCTCCATTCAGTATAGACCAATTTGTTTCCTTGAATCAACAAAATTTGATGTCCATGAAAAACAATGATTTACAAGTAATTGCTCTCCATTTCCCCCTTACAATGACCTGTCAACAACCTTGCACTGACAATCTACCCCCCACCCCCAAATTATTTCTTCGTGGAGTTGTACCTTACATGGTTTGATTAATGAAGATAATGCTTATATAAATGTTTGTCAGAAAATTTACAAAGGTATACCTTTCGTTATCTAATCACTTATACAATGGCCGAGTGAGTGACCGGTTAAAATAATATCTATTTTGATTGTGAAAACATTTTTTCTTCATATTTAGTAGATGCTAGCAGAATTTGAACAAGTTTCACTGATTTAACCATGTAGCAGAGTACAATGTGCTGGGACTACCTTTTATGTGAGACTAAGTGTTAAGCACACAACTTTTACATATGCAAAATCTTTAAATACATTAACAGGATCTGATGGTGTGAATTCCTATTATAGAAAAACAGAGAGGGGAAAGACTTGGAATTTCTCACAAATAAAATTAAAATACCCCCCCCCCCCCCCCCCAATCAATCCCAATCCAGGACAGAGGACCCACATGCCAAAATAAACCATACAACTTGTAGATTTGGCCCCAATTAGGCAGCTTATCCTGAAAAGCCATCTTGAGCAGTTATGTCAACATACCCCTTTCATAAGCTCCCTGTCATACCAGACATCCCTATAATTATCTACACATCCGGACACCACAGGTCTGTTCTGTAGACTGGCAACTGAACAATTTGACATTGAGGCTTGAAACTTGGTACTGATGCATCTATTCTTTGCTTAATACCTATGCTTAACATTAAATTGCACACTTTGTTGAAACGTTGGGCGCCGACAATTTAGCGACACACTGCCGATCTAAAAATGGAAAATGAAAATTAAGGGACAAAATGTTTAGGTCAGATATAAATCACGAGTCTTTTGTATCTCAAGCAATGGTTGTTAGTGCGTATAAATTCAATCAGAATATATTTAGAAGTTGGTGAAGTCTTTGATATTTTGCAATACACGATATTGTTGTGCTTGTCGAATTTAATTTTAATAAAAATCGTTCTGCATCGCCAATAAACTGTTCCATAA
>CM037779.1:54873271-54902533 GCA_021229015.1 Solen grandis
CCATGCTACACACCAAATATCTTAATAAGTTTTTTTCCTATATAAGCCTATGTTAAATCAAGTGACCCCTGGGGCGGGGCCAATTTTGACCCCAGGGTCATAATTTTAACAATCTTGGTAGAGAGTCATAAGACCATGCTACATACCAAATATCTAAACCCGAGGCCTTGTGGTTTCTGAGAAGAAGAAGATTTTTCAAGTTTTTTTCCTATATAAGCCTATGTTAAATCAAGTGACCCCTGGGGCGGGGCCAATTTTGACCCCAGGGTCATAACTTGTACAATCTTGGCAGAAAGTCATAAGATCATGCTACATACCAAAAATCAAAAGGCTAGGCCTTGTGGTTTCGGAGGAGAAGATTTTTTAAATTTTCATTTTTAAAATCTATTTTTAGCTTCTGTGACCTACTTATTCACCCAATCAAAATAATTTGAACAACTTTGATAGAGGTCATGATAAGGATGATTCCTGTGAAGTTTGGTCAAAATCCATCCAGTGGTTTAGGAGAAGTTGTTTAAAGGAAAAGTTGACGCAAGACGCACGCACGCACGGACGGACGGACGGACGACGGACGCCGGACAAAAGGCGATCACAAAAGCTCACCATGAGCACGTTGTGCTCAGGTGAGCTAATAATTGATATAACACAATCCTACATTCCTTTTTTGGAATATGAATCAATAACTTAGAACGATGTATCCTGATCATAACCCTTCTTAGTTCAACATAGCACATCAAGCTGAAGGTGAGCTATTCTGATCACCTTGTGTCCCATCTTCTGGTGGCAACAATTTGCTTTAAAAGATATATCTTTTGAAACTACTTGTCAGATGCCCATTTGTCGCTTGCAGTGACAACCAACAAAATTTGATTTTGAAAATTTTAAAAAAGCTGTTCCCTGAAACAAAGGGCCAGAAGAATTCAATTTCATCAGTTACAAATTGCCACCTCATGACTACCTACTGTCATTGCTAAAATTAAGTTGTCTCTTAAATTTCTTCCCCTCTGAAACCATTGGTCAAAATTTAATTTCAATTTGCACAAATGGTTACCTCATAGCCTTCTACCATAATTGCTTACTTTAAGTTTGTTCCTTAAAAAATGGAGCACCAGATGGTTGGCTAGTTTCCTAGTAATCATACTGTTTATATATTTATAAAATCATTGTAACTAATGGTCAGATTTTAATTTCATTTGGCACAAATGGTCACCCATAGTTCTCTACCACATTGTTAAAATGAATTTGATCCTTTGAAAAATGATGTCTAAAGTGGGGGCAGCTAGTTTCTGTATGTACTCTTCATATATATACATGTACTTAAATTCAAAATCTTCTCCTGGAGCTAGTGTTCAAAAATATTATTTTTGCAAATGATAATCTCATGGTTCTTTCCTGCAATTCTTGAAAATGAGGCCTCCAGATGTTTGACTTATTTTCTATTAATTATAATCTATAAAAACTTTGAACATTTATTGTACCCGATATTTGACATTGGTTACTGCTGAATGTAACCAGGTCAAATCAAGTGGCCTGAAGTGTTATAATTAGGTGTATTCGACTCTGGCCTCTATTGTCCCTTTTTCTTACAGTTATTGTCCATTGTTAAAAAATTGTCTTCCCTTCCCAGAGCAATTCTCTTTATATTTAAATTTAGCGGATGATATTTGGTACATTTGGTACATGTATCAATGACTTCGAGATGATCTGTCGCGAGGAAACTTTTTTCATTAGAGCCTCTTTTCCTTTCAGAGTTAGTGCCCTTATTTAAAAAAAAAAAAGAGAAAATCTGCAGCCTCACATTGTTCCTATTAAAATAGTCTGATGTTGCAAAAAATATTCCAAGGAGAGCTCTTCTCTTCAGAGTATTTGCTCTTTTTAGAAAATTATATCCACAGTATTACTTTGATCTTATTTAAGATAGGCTGATGGTATATGCTTAATGTATTGACAAATTGTAAAGGATGTTATAATAAATTTTGGAGAATGGCCCTTTACTTTCAGTGTCATTTACCTTTGTCTTCAGCTAGAATCTCTTAAAATTTAAGATAGGCTGGTGATATATGTTTCATGTACCAATAACATGGAACTCTTTGTAAAAGAAATGTCAACAACGTCAAAAGAAATGTTAAGGTTTTGTTAAATGTTCACAGTTGCCATTATCTGCACTATTACTAAACCGATGTCCCGCAAACTTCAAACATGTGTTTATCATCATCAGACCAACCAGTAGAAACAAAAACAGTAATTCTTCCAAATATTTTTGCATATTTATGGCCATTTTTGGACTTTGAAAAATGTTAAACTTTTGTTTAACATTGCTATTTCTCCAGTTTTACTTGATGGATTCTTCCAAACTTCACACATGCCTTGACCATCATCACACCAACTAGTAGAAACATGGACAGTAACTCTTACATTTTTTTTAAAGTTTTATTTAAAATTTTATTTTACATTGCTATTATCTCCATTTTCACTCAGTGGATGTCTCTCAAAATTCACACATGTGTTTATCAACATCAGACCAACCAGTAGAAAGAGGAATGTATGTCCAAGTAATTACAGGAACAGTAACTCTTAAATATTTTTGCATATTGTTGGGCCTTTTTGTACTTAAAATGTTAAAATTCGTTTAACATTGCTTTTATCTTCAACTTCTTTCCATAGATGCCCCTCAAAGATCACACATGAAATTGCATGCCTGTGTTGGAGGTCAGACTGTTGTGAATTTTAAAACAGTTATGCCTTTTTTCTCTTCTTTTTTTTTAAGAATCTTGGTTAAAGTTTTCACACCACCTCATTTTTTCACTTAACCCTTTGAGGTATTGCTTTAAAATTTTAAATACCTGTTTATGACCATAAACTCTATTTGTACATGTCAGGAGTACATAACTCTGTCTTGGATTTTGCCATAATTATGCCCCTTTTCTGACTTGATTAATTTTTTTGTACTAACTCAATTTTTCACTGAATTCTTTGAGATTTTGCTTTAAAACTTGAAGCACAAGTTTATTGTTCATGTGTATATTTTGATAATACAGAGTTTCTTATTTTGCCTTTATTTGCAATATTCATTTTATTGACAAGCATTCAAATAGTCGAGCGTGTTGTCTTACAGACAGCTCTTGTTGAAGGGTAGTAATCTGTTTTAGTTCAGTAAAACAATATATTTTCTCATAATTTTAATTTGTAATATTTTCATTTCAAATATTCACCACTATACTAAAAAAATGTATTTTATAAATGTGATAATAAAATAGTATATTATATATCTGAAGCATCTTGGAAACAAATTTTCTATGCATTCCTATTTTTTTTCAAGCTGTATATTAAAATTACTTCTTGAAAAAAATACACAAAAAGAAAACTTTCTTTTACAATGTTTAATCTTTTACCACTGTAAAACTTTATAAAACCTTCCAATCACCAACCATTTTTTTCTAAACTAACTTATGTAGTGCAAATAAGTAATACTTATCGGTCAGAGACTTTTAAGCAGTCCAGTAACTTAACCAGTAGAACAATCACCCTTTAGGGTCCCATGCTGAAGTCTTGGTCTGGCTGCACATTTTTCTCTCTTAGTTATTTTGTTCCAAACAAGTGATCATAATAGTATCTCCAATGTATATACTGCCTTTTTGTTTATCAGGATAATTATCAATTTGATCTCTGTTATTCTGCAACAAATTCCAAATTTGCAGGGAATATGTTACCGTTATCGGTGGGAGACTTTTGTAAGTGGTCTCGGGTTTCAGTCCTGGTCTGGCTGCACATTTTTCTCACCTGCATACATCGATTTTTTTGTGTCCTCTAAATATGTATATTAGGCCTTGTTTTCATATTTAAACATATTGTGTGTCTTTCTTCATTTTAAGATTCACTTCAAGTCTTGGAACTAGTTTTTAGCTCACATAAGCACAACGTGCTCAAGGTGAGCTTTTCTGATCGCCTTTTGTCCGGCGTCCGTCGTCCGTGCGTGCGTGCGTCCGTGCGTCCGGCGTCAACAATTGCTTCAAACAACATCTCCTCCTAAACGGCTTGGCCAATTTGAAAAATATTTTGCAGGAATGTCCCTTGGATGAAGCTCTACTAAAGTTGTATAAATGGTTCTGGTCCATTGCATAATTAGGTCACAGGAGCTAAAAATAGATTATAAAAATGCAAACTTTAAAAATCTTCTTCTGCAAAACTGCAGGGTCTAGAGCTTAGATATTTAATGTGAAGCATTGTCTAGTGGATGCCTACCAAGATTGTACAAATCATAGCCCAATGGTGATAAATGACCACGCACCAGGGGTCACTTGTTTTACATAGAGTTATATAGGAAAATCTTAAAAAATCTTCTTCTATGAATCCATAAGGCCTAGAGCTTAGATATTTGGTATGTAGCATCATCTAATGGGCCACTACCAAGATTGTACAAATCATAGCCCTATGGTGATAAATGACCCCGCACCAGGGGTCACTTGTTTTACATAGAGTTAAATAGGAAAATCTTAAAAAATCTTCTTCCATGAATCCATAAGGCCTAGAGCTTAGATATTTGGTATGAAGCATCATCTAATGGGCCACCACCAAGATTGTAAAAATCATAGCCCTATGGTGATAAATGACCCCGCACCAGGGGTCACTTGTTTTACATAGAGTTATATAGGAAAATCTTAAAAAATCTTCTTCCATGAATCCATAAGGCCTAGAGCTTAGATATTTGGTATGAAGCATCATCTTATGGGCCACCACCAAGATTGTACAAATCATAGCCCTACGGTGATAAATGACCCCGCACCAGGGGTCACTTGTTTTACATAGAGTTAAATAGGAAAATCTTAAAAAATCTTCTTCTATGAATCAATAAGGCCTAGAGCTAAGATTTTTGGTATGTAGCATCATCTTATGGGCCACTACCAAGATTGTACAAATCATAGCCCAATGGTGATAAATGACCCCGCACCAGGGGTCACTTGTTTTACATAGAGTTAAATAGGAAAATTAAAAAATTCTTCATGAATCAATAAGGCCTAGAAATTTTTACCCTGCACCCAAGTCTTCTCTGAAACCATATGGCCCATTGCTTAGATATTTGGTGTGTAGTATTGTCAGGGGTAAAATGTTTTAGATTAAGTTATATCAGAATCCTTGTCTGTTTAAAAACCTTGACATCAGTTGAAGCAATGGTACTCAGGTGAGCGATTCAGGTCCATCATGGCCCTCTTGTTAATTTATGTAATTAAATATATATACTTATGTAAACAAGTTCACATCTCAATAAAAGTTATGTAAAAAAAAACAATTTGTTTTTCTGTTAACCCACATAAATTTTTATTATCAGACATTTTTTTCTTTGTCGCCGTGCTTATTTCAATGTGCTGCCATAGGCAGCACTTTTGTACTTGTTCCTATTGTGTCTTTAGTAACTTCCGATAGCTGATATACACATGAATCAGCCATTCTATAGAGCAACAAATAACCCCTGGAGATATCCCTGATATATATGAAATACCTAGATGTGATTATAAGGAGGTTACACGGATTTTTATCGTAATTCAAGCTTTCTATATGGGCCATTGAAACACCACTAACTAACCGAAACCTGCACATCCACCATCCGAATTCAGGCATGAGCCACCTTTGCATTCAAAAGAAACTATACTCCTCCGCGTTGTAAAGTGAGTTACACAACGTCCTTGGAAAAATAGTTCTTCTGTGCTTTTATACTACATACATTTATTGTGTCCCGTAAAAAATTATATTTTTTTCAAAATTGAGTTTTCACTACTTTGGCTGAATCTCAGCATATCTGTTTTGTAGGATTCTGTTCAATCGTTCGGTCATTCATACAAAATTGAGAGGTTATTCGGTTTTAAATGTAGAGAAACGGACCCTCAGAATGTAGGTACTATAGTTGTGAGTGACTACGTCACACACATCTTAAAACGAAGCAATACCATTGTATATACGGAGATAATAGCCGAATATTAGCGTAGGTTCCGAGGATGGTTATTCCAGCGTGCGTTCGTGTGAAATTAATTTGTCACGCTGTATGCCAGTCCATTTTCGACCAAACACTTATAAGAATTTTTTGTATGTTTTTTTTTTTTAACAAGAGAAAAGGAAATAGACTAACCATGCTAAAAGGATACCTCAATCTCGGTTCCAAAGCCCATATTGTGAGCCAAAACTAACTTATTTTTTATGCGATACGCTTAAGTTATATGCTATACTTGGATTACCATTTTCATTTTTAATTGTTAATGTGTGTATTACTAAAATGAAAACAGTTTAAAAAATTAAATCTGATTATACACACTCTTTGATAATCTATCACTGGTTTTCATATTATTATCTCACGTTAGCAGAATACGGAATAAACAGTTGCGTGTATGTATTTTTATATGCATAAATGTACACATTTCAGGCATGTTGTGTGTATATATGTATATATACTTTGATATTTCTTGAAAAGATTTTTTTAATATTAATTTTAGTGTAGATATACATAATTTTATATTTTAAGTACAAAAAGTATATATGCACGTTTTTTTAATTTATTTATTAATATTTTTAGCTCACCTGAGCACAACGTGCTCATGGTGAGCTATTGTGATCGCCTTTTGTCCGTCGTCCGTCGTCCGTGCGTGCGTCCGTCCGTCGTCAACAATTTGCTTTAAACAACATCTCCTCATGAACCGCTGAAGGGATTTTGACCAAACTTCACAGGAATCATCCTTATGATGCCCTCTATCAAAGTTGTACAAATTATTCTGATTGGTTGAAAAAGTAGGTCACAGGAGCTAAAAATAGATTATAAAAATGCAAACTTTGAAAATCTTCTTCTGCAAAACTGCAAGGCCTAGAGCTTAGATATTTGGTATGTAGCATCATCTTATGGGCCATTACCAAGATTGTACAAATCATAGCCCTACGGTGATAAATGCCCCCGCACCAGGGGTCACTTGTTTTACATAGAGTTATATAGGAAAATCTTTAAAAATCTTCTTCTCTGAATCCATAAGTCCTAGATATTAGATATTTGGTATGTAGCATCATCTTATGGTTCATTACCAAGATTGTACAAATCATAGCCCTATGGTATAAATGCCCCCGCACCAGGGTCACTTGTTTTACATAGAGTTATATAGGAAAACTTTAAAAATCTTCTTCTATGAATCCATCAGGCCTAGAGCTTAGATATTTGGTATGTAGCATCATCTTATGGTTCATTACCAAGATTGTACAAATCATGACCCTATGGTAATAAATGCCCCCGCACCATGGGTCACTTGTTTTACATAGAGTTATATAGGAAAAACTTTAAAAATCTTCTTCTATGAATCCATAAGGCCTAGATATTAGATATTTGGTATGTAGCATCATCTTATGGTTCATTACCAAGATTGTTCAAATCATAGCCACGGTGATAAATGCCCCGCAAGGGGTTTTAAAAATCCATCAGGCCTAGAGCTTAGATATTTGGTATGTAGCATCATCTAATGGTTCATTACCAAGATTGTTCAAATCATAGCCAAACGGTGATAAATGCCCCTGCAATAGGGGTCACTTGTTTTACATAGAGTTATATAGGAAAATCTTTAAAAATTTTCTTCTATGAATCCATAAGGCCTAGAGATTAGATATTTGGTATGTAGCATCATCTTATGGTTCATTACCAAGATTGTTCAAATCATGACCCTTATGGTGATAAATGCCCCCGCACCAGGGGTCACTTGTTTTACATAGAGTTATATAGGAAAATCTTTAAAAATCTTCTTCTATGAATCCATAAGGCCTAGATATTAGATATTTGGTATGTAGCATCATCTTATGGTTCATTACCAAGATTGTACAAATCATGACCTTATGGTGATAAATGCCCCCGCACCAGGGGTCACTTGTTTTACATAGAGTTATATAGGAAAATCTTTAAAAAAATCTTCTACTATGAATCCATAAGGCCTAGAGCTTAGATTTTTGGTATGTAGTATCATCTAATGGTTCATTATCAAGATTTTCAAAATGGTGGCCCTTTGGAGATAAATGACCCCGCACTAAGTCTTCTCCTCTGAAACCATAAGGCCCAGTGCTTATATATTTGGTGTATAATATTGTCAGGGCTAAAATGTTTAAGATTGAGTTATATCAGAATTCTTGTCTGTTTAAAAACCTTGTAATCAGTTGTAGCAATGGTACTCAGGTGAGCGTTTCAGGGCCATCATGGCCCTCTTGTTATGAATAGCGCCCCCCCTAACCTGAACTCCTGGATCCGGCTCTGGAACTGGTTTGCCTTTGCAGGCTGTCTCTTGTTTCTTGTTTCTAAAGTAACTTGTTGGGAGGGGTTTTATTTTTAAAATTCAAGGTAATATAAAAATAAGAATATCCTTTTAAAAACTTCATTTTCATTTAAAATTTGCATAAAAAGTCATGATGTCAAATGATGCTGGAAGCAGAAAATTGAAGAATTCATTTCTGCCTACCTTCTAAAATACTCCTGAAATACTCCCATAAAACATTCATTGGCTCATAATTTGCAGTAATTGTGAAAATAAGCTTTTTAAATGTTGTTTTGAAAGCTGTATTAATGAGATGACATTTTCATATCTAAAATACTTTTTGTTAGATCTGATTACCCACTGTTTTAGCTCACCTGAGCATGGGATTTAGATACTTAAAAAGTATGAAAATGACCTTAAATGGACCTGAACCAAGTTTTCAAATCATGGCCCTGGTATCAAAATTGGTCCTACCATAGGGGTTACATGATTTAATAGCTATGACCATCAAATTGGACCACAGGTACAGTTTTTGTGTGGAATTACTATTACCTTGCTGTACTTCTGGATTGTCTGTTCAGTATGACTAATGTAATAAAAGCAAGGAAAGCAATGTTTCTCAGGTGAGTGATTCAGGGCCATTTTGGCCCTCGAGCTCTTGTTTTAACCCTTTCCCTCATAGAGGACACCATGAAAAGACCTATGCGAACAGCATAAAACCAGATCAGCCTGCGAGTAACTCGCAGGCTGATCAGGTTTTATGCTGTTCGCTGCTCCTCAGTGGTCTGGAAATGAGTATTTTGTAATTAAATTTGATAAGGTTTAACTGTGGTTTTCTGCAGATCAGGCTTTATGTGATACCTATTGAGGGCGTCAAAATGAGTATATATGAAGGAAAGCGTTAATAATAGGAAGCAAACGGGTATTTCAGATTGAATCATAATGAAATAAACAAAAATATGTATATGAGAACAATGATTTCATAAACATTTATTTCATAATAATATGATAGAAATCACAGGAGACAATCTACAAGCAAGTATACTGCGATAAAGCATTAATATCAAATCAAAGTATGAAAAATATACCTATACATCTGATGTGGCTTCCTATTGGGTGGGGTAAAGTTTAGAAAACTACGAAAAACAGAATTCTCTTGTGCACATCCCTTCTCTTAATTTGAAATAGAAGTCAAAGAAATGTGCACATGTGTGTTAATGGTATGTTTTATTGTATAAAAAAATGAACAGAATACCTAAGAAGTGTATAAGAGAGGTCTGTTTTGATATATCTATGGCAGACACATGATTTAGTAGTCAGTATTGTTAGAATAATTTCCAATCATATTCTTATTATTTGTACACTTTCTCTTTTATATATTGGGTGCGACAATTAGAAAATCTTGTTGAGTGTGTACAAATTAATGTCAAGCAGCTAGGTAGCAGTACATAAAATATAATGAGAAAAATGTGGACGCTTTGTCAGAAAAGACTGTTTATCCAGCGTGTTGCCCACAAAACAAATGTTTATGCTGTGAACATCTGAGGGAGAAATTAGTGGTGTCTGACCCATCAATTCATTTCAGGGCAAATATGCCAGGTTTGTTTATTTTGGAGCTAAGAATGTGATTAATTTTCTCTTACAGTGACAAATGTGTTCTTTATGGGTCTGACAATGATTTGCATCCATTTATCTATCAACATTACATAAATATATTCATTCTAAATATACTCCATCTTGGATGGTTATAATTAATGTTTCATGTTCATAAACATTTAGTGTAAGTTATCGGCACCAGACAATTAATTTTATGTGTGCAAGATACAACATTTCTATATAGATTTGGTTGTTATGCAGTTAGGCTGATATACTTATTTATTGTGTAAAGGTATCAAACATACAAAATGGCTGACAAATGGTATACAATATATCTATATCAGCTGAAAGTATTAGACCCTTTTTGTTTCATTTGAGAAGGTTGTCGAGAGAGAGAGACAGAAAGATGGATTTTGTCAACTTCCATGTTGAAAAATATAAAAGTCTAGTGATTCAGATTTTAGTCTGAAAAGTGGCAAACAGATGGACAGTCAGACGGAACAGGAAGTATTGTTGTTTTTTTCTGAGAGGTATTATAGGTATGGTGAAATTCATATAAGCAAATAGAATTAATATTCAATAAATATGAACCACATGAGTGGCACAGCTGGGACTCAAACCATAGCATGAGTAAGTGATTGTAAGACAGCAACTATAAGCACTTGGCCACGAGGGCCACAACCTCGATTCTTTGTGTGTTTGGCTATGTTCACCATGCTACTACCTGGGTTTTGGTATATTCTAATAGAGTTATGGGTGGATGTGGGTGTGATTGATACCATAGTAGACACTATACAAACCTGCTTGGCTGATGTTCAAACCTCTGGTTCCCCTTGCGTCTTTCTTTTCCCAAGCTTACATGTTCAGGGTTCACATGATATGCTGTCAGTTGTTGGGCCAACTGGATGTTGGGTGGAAGTTATTGGAACTGTAAGTAGGTTGACATGCCGGCCACCTGTTCCATCAGCTAAGCGAGTCCCAATGGTGCGATGGCACCCATGCAGGGATTAACCGCCTGACTGATATTCAGTGTTGGAACCTCCCCAAGCCGGCAATGCATTATGAGTCAGCCCAAATGTCGTTGGGTAGAAACCTGTGCCTTAATAATCATTGGAAATTATCAAGTGATATTCCTATTAATTATTCTGTCATCTTTCTTTTCATCATTTAATGAGATTTCAGGGCAGGTTTGTGTGGTATGTTATGAAAGGTAGTGTGGAGCAGCTTGCAGGTGGAGCATTTTGCTGTTGGGAGCTTCAGGGAAAGATTGAATTACTATTCTTTTCATTTTGTTTTGCTGATCAGTTACCTAGCTCATATCAGGGTCCCATTTTGTCTTGATAATGTTTATGCCATGAAATATTCCCTCACCTTTTTTCCAAGCATACACAGCATTTATTGAATAGAATTAGTATGTAATGCACATGGCTTACAAATGCACTTTTTCATGCTCAATTTTCAGCTCACCTGAGCACAAAGTGTTCTTTATGAGCTTTAAGATCCATTAATCGTTGGGAATGTATCATCTATTTATTTGATGTCATCTGTAGTTGATTTATTAACACTCTGTAGGATCTTTATATTTATGTGCAATCTTTGATATAATGTTCATAGCATCACAAACTCAGCTGAACTGATTACAGGAATTAGAAATAAATAAATCATTAGCATAAGTATAGGACCCTCCCCCTGAAATATTTAATGACTTAAAATCTTCCCCAGATTTGAATATGGCCTTATTTGACCCATATATCATGAGTTCTGGTCTTTGAATTTTCAAAAATGCCAGTTTTTGCTTTTTCTCACACTCACATTTACGAAGCAGTTTTGATCAATCTTCAAGAATCAAGTATTGCCAAAATATCTCCAGCCCTATTTATAATACAATACAAAAGTAACCATGAACAAATTCTTGAAAGGGTCAAAGTTTTTTTCCATTTTAACCTTTTGGTCCTCTCCGCCCTTAGTTACTGAAGAGTTCCTCGATTTAATGTTTACAGAAGTACAGAATTCACTGGAAAGCGTAAACATCAATGGTGTGCCTTGCAACTGAAGACTGTATGATGTTTATAGATAAGTTCTTTTGGGATTTCCCAGAAATGGATCATTTTCCATGTATCATGTTTTACAAAAAGTTATTTGTGAGTCTGAAATGCCAATACAAGTCTAGTAAGGAAATTTGTAAACACTGACAGGTTTTGTGATATTTTTGTAAGTTTGTAATCAAATTTGGAAATTGACTTCATTGAGATGTCAGAATAAAAGAAATTCCCAAGAGAAAGACTATGTTTAGTAAAAATCTATAAAGTTTTTACCAAATGTAAATCCCTGTTGAACCACTCTGTGTCAGATGTAATTGTGAAGAGTATATTAGAATTTGTTTGTATTAAGGTTGAATATAGTTTTTGTAGAAATACAGTGCTCTGATCCAACCATAGCCTATATTTCAAACTGCAAAACTATGGTAACTAGTATTCAACAGTCATAAAATTAATGAAGTAGTTAAAATTATTTTGCATCAAACCCTCTATTTGTGATCTAATCCAAGATATTGCAATGTATAAATATAAGCAGAGGTTACTGCAGTGAAAAAAATTTAAATGGCCATAGGCTAGTGTAAATTTTACATACCAGTTTTTAGCTTGTCAGTTTTTCAAAGAAAAAAGTCAAGGTATTGTCATCACTCTGGTGTCATAGTTGGCATTGTCCTGAAAAATTTAAACTTGACCATAACTTATAAACTATTTAAGCTTCTATCATCAAACTTCATATACTTTTTCACTATCAAAAGGGCTACATTCTCATCAAGGGCCATAACTTTTAGGTCTATTTTTGCCTATTTCAATCAAGGGCCACAACTCTTAGGTACATTTAGTCCAAATTCATCATCCTTAAAAAAATACAGTGAAAAAAATAACCTTGGCCACAACTTCTAAACTATTAAACCATTTGTCATCAAACTTCACATACTTGTTCACTATCATAAGGGCTACATTCTCATAACTCTTAGGTCTATTTTAACCTACTCAAAAAATATCTCCTCCTTTTTAGCTCACCTGAGCACAATGTGCTCGTGGTGAGCTGTTGTGATCGCCTTTTGTCCAGCATCCGTGCGTATGTGTGTCTGATGTCAACAATTTCCTTTAAACAACATCTCCTCCGCTGAATGTATTTTTATCAAACTTCACAGGATTGATCCTTATGATGCTTTCTATCAAAATTGTTAAAAATTGATTTGATTGATTGAAAAAGTAGGTCACAGGAGCCAAAAATAGATTTTAAAAATGGAATCTTTGAAAATCTTCTTCTGTAATACTGCAGGGCCTAGAGCTTAGATATTTGGTATGTAGCATTGTCTAGTGGACCTCTACCAATGTGTTGTTCATATCATGACCCTGGGGTCATCATTAGCCCTGCCCTAGGGGTCACTTTATTTTACATAGACTTAAATAGGAAAACCAGAAAAAATCTTCTTGTCAGAAACAAAATGGTCTGGAGTTTAGATATTTGGTATGTAATATGAACTAGTGGATCTCTATCAACTTTGTTCATATTATGGCCCTGGGGTCAAATTGGCCCCGCCCCAGGGGTCACTTGATTTTACATTAACTTATATAGGAGTGTCTAAAAGATCTTGTCAGAAACCACAAGATCATAGGTTTTGATATTTGGTATGTAACATGGCCTTGTGGACCTGAACCATGTTTTCAAATCATGACTCTTGGGTATACATTGGTCCCGCCCTAGGGGTCACTTGATTTAATAGCTATGACCATCAAAATTTGGACCACAGGTACAGTTTTTGTGTAGATTACATTTATTTTGCTGTACTTCTGCATGGATTATGTATTCAGTATGACGGTTTTATAAAAGGCAATGAAGGCACTATTTCTCAGGTGAGCGATTCAGGGCCATCTTGGCCCTCTTGTTTTATTATTTGTTTCCTTCGGGATTCGAACCCATGCGGTGAAATTGAAATACATTGATGACTTGGTGTCGCTACCACTAATCCACTTTGGAGCCTTATTGTAATCCGATTAACAACAATAATAACATTATCTCGTGCTATTTGATAAACGTTTCCGTTACGTTGGAAAAAATAATAACAAAATAAGCTCTATTTTGTAAAAATGGCTAAATTATTTATTTATTTTTTGAGGGGGGGGGGTTGTTTTAAAGAAAACATACAAATTAAATAAATTAAAAGTGAATGAAATAAATGTTCAATGAAATAAAATTATTATCTTATTCTAAAATGTAAACCCGTGCAAAGACATAAACGAAATATTTAATTGAGTTTCTGCAAATGCAGACTATGCATATCTATATAGTTCGCTTCCGCGAACTAATCCTACCTTAACTGTTTTACAGTTGAGGTCTCAATCAAAGCATGATCCTGGTCGTGGGCTCTCATGCGCAGTCCTCCTAATATTTTTCGTCTTTTTCTGTTAGAAATGTTTACCTATTTTACTGAGTTTAGTTCTCATAAGTAATGAGAATTACTCATCCATATTGGGGAACGTTGCTTAACCCATTCATGATGAGTGATAGTCACTGATATAGGTGAACATAACTAACTGAAGTAGGTGAGAAATCGAATTAGGTTAGCATTATTCACCGTTTTTATGGGCCTGGTTAACCTGGTGAGTAAATGTTCACTCAATTACGTGAATAGTACTCACCTTATTTAATGAGTAGTACTCACCTTATTTATTGAATACTGTTCACCTTTTTCATGAATAGTACTCACCTTTTTGAGTAATATTCACCGAATTATATAAATAGTTCTCACTTAATTTAGTCAGTACTTTTCGACCAATGATATTATCAGTACGCAACTCATGCACTGAATAAGGTTATAACTGTTCGTCACAAAATTAGGTGAATTAAAAAAATTTTAATTCACCAATTTGAGTTTATAAAACCTTTTTACACCTTTTTCAGGTTTCAGTAGGTAATTCTCATCAGTTTGAGTTTATAATGAACACCTTCTTCATAATTTCAGTGAGTAATGCTCACCATTTTCAGTGAGTAGTATTCACCTGTTTCAGTGCATCTATAAACTGTAAGCATATGCATTGCTGAAATCAAATATAAAATATAGTAAGGAGTAAAATGTTAATTAGGCCCCGAAATATCAAAGTGGTTAAAAATGGTACGGTATATCTTCCTTGCTTGGCGCTCATCATATAAGGGTAGATCCAGGACTGGTTGGCCCGGTGTCAGGATAATGTGACTGGGTGTGGTACATGGCAACACTATGTCTGTCTCAAGTAGACCTAGTCTCCAAGTAATTGAAATACTTTCGGTGGGACGATATACCCAACAAATAAACTTGCACTGTACCAGTAAAAATCCAGGTACACTTCAGTTATTCATCCCCTACCGGTGTTAACACCGGAGGGGACTATAGGTTGGCCCTCCGTCTGTCCTTCCTTCCGTCTGATGGCCGGAAATCTAGATCCCGCGATATCTTAAAAACCGTTTCAGATATTGTTATGAAACTTGGTATATGAATAGATGGCTGTACGGAGATTCTGCACATCACTTTGTTTCTTTTTTTTTCTCGGACCAATATTCTGGTTGCTATGATAATGGAACAACGGTAGGGGACTCGTGTGTTGCGTGCAACACCAGTTACTTGTTCAAATGACCCAGGTCCCTCATTGATGTTAACACCATACTCTCCATACTTTGCGTACTAGTTGTTGTCGCTGCAACAGCTAGTCATGCTAATTACTGGTGGAGGAAGACCCCCGTAGAACTACCGACCAATCACAAGCCAGCTGAATTTGAATATTCAGTATCACTAGATATCATAGAAGTTATGAAGATGTAGTATGCAATGAAGTGTACAAAAATGAATGTACCTGTTTTTTATTTACCTAATTAATATGCATACCTATGTATACATGTATAGACCAGTGTGTGTGATATCCATATATGAAAAAACCCTCATTAATATGCATACCTCAGGACGACTGTGAAAAGCTCAAAGCAACAATTTATACATTTTTTTCCATTTTTAAAGTGATGGACAATAATTAGATATAAAGTAATAAAGGCGCTAACATCTTATATTATTGGGACACCTCTTTACTGTTGCGCTCAGTTATGTACCTCACTTGGCGCTTTAGACAAACCTCTGTGTGTATGTGTATGTGTGTGTGTGTGTGACAAATGGTATTCGTAATTTATATATAAATAATAACATCAACAACAATAAACTTCTAATAATATAAAATAAAAAGTATGCGATCCTGTTACGATAACGCGGATTGATTGCTTATAACGAATATAATTACATGCGCAGTCAAACCTGTTTTAAGAGGCCGGTGAAAGTATCATGAAAAAGGTTTCTTAAATACAGGTGGCTGCTTAAAATAGAAAACTGTTAAACATGTTAAACACAGGAGGCAGGTAAAAAAAACAGCAATCGGAACACCTCGGTGATAAGTGCTTTAACGCTGATGATGAAGAATGATGAAATTACCCGTGTTCCGATTAGACTTTCAAGCCTCCATGCCGAGAGTTGCATTTATAAGGTGCGTTTTCAATGGTCGATAATTTAATCAACGATGGTTTCAACGCCGGATATATATGTCCAATTCTTTCCATTGCTCTCTAATAATCAACAGTGGGAGTTTCATCTGGCAAGTCGAAGTTACTCGGCGAAACTTTTGACCGACTTGAGGAAATGTCGAATGAATATTTAAACGATATTCATTGGTAACTATTCCTACACTTTTTTTTTTACGAAAAAAAGTATTCATAAACTTTTAAAACCCTGGGTGTACACTTTCTTTGATAAATATATTTGTTATTTTATAAAAAAAAATTCTGTTAGATACACAATGACATCTGTTTCTAGCCAAACGTTGTAAATACCTGCACTGTAATATAAAATAGTCTTTTAAATTGGCATAAGTGGTGGCGTTCCGAGAAATCCAAGATGGCTGCCATATGACAAATTGATGCTAAAATATGTTAATAGTTGTCTTTTTTTCACATTTTAAAGGGAAATAGAAATAACTTCTTATATAAGGTCTTTTGATGATATTGATAATTTAAATGAAGTCAAGGCAATATTCAAGGTCAAATTCAGGGTCAAGGGTCAAAAGTACACAAAAATACATTTTTGACCCCAAATTGTTTATTTTATTGCAAGTATTTTAAGAAATTTTCCTCAAGAGAAAAGGTTTGGTTAAAAAATAACATTTTCTTAGCATTTTAAAAAACACCGAACATTTTAGTGAATGCTATGACATTTGACTTGATAAAATACATGACAGTATCATACGTATATTAGTCAGCTTTTTTAAATATTATGGGTTATAATATTTTGCAAATAGGATATTTTTCTTCTTAGTTTAAAATGTTTGATAGAACACTGATTTGTATATCATGAGTGATAAAAATAATTATGATATTATATAATAAAGTAAACAGAAATATCTTTAAAAAAAGGTACTCGGCCGTGGTAACCCGTTTGATGATTAGTGTCTGAATGGTTTAAAATGCAATAGATTTTGTTGTTGGTTTAATAGGTGTGTAATTCCTTTGTCAGTGGAGCTCTTTGAAATACCACGGATCCAAATAACTTGTACATTCTTGGTAGACACTTACAGCCTTAAAACATCTGCGCATTAAATTTCATTTCGCGGGATACAAAACGAAACCGGATGTTACGTTTTTGTTGAATATAGGATCTGTCAGGGTCAAACAATCAATTCCGAAATCTATGCTTTTTCCTGTTTTTTCAGCGTTCTACTCTTTCAGTTTACCTTAAAAATGTGCAGTGTCTTACAATTTTGGAACAATTCGTTCGCAGGGGAAAAAGACTTCAACAAACAAAGATCTAAAGAACTCGTTTCCGCAACTTCTTTCTTTTCTTTTGATTAATTTTACAATGACCAATGGGAATTTAGCAAATTATATAATGACCAATGAAAAGCCTAATTTTATTCCGCTTCATTACTGTGTGTTTCATAGGAAGTCAGGGTGAAAAAAGGCCTATACGGCCGAAAAAGCTATTAATTCATTTTTTTAGTTATATTGTAAGTAAATCAGATTTTAATATTCTGTGTAAAGATATATTGTATATATTAATATTATATTTAAGATTTAATATAATATGTTGGGTGTAGAACTAGTTAATTCATATAAATTATATAGTATATTAGTATGATCATGTATTTAATATAGATCAAGGTGAAAATAATTCCAAAAATATTTTTGAATGTTTCAATATTTTGTCAGGAAATAAATATATATTATATAAGAATAATTTTCTTTTACTTTAGACTTTTCGAACAAATAAATAACTCAATGTATAGAAAAAAAATGTACACTCCACATGTTCTTGGGGTAACTATCAGAATTCAGGCCTGATTAGAGCAATAGTCACAGGCCGAACAAGTTGATATCAAAATGTTAAAAAAATGAATCAATTCTATGATTTCATGTTGGTATTTAATGTGTCTATAAAGGCATTCAACCAAAGCAATTTTCAACCCTGTCGTCTTTTGTGTTGCGACAAGTCAAATTAATGAAAAATAATATTAGTTTTTGCTAGAGCTACTACATTAGATGATGAATATTTAAATTACTTGTAATGATTTCGAATAAGGCGAACTCTCGGTTATAAGGAAACTTCCGCTAGGTCCCGATCTTGTATTAAAATCTTTGTTTATAGCTTATAAAGGAACTTCGGTTAGTTGGATAATCTTTTCTAGTCCCAAACCAGCATTTTCAAATGTAATTTAAATGCGAACTGTAAAAATCGATTCCATCCTTACCGGGAGAAGTCACCTGTCTATTTGACAAGCTTGATAGGAACATAATACACGTCATTACCACTCAAATCAAATAATAACAATCAGTTTTTTTGTGTGTCAAAAGAATGGAAGTCTCCATTGTTATTTTGAAAAGGTAGTTTTTGTATTTTGCATGTACTGCGTCTGAGTGTGTGTACCTGCATGTATTCTGTGTTATTATACGCAGCCGCTGAGTGAACTCATTCCATAAATATAAACTGTTCAATGCAACTTATAAGTCTATTGTGATTGTCAATTTCTAAACACGTGACTGCAAAGTATGTCGTGATTTACTCATCAACCCAAAATATAATTTAACCAGAAAACAAGCTGACATAAAAATCCAATACGTTCTCCTTCCAAAAGTTCCTTCCAAAACATTTCTTAACGTAAGCTTGCTAATACTTTAACTCATCAAAGACATTATTGTCAAACAAAAGGTTACTTTGTCCAACATGGCGGATGTACTTCTGATGGATGTGAACTACGAGATTTCATTCGCGCCAGCTCATACCCTATCTTAACATTACTGTATGGACACATAAACATGACTAAGAATGCTGGTAAAAAATCCTTTAAAAAAGACCAAAATGTATTTATGAAAAAGTAAATAATGAATGACCATTTCTTCTTTCATATTTTCCATCTACTACTCAACTTTTGCTAAGCACCACCCGCTATTTTCCCGTAGAGTTATATGCTTAGACAAACGACATTTAAGGCGTGCTACATTAAATTTTACATTAAAACAAATCTTGCTTCTATGCAGAAATATTGTTTATGTACCAAACTTACTACCAATTACAAAAATAAGCCTGGGAATTAATCAAAATTAGAAAGTGCGAATTTTGTGAAAACACCTTCAGCTAAATTCAGAACTTATTCAGATTATTCAAATATTCCTATTTTCTAAATGGAATACTTTTAAGGATATTTGTGACGATGTTGGCCTGTTCATGGTCATTTTTTCTGCATTGATCACATTTATAAAATGCCATTTCTTGCAAAAATTAACACATTTTTGAGAATTTGCCAAATAATGACAGGAATTGGCCAAATCGTTGTAACTCATTTTTGTGTCTCTTGTCTATCATTTTGACAAAAACTATGCGTAAAAAATGATGGTCAGCTAACGCTTTCCATTCAGGTACATAGCATTATATTATGCATGTGTCTTCATGTGACTCTGTAGGGTGCTTAGCAAAAGTTGAGTAGTATATTAAATGTAGCTGAGTTGCCAGTCATGACTGTCATTACAGGCAATCAGTCACTAAGCTAAAAGGTATGAAAATAATGACACCTTTCCCAAATCTGGAATCATACTTGGTTTATGTTCAATGGTGGATACAATCAAAGCGAGGAGATGCATTTTTGGTTTCTTGCACTTGGGTCATTTAAAAAAATGCATCTAAACAAAATTCTCACTTGATATATATGATGTTTGTCTTAAGGGCACAAGATGTTTTCTTCAAAGAGTTGAAATAATATTCTGCTTCACTGACTGATTCCAGTAGTGTTTACTGTTTTGGCTAATATGATCTAGTCTAAATATAGATTCAACACAACAGATGATTTTGGTAAAATAATAAAGGTAAGACTTTTCAGGCATAAATCACATTTGACAGGTGTTTGTGGGAGCCTCAGGATCCAACGAATGGGCATTACTGCGACAATGCATGCTTTGGAACTATTGCTATTCAACCCAACATGGAAGTTTGTGTCCTGTTCAAACTTGTTCACAACATAAATCCTCTAGAGGGTAGCAAAATGGAATGTGTTATTCAACAAGCTTACTACCTAAATATTACACTAAAGGTATACCATTTGACCGTGACTTTTGTTTAAATGATATATGTATTCATGATATGTAAATCAATCTTTAGGTACATGTTAAAAAAAAAAACAAAAAAAAAAAAAAAAAAACGTTTATCATGTTGCGAGATATCATAATTCATAATGTTTTTTTAAATTGGTCAATATATTAAGTTTTATTAATAATATAATATGTTATGAAAATGTTTATTTTCTTACAAAATGATCCAAGAAATCAACTTTTGAAATTTTGCACACCATTTGGTGTCAACATTGCACTTTCTTTGCAGTTTAGACCTTTGACCTTGAATTTGACAATAAATATGACCTTGACCTCTATAAAATCACCAAGAATGCCTATTTATGAAAGTGGTTTCGCACACTACAAATCCTGTTAAACGGTTTTTATATACAATACTGCTTATTTCAATAACTGTCCAACATACCTCTATTTTGATCAGTTTTATCGCTCCTAATAACCCACCATTATGATATACTTTATGCAAATGTCAAGGTATTAATAATAGTCAGGTTATTTAAAAATGCTTTGAAAATTTGATTTTGGATGAAAAATGATTCCCTTTAAATCAATTTCTATAAATTATTTAATAAAGTTAACAATCTTAGCTCAGAATGGTATATTTCTCAAATTTTGACCTTTGACCTTAAATATGACCTTGAATATAACCTTGACCTTAATGCAAGAAACACTTTTATTTAAATACATTGCTGCAAAGAACTTTTACTTAGGTATGTTTTCTAGCATTAAGAGTATGTTTTAAGAAAACTGCTTACATATTTTAGCGTTATTTTATTACTTGGCAGCCATCTTGGATTTCTCGGAACGCCACCACTTATGCCAATTTATGCCGGCAGTTTCATAAACTACAAAACCTGGCGAACATTTTGGTATATAACACTTCTTGTTGCAATACTTGTCCCGGTCAATCATTTTTTTTAGACCCCGATTGTCACCCTACCAATAAGGCCTATTTATATAGAGAGAGGCAGTTATTATTTAATCAATTTCTCTGCGGAGGTCCCTGGGCTCACTATGCTTAAGAAATATGACTCCCATTCAGAAGCATTGTCCATATATTTTATGCATCTTAAGGATGCATTGAAATTTAAACTTTGAATCCTGACAGCAAAACATTACATCTAAGATGAAGAATGCATTTTTTAAGTTTAAGAACTCATGACCTCATGATGGGAAAAAGTACTGATCGACGCTCCTACCGAGTGTGCTAATTCAACAACCGTAAAACGTAGGTGAAAATAAGGCTATTTATAGGTAATCAAATAAGCATCACTACTAAGACAATTTTACTGTATTATCTACATCAATCGTTCTTTATATTACGATTACATATTAACAAGATAAACATTACGCATTACTTATCCCACCCATCATGTAATAATTAAACTACTATGTATAATTACAAGCTCAATACAGTAGACATGAAATGTGCAATGTCCAGACCGACGAGGGAAGCGATAAGTAGGTCATTGCCTATACAATGAAACTTTTAAATAACAAACCCAAAACATAAAATGTTGGTCACTTAAAGTTATTACAATCACAGCTTTACATTCAACAGAAATACCAAATTGCACATGTGCTAACGAAAGTGAAAACCCATTTTAATTGGACACACACACACACACACACACACATATATATATATATATATAAATATATATATATATATATATATATATATATATATATATATATATATATATATACAGTACTGATTAATATATATATTACAGTACTTAATAACAGTAATGTATAAACAGTACTGAATACCGTCCAGAAAAAGATACTTAGCCGTGGTAAACTTGGTTTAATTATGGCTGGGTATTTTTGATTTTCTATTCATGTAGAAATATTATAATGCTTAAAAATGACGTAGTGATTACTTTTCTGGTTTTCAGTTGTTGGTGTGTTATTTTTTTTAAAACTTAGATATTGGCAGCATAATGCCAAGAATTATGCCATATTAAATACATTCTTCGATAATGCTATCATTATAAACATTGTGTCGGTAATGTTTACCAAATAAATACCAGATATCTGAGAACTAAAATTGCAAAACAATTTCTACCGAACGTACCAGTGAAGTAGTCTGAAATCTCATGACCAGTGAATAGAGCATTTCGTGTATGTAGACGACAATAATCCATTATCAAATGCGCTATCAACACTGCTATCAACAACCCCATAAAACACATCTAAAGAGCCTTGAATTACTATCTCTTTTATTATGGAGCTCCCAATATCCAAGATCACGAAGTACGGTAATACTAGACACCGGGTTTCCGGAATGGTGACCATCACATGTGTCGTATAAACAAAACTTATAAAATGTCACTTATAAGTCAATAACTTCTTATTTAGTTTGAACTCCTCACAAGATAATTTGATTTTAATTAATCTATTGATTAAACAATATTGAAATCATCGTCAAATATTTTTAACCGTTAGAAAGTAAGCTATAAAAAATAAAGTTCGTTTCTGAAACTCCTTACGGTCTAGAGAGTTTGTTTCCGATAACTCATTTAGATTTTTCTACAAATATTAGAATGGCCAATGAGAATCCCAGATTTCAGATTGAAACTTTAATATGACCAATGAAAAGCCTACATTTATTCAGATCTTTCCTGTGTACTTCGCAGGACGTCAGGGTGAAATAGTCAGCAAAATAAGTCTCGTTACGTTATTTTGTTTTTATTTTGAATACATTCTATGTTGTGGTAAACACATCAGTGATTTGGGATTTATTACATAGGATAAAAGACAATACGATACAAACGCTCGGACTGGTTGACGCCAGGCAGGACAACGTTATCCTGCACCCGGTCGGTTTACTGTATCTGCTTTTGACCTAAACGGTTATAGTGAACAAACCCACGGGGCGTGATCAGTACGTAACAATGAGTTGGCCGAGGATGCCTCTATCATGTAAGCGCTTAGTGGTAGGTGCCGCGTTCAAGTTCAGGTGAAATTGCATTTTTTTACCCCGTTTTAAATTGTAAAACCATTTCATGCACTTTAATCTGCAGCCTTTGAAAGATTCATGATTTATAAGTTTGTTATGTATCATTGGTTAATTACATAGTCATTCATTAAACTGATGCATTTCAAACTGAAAACTACGAATTTCTTACTCAACCTGCATTTGCATGTATTGAGTCTTCATTGGATTTTGATAATAGCCTTGACATTTTAACATTACGTAATCAAACGTCAAAGACATGTTTCCGTAAATAAATAAATAAATAAATAAATAAAACAGGTACACATTTTCTCATATTTTTCAGTACATCAAATTCTGATCAGAAATCAGGCATTTTATTGGGCGAGAAAGGACAAACTGTAACAGTATTTACTTTCTTAAAACCCACTTTACGTTTATCGATTATGTAAAAGCAGCGAACACGAAGTCATAAATTAAATTTTTGTCTTGACAATTGGTTTTACTGCCTAACCGTCATTGCTCCAAAGATAATTTTTAAAATATTGCCCCTGATTAATCATTGAAGTTTTGCACTGTGATATACACTTACAAATGTGTTTTACTTAATGCTTGTATTTCGTTGAAAAATATATGTTCTTTATATGGAGAAAAAAGATATCTGCATGGTGCCTACATTCCTCTTACTTTGTAATTCCGCTCACCATTGTAGGACACTAAATATCATTCCGCTCACCATTGTTGTGATTTATCGCACTATAATATCATTCCGCTCACCATTGTAGTGATCTATCGCACTATAATATCATTCCGCTCACCATTGTAGTGATCTATCGCACTATAATATCATTCCGCTCACCATTGTAGTGATCTATCGCACTACAATATCATTCCGCTCACCATTATTGTGATTTATCGCACTACAATATCATTCCGCTCACCATTGTAGTGATTTATCGCACAATAATATAATATCACTCCGCTCAGTATTATTGTGATTTGATCCAGGTTTGAATCTGAGGATAGACACAATATTCTTGAAGAGCAAAGTGTTTATTCAGATGATTTCAAATAAATCAGTCTCATAGGACCTTCGTTTGTAGTTCTTTAAGAAAAATCATTTGATCGGTGAGATGCAATAATGTGTTCAAATGTCTTGCATAAAATGCAAGTCAATGAAATTGGACGGTAATTTGCTGGTTCTAATCTGTCACCTTTTTGAAATGCTTTGGTCTAGACACTTGGAAGTTCCCAAGAGGTCAGAGATTTCTGAAATGATATTGTTACAATGTCAAAAACTTCAATTCCAAGTTATTTGAGAAGAAGAGGCTTAATCATGTCTTGTTACTTTGGTTGCATTAGATATGTATGTATTCTTTATGTTTTTTTTTCTTACATCCTTGTTTTAATTTTCTATAAGAGGAAACAACTTTTCTTCTACAAATGTGTCAACCTCACACAGTGATCTCCTTGGAAGCAAAATAACATTCTCCAAGCAGAGTTGTCGTTCGTTCCTCACATAACATCTCTGCAATGGGCTCAATGACAAGAATCTTGACAAAACAGAAAACACTCATTTGACGCGGATTTAAGTGTATTTTAAGGATCAAAATTATAGAAACAGTGAAAAATACTTTTTGAATCATCATAAAACGTGTGTAAAATATTAATTTCAGTTGTTATTATTGGAACTATTTTCTGCCTTATTTCGCCGATGGGAACAAGCCGCAAACGCTCGTCTGCAAATGTAAATATTTACAGATTCAGCCGGATATCGTAATTTAAAGCCAGCTTTTTATTTTCATAATTTGAATTTTTGTGACCATTTCGATCAGGATCAGTGGTGCTATTTATATATATTTCAAAGTTTAAGGAGCCTATCTAGTCTCCTTCAAATTAAATATTTGAACAACGGTCTGGATGATGTCATATATTTGGAACTACTTTCTGAGCCCACCACAGAGGTGAATGTAATGTAAGCCGATGTGTAAGAGAGTAGCAAAATAATGGTTATCTACAACTGTAAGGGGAGGTAATTACTGCGTGGGGTTTTCAAATGTGTATCACCATCAAAGGGGATCAACCATTACTCCCGTACATTAATATTACAGGAATCTCAATACTGGGAAATAGGTATTATTTAGGCGTAAAAAACGTTTGTTTCTGGTTACACGACCATCCCATTATTTTACCTTACTGAGGGAAAAAAAGAAAGAAAGAAAACTAGATTTGCATACTGCAAATGCAACGGTTTTCGTGATGATCAACAGTTTCAAACCTGATCAGCCAAGTTAAAATACCAGAAAAACAACAAAATGCAAAATGCTTTATATGTGACCAAAACTTAAAGGCATCTCGAAAGGAATGTGATGTCCCACTGAGCCAGGCCCCCATCTGCTGTGATCAGACCTGCTAATTGCTGGTCATCACTGCAGGGAGTCTTTAGCCAATATAGTACCTATATGTTACGGTAAAACCTCTGATGGGTTGATGCATAACTAAATTATCTGCTACAATGGAAGTGAGATAGTAGGCTAGTTTTACACAAAGCAATAAACATGTAATGACTTGACTATTTGAGTTTACCGTCGCTTCGACAGTATTTCAGTCATATAGCGACGTCCAGCTAATTACAGGTGGAGGAAGGACACGAATGCACGGAGACATCCGGGTAGAACCACCGACCTACCGCAAGCCAGCTGGAAGGCTTCCTCACATGAAAATCCGAATGACCCTGCCGGGATTCAAACCCACGCGGTGAGGGGCAGAGTGAGTGTTAAAGTCAGCGACTTAACCCTCTCGGCCACGGAGGCCCCAAACATATAATGAATGATAGTGATAATATGTGGGTTGTTTAGTTTATGATCCCTTACATAATTATTCTTTATTACATTTATTACTTGGAGTCAATTTTGTAACTGCATGATTATAGGATCATACGGCATTTATTTCAGAATTAAAGTTTTGATATTGAAAATATAGAGATACGCATTTTTGTAGTAATTAAAATGAGCCTGAAGGACATAATTCTGACAATGCAAGATCTTTTTGTTTTTTATTTGCTTTTGCTAGAGACATTTTGTTACATTTTATTCAACAGAATTTCTCTTATTGAATAAACAAGTAATAAAATTTGTGTTGATTTCCGACATATAAACATGTGTTGAGGGAAGAAATGAGAGAATGAATGTAATGAGTGATACATAACTTATTAAAAAAATTAATGTCCCTTTTTATGATAATTTTACAACTTAAATAAAATAAGAAAGAAAGAACAAAATAAATGAAAAAATGAAAGAAAGAAAGAACAAAATAAAGTAGACAAAATAAATCAACAGAGAAAGAAAGAAAGAAAAGGAAGATTTATATTTGCTCGAATAAAAAAAAAAGAATAATAGAGAACTTTTAGGATCATTTCTGGTATTTGGTATGTTCACAACTTTTTTACAAACTGTGAATGACTACATACAACCCCATGTAGCAACATATGCACTCTTGAACAATACCTGTGACAGACTGTGGCAGCCTGCCTAATCAAAAACAGATGCCCACACAACGGCGGGTGGGTGAATTTTTGCTTGATGATATATATTATTATACTCAATACCATAATTAATTGAAAACAACCGCCATAACCAATATATTTTGTTACTATATGCTTTGTCCAATGTTATTTACTATGTAAATCTTGGAAATAAACTATTGAATTGAATTGAATAAATGGGGGGTGGGGGTCACTTATATAAGGGTTTTGAGATGCCTTTAAGCATCCATATATTGGCAATGAGCCAATATGATCTAAGTGTGGCACATTGAACGATTTGATTAATGTTGATCATCACTGTGCGCTCAAAAATGTCTTCCAAAGTGTCCCACTTTTTATACTAAACAGTTAAAAATCAGGTGAGACAGTTGGGAATCCTGCTTATTATTATAAGAACAATAGTTTTCAGTAGTATAAATGATTTACAATTTATTTGTTATCAAAAATTTTGGTAACGTAACAAGCCATTTGGTTTAACATATATCAGCTTTCACTCTATGCCTCAAAGTTCAGTAATGCACTAGAAGGAACTTTTGGTAAGCTAAAACTTGTTTAAAAGGTGGATGTTTGTACATGTACTTAGTTGTTTTGCTATCCAATTTAATAGTGAGTGTGTGGGAGGAATAATAATACATGTAGAATAAAGACACAATTCATCCCCTCTCTCTCCCTCTCTCTCTCTTACCCATGATTCTTTGAGCGCTTTTACACAGGTCATTCAGACCAGTGTTGACACATTGCTCTCATAGTTACACATACACTGTACATTGACCTGTTGCAAGCCAGCTAGCAGAGCTGCATCTAATTATAGAACATAGGTAACTTCTGTCAAATTTTCTCTGTTTTTATTGTGGGTCATGTATTGAAATTCTCTATAAATTCATCAATTCTTGACAGATTTTCAAAGTTCTTTTTTTGTTGACGAGGTAAGACATTCTTTTTTCCAATGATGACAAAATATATCACACATTTAAACTTTAAAGGCTTTAAAATCAATTCAAAGTTTGACCAAACTTCATACTGCCACCAAACAACCAAATCAATCCCGATCTGAAAAAACTAAAATTCTTCAAAAAGTACTTTTTAGAGGCTTTTGATTTTACCCATATTCTTTCGATAAAATATTTTTAGATTTTGAGATATTTAAGGTCAAAGAAAAAACCAATAATCACAATATGACCTTGACCTTTGCATTCTTTGAAAATTTGAAACTGTGAAGTCCCTGGAAACAACAAACAATACAATCTGTGAAAATTTCATAAAGATTGCTTCAAAAATAATGACAGAATCCTCCAAAAACTAAAAAAATGCCTATTCTCGAAAATTTGTTTCCTCCATATTTTAGTGCACTTTGACCGCTTATTGAAAGCCATTTTATGCATTTTCTGAAATCGCCACCCCATATATTTTGTGCGCAAAGATCTTCGGAATCAATTTCAAAAAACAGAATGAGCGTATCTAATCTCTAACAAAAATGGGCATGTTTTTCGTGGACACACCCTAATTTGCCAGATTTTTTCAAAGATTCAAACATTCAACCTCTTCTAGCTCAAAAGTTTCAAAGATATGGATATTGCCACTCATCATATTTTAACGGGCAGTTGACAGAGAACAGAATGCAAAAAACTGCATACAAATAAAATGTCAAATGACAGAGTTATCGGCAATTATATGTTTTGATGCTAAACGCCACCTAGCGGCAAAACTTAGTACTAAAATGAAAAACATACTTAGTGGTGCACAACTTCAGATACATGTGAGTATGCATGGAAATTTTCATATTTGTAGCACTTCTAATCATGTCGCAACAGCGGCCACAAAAAAAGTGCAAAGAATAATAATAATGGAAAAAAAAAAAAGGGAAAAAGAAACACAAGAAGAACAGTAGGTTTTCGCGGCTGCGTTGCAGTCCACGAAAACCTAAAAAAGAAAGAAAGAAAAGTATCCATCTCAATCTACTATTTTATATCGTCTTGTGAGTTGTCTTCGTTTACAGGTTAACAAAAAACTTTGGAGACAGCAGTTTTGATATAACTGATTAGTTTCGAATTTCAACTAACTTTCGTAAATAATCATAAGATAAACTACGTCTGAAACATTACGTGTTTTTAAGTCAAAAGTTAATTTGTGGGATCCTCGGCACACTTAAGATATACTTGTAAGCTTCCAGATGATTTCATAATAGACATTATTCAGTCGATCACACATTACTTACGCAATCATCTCTACTTTCACCCGAGTTCTCATTT
>CM037779.1:54902633-54922383 GCA_021229015.1 Solen grandis
ACTATGGACCCAACAGATTCCCGATTGTCAACAGGGAAACACCCGATCCTGTCCGTGAATGCTACAAATACGTGAATTTCGAAAAAATTTTTTCGGCAAATGAAAAGCAATTTAAAAAAATGTCAACAACTGAAGGCTACAAAAAAAACGAAAACGCCTCCACGGGGGGCACTTCAATTAACTTTTTTCCACCATTTAGTGATTTTAAAATTTTTTTCCCCAATTTAAATTTTTAAATTTTAATTCAAATTTTCTTTATGAGGCTATATTTAAAATTTTTCGGTCTCCCCACCCACTTTTTTAAAAAATTATTTCAGCCCATACACGTCGTGCTTTACCCGCTTTACCTAACAAAAAAACAAAAAAAATTAATTATTTTTACATACTATTTATGCCTTTCACAAGTTTTTTAGCTATTTTTAAAATAAATTAGTGTTTAAAAGTCAATTGCAATTTGTGTTTTTTTTATTTCTTTTTATGGTAAATTTTGATCTATTTTTTTTTTTAATCAGTTCCAAAATGGAAATGCACTGTATTTATTTTATAAAAAAATTTAAAAAATTTTCCTTTATAAAATAAATAAAAAAACAAATTTTTAAAAAGAAATTAAATACAACAAAAAGTAGGTGTTTGAAATAAGGAGTAAAAAAAAAACGTTGTTTCCACTAACCCCCCCAAAAAATCCCCCAAATCTGCATTTCGCGCGCTATTTTCCCCCATTGAAAGGCTAGGGCCGCATCCCCTAGTTGTAAAAAAAAAACTGATAGTAAACATAGTGAAAACGAATTACAATTAAATGATCTACGATAAGACTAAATTAAAGTGGCATTTCTGTGAGAATTCACACGAATAACCGATATTTGGTCACTGTCAGTCAAATTACTTGCAGAGTACATCTACAACTACAAGGACATTCATTGACCAATGTTAATACGGGATTTATCTAGTAAGTAATATAATTCAATTGTGCTCAGTGGTCTTCGTGAATGCAGGTCATCCAAACTTTTATCAGCAACAAACCCGATTAAAAAAATGTTATTTAATTCCGAGAAATATTGAATCAAAGTTTCTTACCTTCTCCTCATGCCGGGCTCCGCCATTTTAAATATTTCCTGTCAAAGTGCGCATGCGCAATGTAAAAACCGGGAAAAGTGTGTTTAAACGGTTTAACGGCGATTTAGCTGTGTTAAAAACATGACACACACACCGGAGTCTCACGCAACTCGATTTTTTCCACTTTTATAAGAAAACATGCAAAAAGGGCCATTTTCAATTAATGAAAATGTCACTACATGTGTTTATGTAGTGGGTTGTCAAAATGTAGTGAGTTAATTGGTGTGTTATCAAAGACGTGTAGTGATTTTTGGGCATAAACACACGCACACATACACACAGAGGTTTGTCTAAAGCGCCAAGTGAGGTACATAACTGAGCGCAACAGTAAAGAGGTGTCCCAATAATATAAGATGTTAGCGCCTTTATTACTTTATATCTAATTATTGTCCATCACTTTAAAAATGGAAAAAAATGTATAAATTGTTGCTTTGAGCTTTTCACAGTCGTCCTGAGGTATGCATATTAATGAGGGTTTTTTCATATATGGATATCACACACACTGGTCTATACATGTATACATAGGTATGCATATTAATTAGGTAAATAAAAAACAGGTACATTCATTTTTGTACACTTCATTGCATACTACATCTTCATAACTTCTATGATATCTAGTGATACTGAATATTCAAATTCAGCTGGCTTGTGATTGGTCGGTAGTTCTACGGGGGTCTTCCTCCACCAGTAATTAGCATGACTAGCTGTTGCAGCGACAACAACTAGTACGCAAAGTATGGAGAGTATGGTGTTAACATCAATGAGGGACCTGGTCATTTGAACAAGTAACTGGTGTTGCACGCAACACACGAGTCCCCTACCGTTGTTCCATTATCATAGCAACCAGAATATTGGTCCGAGAAAAAAAAAGAAACAAAGTGATGTGCAGAATCTCCGTACAGCCATCTATTCATATACCAAGTTTCATAACAATATCTGAAACGGTTATCGCGGGATCTAGATTTCCGGCCATGACGGAAGGAAGGACAGACGGAGGGCCAACCTATAGTCCCCTCCGGTGTTAACACCGGTAGGGGATCAATAACTGAAGTGTACCTGGATCTTTACTAGTGAATTCCTCTGGTACAGTGCAAGTTTATTTGTTGGGTATATCGTCCCACCGACAGTATTTCAGTCATTTGGAGACTAGGTCTACTTGAGACAGACATATGTTGCCATGTACCACACCCAGTCACATTATCCTGACACCGGGCCAACCAGTCCTGGATCTACTTTATATGATGAGCGCCAAGCAAGGAAGATTTATCGTACCATTTTTAACCACTTTGGTATTTCGAGGCCTAATAAACATCTTACTCCTTACTATATTTTATATTTGATTCAGCAATGCATATGCTTACAGTTTATAGATGCACTGAAACAGGTGAATATTACTCACTGAAAAAGGTGTTCATTATAAACTTAAATTGGTGAGCATTACTCACTGAAAATATGAAGAAGGTGTTCATTATAAACTCAAATTGATGAGCATTACTTACTGAAACCTGAAAAAGGTGTTCATTATAAACTCAAATTGGTAAGCATTACTCACTGAAAAACTGAAAAAGGTGTTCATTATAAACTCAAATTGGTGAATATTACTTGCTTGAAAATGTGTTCATTGTTAACTCGAATATGTGGGCATTACTCGCTTAAAAAGTTGTTCTTTATTAACTGAAATAGGTGAACATTTCATGCTGGAAAAGGTATTCATTATTAAGGTGTGTATTTTAACTGGAATCATTAAACGTTATTCGAAAATTTTTCATTACGGGAAATTAAATGAATATGTAAATCATTCAATAAGTGGGCATTGCTCACTGAATAATGTGAGACTTTGAGGAAGAAATGCTCACATATCTAAGAAACTAATTCGGTACGAAGTTCACAGTGAATAGGATGGGTACTGTTCATACAATTGGGTGAACACTGAACAGTACACGCTGAGTAGAGTGGGTACTGTTCATTACACTGAGTTAACAGTACACGCTGAATAGGGTGAGTACTGTTCATAACATTGGATAACAGTACACGCTGAATAGGGTGAGTACTGTTCATACAATTGGGTTAACAGTACAAACTGAACAGGGTGAGTACTGTTCATAACATTGGATAACAGTACATACTGAATAGGATGAGTACTATTCATATAATTGAGTGAATAGTACACACTGAATAGGGTGAGTACCGTTCATATAACTGGGTGAACAGTACACACTTAATAGGGAACGTTCACCTTTTTCAGTGAGTATTGTTCACGAACAGTTACAACCTTATTCAGTGCGTACTGATAATATCATTGGTTGAAAAGTACTCTCTAAATTAAGTGAGAACTATTTATATAATTCGGTTAATATTACTCAAAAAGGTGAGTATTATTCATATAATTGGTAAGAAAAAATTTCTTATAATAATAAGGTGAGTACAATTAGTGTAATAGGGTGAACAGTACTCACTGAATAAGGTGAGTACTATTCATGTAAAAGGTGAACAGTACTCATTAAATAAGGTGAATACTGTTCACGTAATTGAGTGAACATTTACTCACCAGGTTAACCAGGCCCATAAAAACGGTGAATAATGCTAACGTAATTCATTCCCAATTCTATGAAATAACAATGAAAACAGTGACTATCACTCATCATGAATGGGTTAAGCAACGTTCCCCAATATGGATGAGTAATTCTCATTACTTGTGAGAACTAAACTCAGTAAAATAGGTAAACATTTCTAACAGAAAAAGACGAAAAATATTAGGAGGACTGCGCATGAGAGCCCACGACCAGGATCATGCTTTGATTGAGACCTCAACTGTAAAACAGTTAAGGTAGGATTAGTTCGCGGAAGCGAACTATATAGATATGCATAGTCTGCATTGTGCAGAAACATGATACAATTTTGACAAATCAGTTCATAACTTATATATGTTTCGTGTTATGTCTTTGGCACGGGTTTACATTTTCAGTAATAATGATAATAATTTTATTTCATTGAACATTTATTTCATTCACTTTTAATTTATTTAAGTTGTATGTTTTTCTTTAAACCCCCCCCCCCCCCCCCCCCCTCAAAAAAAAGAAATTAGCCATTTTACAAAATAGAGCTTATTTTGTTATTATTTTTCCAACGTAAGGGAAACGTTTATCAAATAGCACGAGATAATGTTATTATTGTTGTTAATCGGATTACAATAAGGCGCCAAAGTGGAGCAGTGGTAGCGACACCAAGTCATCAATTTATTTCAATTTCCCCGCATGGGTTCGAATCCCGAAGGAAACAAATAAATAAAAAAAAACGTGCATATATACTTTTTGTACTTAAAATATAAAATTATGTATATCTACACTAAAATTAATATTGAAAAATATTTTTCAATAAATATCAAAGTATATATACATATATACACACAACATGTCTGACATGTGTACATTTATGCATATAAAAATACATACACGCAAATGTTTATTCCGTATTCTGCTAACGTGAGATAATAATATGAAAACCAGTGATAGATTATCAATGAGTGTGTTAATTCATTACCAATAATTATTGATATTTAATGGCCTTTTCAGACAAAAAAAGGAAAAGTATGAATATACAGATTTAATTTTTTAAACTGTTTTCATTTTAGTAATACACACATTAACAATGGAAAATAAAATGAAAATGGTAATCCAAGTATAGCATATAACTTCCGCGTATCGCATAAAAAAATAAGTTAGTTTTGGTTTACAATATGGGCTTTGGAACCGAGATTGAGGTATCCTTTTAGCATGGTTAATCTATTTCCTTTTCTCTTATTAAAACAAAACATACAAAAAATTCTTATAAGTGTTTGGACGAAAATGGACTGGCATACAGCGTGACAAATTAATTTCACACGAACGCACGCTGGAATAACCATCCTCGGAACCTACGCTAAATATTTGGCTATTATCTCCGTATATACAATATGGTATTGCTTCGTTTTTAGATGTGTGTGACGTAGTCACTCACAACTATAGTACCTACATTCTGAGGGTCCGTTTCTCTACATTTAAAACCGAATAACCTCTCAATTTTGTATGAATGACCGAACGATTGAACAGAATCCTACAAAACAGATATGCTGAGATTCAGCCAAAGTAATGAAAACTCAATTTTGAGAAAAATATAAATTTTTACGGGACACAATAAATGTATGTAGTATAAAAGCACAGAAGAACTATTTTTCCTAGGATGTTGTGTAACTCACTTTATCACGCGGAGGAGTATAGTTTTGTGACGATGCGTCGTCACGGGTATAAGTTCAATCTCTGACAACTGCGTCAGGGAGTCGACTCTTTGGCTCAGTGGTTAGAGCATTGGGCTATCACGCCGGCGGACCAGGTTCGATTCCGGGCCGAGCCGTGTTTGTTACATTTGGTGGCAGAAGTGGGATAATGTCAACTGCCATACCGGAGTTGCCTTACCCACGTGTTTCCCAGGCCAAGTCTCGGGTTGAGACTTCTCGGAGGGGGAAGTAATGTGACGAGGCGTCGTCACGGGTACAAGTACAATCTCTGACAACTGCGTCAGGGAGTCGACTCTTTGGCTCAGTGGTTAGAGCATTGGGTTATCATGCCGGCGGACCAGGTTCGATTCCAGGCCGGGCCGGGTTTGTTACAGTTTCTTTCGAATGCAAAGGTGGCTCATGCCTGAATTTGGATGGTGGATGTGCAGGTTTCGGTTAGTTAGTGGTGTTTCAATGGTCCATATAGAAAGCTTGAATTACGATAAAAATCCGTGTAACCTCCTTATAATCGCATCTAGGTATTTCAGATATATCAGGGATATCTCTATAGAATGGCTGATTCATGTGTATATCAGCTATCGGAAGTTACTAAAGATACAATAGGAATCAATTGAGTTGCATCTATAAATAGAAACTGTGCCGTCGCTCTGTAGTACAAATCAAACCACTGACGGTGCTAAGAGAACAGTTTTGTCTCATTTCTTTTGTTTATCACAGTAAATTTAATAAACGGAGGTCAAATTTTCGCACAATGCCAATAACCCTGCTTTAACGCTGCGTTAACAGGGTCATTAGATGAACGCACCATTAGTTTCAACAGAATGATAACAATTAGCACATTACCACTCTTACTCCCCCTATATTTCTATAGCCTTCAATGAACAATCATTAAGTATTTAATACAAGTTTAATCTTTGGAAAAACTAAGTTACCCTGCATATTTGCAGCTTGTCAAACCCTCTTCCACTTAAGACACACACAATTTCAGTGCCTTCAACAACGCGTAAAAAGAGATAATTAATCGATGGATTAATTAATTAATTAATTAACGTTTCTTTCCATGAACTTTTTATAACGAGTGTATCCTCATGAACATGTTTGACGAGTGTATCCTGAAATATATTACATATCCGTGAAACAGATAATCAGGTATACTTGGTAAAAGACGGGCAAGGGGTATCCTCCGCTGGAGATCGGAGCTGGGGTATAACACCTTTTTTAACTACTACATTAAAATGTCAAAATTATATTAATGTAAATATACTTACCTTATCACACACACACACACACACACACGCGCGCGCGCGCGCGCGCTGTTCTCATCACCTGTATCATCTTAGTAAGCAACATCGTTTAATTAAGGAATAGATAAAACAGATGAGTCATAATTAATGGACACGAGATTATTTATGAATAATTCAAATACTAGAATTTTTTTTGAATTAGCTTTAAAGCTGGTTATAGCAAGTTATCGCCTCTGGCAGAAGAAAGTTGTTTTGTAACGAATATAAAAAATACAAAGAATATATTTCCGTTTATAAAATTATTTTATACGGTGGCATAAAGGTACGGTGGCCATAATTTTAGTAGGTAGTTGTTGATTATTTAATGCGACTGGTTTAAAAAAAGGATTAAACTGTTTTAATAGCTGAGTTCGAATAAATAAGAAACTAACATATGCATACGTTTACTACATGTGTATATATCTATTAAAATCGCGATGTACTATTGTTGAGGAAATAATTAGACATGTTGATTTTAATGAAAGAGACCTGGTGTTATTCTAGTCTTGGTCATAAATTTCCTAACTATTAAGATTTGAATAATATTGTTGCTCTATGTGCTTGGAGTAGTAATAGCAGCTCTTTGGCTCCAAGACTGCGCATGCGCAGGAGTGACGACATCAGATTATTTGCGCATGTGCGGCGGCCATATTGGTTTTCTAGCATGACATCTAATTTTAGAATGACATCATGATCTATATTTAGAAATGGCATCATGATCTATATTTAGATTGACATCATGATCTATATTTAGAAATGACATCAATGTACAGAGCTGACTTGTACATTCGACCTAGGGTTAAGGACATTGAGGGTCAAGTCCTTAGCCTTAGGCCATTGAGGGTCAGGTCCTCAGCCTTAGACGGGGACTATACAAAGTCTTATAACAATAATGTTATCAACATATGATCATCATACAATAAATATAATTAATCTATATCAAACAATATTTGGAACATACTTTTTGAACATACCTGTACACTTTACTTCAACACAAAAAAAAATTTTGAATTCAGACGGTGTGGAACACAATTTTTGAACATGTCTGTACACGTTATTTCAACATAATGACTTGCGAATATTGAAATCATTTAAAACAGACACCAATACATTTCATAATCACATACACAGTGACCTATATACCAACAGAAAGAAAAACATCTTACTTACCATGCATGAATACGTTTTACTTTGAATCTGGAGTAACACACTTTTTGACCTCCATTTGTTTAATTCTCTCTCTCTCTTAATTTCTGTAGAGTTTGTATATGATTATATAAGCACATTCTCATACTTGTATCAAATTTAATGAAGTACATGAGCACGTACATGTATACACAAATGAATGTCCATGTTTCACACACACACACACACACACACACACACGTGATATACCATTTTAAGTCATAGTATTTCCGGTAATTATTCTTGGAAATGTATTTCCAGTGTACAACTAGAATAAACCAGAATTAACCAGTTGTTATCTAAAATTAACTATGACTTTGATTTTCATGAATAGGCATGACATTGCACAACAACCAGCAATAATTTTTACTCCATGAACCAATGAGGTGTATACACACACACGCGCACACTATTCAAACAAAATCATAGAATGTATTCATGGTTCTGAAAATGAAATGGACATGTCGAGTAAGGTAAACTTTTTAATTTATAAATCACCTACCTTTTTTCCTCAGTATCCAATTTTATATCACACAACAGAATTTCCAAAAAGTTAATGACATGTATATCCATTAGTCTTTAGAAAATTCCTGCACAAAAAATTCCAACTGATCACTCTAAGAACATTCAGGAAAAAAAATGTGTACTCTGCGCGTGAAAAAGATTATGTTTTATGATGTGTGTGAACGAAATGTATGTTTTGGGCTTCTCGATTTTAACTTAAAACACATGTTTGTGTGTAACTAACTTTGTGTATAGACTAATTAAAAAGACATTACCTCCTACAGTTTACCAAATTATATACCATTCGTATACAAGTATAAAACATCGAACGAATTTTGTTGTTTTGATTTCAGAAATCAGTTTATTGATATTGTTTGAGTGCAAATCAAGTCTAAACACATGATTGATCCGATATGGATTAATTATCGATTATATATACAAAAAAACAATATTTTCTTTTTTCGCTCTAACATTTAGTCATTTGAGTATACGAATATTGTTATTTTGATTTTTTAGAACTCATTTTTTTTTTTATTGTTTTAGTTCAAATCAAGTCTAAATATATGATTGATCCGATATGGATTATTTATCGATTTTATATATACAAAAATCAGTATTTTCTTTTTTCCTAAATTTAGTCATTTGAGCATACAAATAGTAACTAGATTCAAAATAAATCGGACCGGAAGTCCATGATGAATAAAAACCGGAAATGACGTCATCAAATGTTAAAATCGACTCTATCTCCCTTAGTTGTTAACCGATTTGAATTATTTGCATAGCTATGGAAAGCTCAAAGTGATATCTATACCTTGAATAAAAACCGGAAATGACGTCATCAAATGTTAAAATCGACTCTATCTTCCATAGTTGTTATCCGATTTGAATATTTTTGAAAAAGTTAGATGTATACTTTGAACTCTCTCAACCGGAAGACCATTATTAAAAAAACATGTTATCACATGTTAAAATCGACCCTATTTCCCTTAGTTTTCCATTGATTTATTTATTTTATTACTTTGGTAAGCTCTAAGTGAGACGTCATCAAATGTAAAAATGACCCTATATAGTATAGTGAATTCTATACAATGAATTCGCTTGACCGGAAGTCCATAACGGAAATGACAACATTCTATGTGAAACTGGCCCTTTCTTCATTAGTTTGAACTTCGAGGGTATAAAAAAACACACGAAAATCGTGTCAGTCATACATGTTTTGACACTCAGGCTAACAACATGTGGATTTTAACAATGTGGAGATTCAGCATGACTTGAAAATATGGAATTTGTACAAAATGTGGAATAAGATGTTATATTCAATGTTCGTTTGCTGGTCGATTCTCCTATAAGATGGACAATGTCATGAACTACGACGAGGGATTTTCAAAGCCGGATCTAGAGATGTGTAAACACTGATTAATATAAGAGCAAGCAGATCAAAGTCTAAAACAAAAACTTATAAGGGGAAGTGCCTCCTTTTTCAGTTCATAAAATATGTTTCCTATAAAGTGTTTAGAGTGTGAACAGTATTCACAAGAAGGGACAATATGTTAAAAACATTGTGCATTTAAACATGGAAATGAAAAGACAGTCAATGAAACGCCTCCTCCTCCGGAATTGACTCATCCTCCTCCTCCTCCTCAAGGAGGACACGCATTTGTGCAACAGTAAATGGGGTACATATAAGATGATTTAGTGCGCGTTTCTCCTTCTTCAAACGTGCTTTTTATCTAAGAGGACAAAGTGTCTCGTTGTTATCAGACGATAAACTATAAATATTCGTCGCCTTTTCTCTTATAAATCTCTAACATAAATCATTTGTTGATTCTAAGAATCACTTCACGATAACGTGGTGTTTTTGTTATGCTTTTCAGTGTAATTATCTGACTATACAATGGGCACTCCATAAAAACAAATTGATATATGTTGGCATACTCCAAAACAATTAACTGTGTGTTTACACTCAATAGTTTGTGTTACTGATATTATGCCACTGATGATACTTTATGATAAACTGTGTAATAAACTTAAATTTAGGTTCATATTATGAAAAACTATATGAGAAATATAGGAATGAAATCATAACTAAACAAAATTCTCAACATTCAAACCAAAAAAAATCCAAATGTTAATGTCAAAATACAATCTGAGACTGACGATGTTCGTATGTATTACCAACGATTGATATATGTTTCAAACAGAAGTTTATGTTTTAAAAAGCCCGATGAAAGCAAATTAACAGTAAAGTATAATCTTTATTATTTTACATCGAACAAATTTTCACAACTTATATCAATAACTCTCGATGGCTCTGATGGCAGCCTATATGGTCATTATTGTAATAGGAAAATGGAGAACCTGAAGAAAACCCACGTACTGACGAGGATCACTGTACCCTCTCACTTACGTGACCATGAATCGAACCCGGGACGCTTTGATTAGATAACACCAATAAATAACAGTAAAACCGAGATCAATAAAAATACCTTTAAATCCTTGCAAAATGAAATGCAAAATCTTCGATTTCTGTACGTATATATTCTGTTTGAAATATAAGTCAATCATTTTGTAGGGATGACTGATGCCTCAGCGTTGTGGTGGTCCTTGGTGTTCCGGGCGACGACCGAGCCGGCATGAAATTTGTTCTGTTTATCATCATGTAGCGAATCTTAGGCAATGACGCCTGGCGGAGCCTATCCCTCTCCAGGCCCGGCCACGACCGACTTCACCCAACTCGGAGGCTCGCCATGGCCACGGGCACTTAGCCGTTGAAGTTCCTTCTGAACCCCTTCCGCCCTGGCCGTGATCTGCTTCTAGGAGATCCTTCGCCCAGTGGTGCAGTGTCAACACCACCCCCTCACGTGGTTTGGGCCCGCCAGCAAAAAGTGGTGAGCCGGGTGTGACCATTGGAGTCAGCACGTGAAAAATATAGAGATTGGCCCAGCACCATTCTCGACAAAAACGGAAGTGTCTGACCGAGTCCAAAACATCTTAAACAGGTGGACAGAGTACACCGCAGATCATACCACACCGAAACACAGAGAAACTCAACACCCCTCCGGCAACTGACACAGACAGCTTCCCCATCCTCAGAGAAGAAGTGGAGGAAGCATGAAGTCCCTGAAAAAAGGGAAATCACAGGCATTGATAACGTCCCAGGAGAACTATGCAAGCAGGGGGTGAGGCTATGATCGATGCGCTACATGCAATCAGCCAGAAGATCTGGGAGACAAGAAAGGGCCAACACAATGGACCCAGTCTTTAGTGATCACCCTAACCCAAGAAAGGCAACCTACAACAGTGAAATAACTACCTCACAATCAGCCTGATAATCCATCCTAGCAATGTGATGCTCAGGATCAATTGAACAGGTTAATAACCCCAGGCAGAATCAATTATAGCTGAAGAGCAGGCAGATTCAGGCAGGACGCAGCACAACTGAGCAATTTTCAATCTGAGGATTCTGTGCGAGAGATACCTTCAACCACCAACAAAACCCTCTACCACGTAATTCATAGACTTCAAAAAGGCATTCGACAGAGTGTGGCATGCGGCACTCTGGGCGACTATGAATACTACAACATCAACGCAAACCTCATCCGCGCCATACAGAACCTCTAACGACAAGGCCAGCAGTGCAGTTTACCTCAAGGGGGACATTGGAGACTGGTTCCGAACCACAGTTGGAGTGAGACAAGGATGTTTGCTCTCGCCGACACTCTTCAATGTTTTTCCTTGAAAGAATTATGACAGTTGCACTTGAAGACCACCAAGGAACAGTCACATTGGTTGGCAGAACAATCACAACCTGCGTTTTGCTGATAATATAACGGACTCGCAGGCTCAGAACAAGAACTGGAGACCTGGTCAGGCAACTAACAGATCCTCCACAGCTTACGGCATGGAAATCATGCAAACAAAACAAAACTGATGACAACAATGACAATGGCATCAAAACGACATCACTGCCAACGGAGCAAAGCTTGAAACCGTGAAAATTTCAAATACCTTGGAGCTATAGTTTCAGATGAGGGGTCCAAGCCTGAAGTATTAGCCAGAAATTGCAATGACAGCTGCAACACTAGCCAAGTTGAACACCATTTGGAAGACAAGCAATCAAAGCTTAGCTCAAAGATAAGACTCATGCTTTTCCCTTTTCTACTCAGTTTTTCCTGTATGCCTGTGAAACAAAGGGCCCTTACAGCAGAATTAGAGAAGAGGATTCAGGCCTCAGAAATGAATGCTTCAGAAGACTGCTGGCATCTCTTACAAAGACCACATAACCAATGAGGAAGTCAAAAACAATAAGGCAAGCCATTGGTCCCATGAAGATCTTCTCACCACCATCAAGACGCGCAAACTAAAAATGGTTCGGCCACGTAACAAGAGGGAAAAGGCTTGCCAAAACAGTGATCCAGGGAACAGTCAGGAGGAAGAAAGAGAGGAAGACAGAAAAAGAGATGGAAGACAACATCACAGAATGGAGAGGATTGAAGCTGAGCGAGGCGGTCAAATGTGCAAGGACATGGATAGAAGGAATGGACTAACTGACAGGTCATCTGTAGCGCCCCAACGGCAACCACCATGGGGCATGTGAGTGTGTGAGTGAGATCTGATTGGTTGAAGAAGTAGGTCAAAATCAATTTTATACAGATAAAAACGTATTTTTGAGTATCGATCAATTTACCATTTTTAAATTGCGGCATAGCTTCTTATCATACCGACCTTTCCTTGTGATTTACTGCGATATTGTCCTGTCTGACAAGGTGATCTACTAATTTACTGCTTTGTCCTTTTTTACAAGGTGATCTTCTAATTTACTGATTTATGCATCTAGTAACATGTAATTTGCAAAACTTTCAGGTGTTTCCTATATGTTCTTATTTATTTTCTGTCTGTCAGTTTTCAATAAACAAAGAGAATAAAACTAACGTCACACTTTTAAGGCTGTTAGATATACACAATTTGAAACTAATAAAAGTTTGATTGCATGACACTTGTTATGTTGACGCCTATCCATGTAGAGTGTTGTCACACTTGGATTTCCTCACCTTTCAGTTTGAAACACTTCCTGTTCCAATAAGGGATAGTCCGTTAACTAACTTTTGATTGCATGACAAACCGATCTTGATATGTTGACACATATCCTTGTAGGGTATTACCATACTTGGATTATCTCCCTTCATGAGTAAGAAAAAACTAGAACCACTGGTAGAAAAAAAAAAAGAAAAGTTTCATCATTTAGCATAAAACGAAAAGAATTATCTATCCATTAAACTATAATGATTTTTTGTAAGTTACTATAACAAAATTTAATCATAAAATGATATACAGTGACTTGGAAACCTGTGCGCCATGCGCCATAGTCCCATTAAAATTGAAAATGTCCCATTGTTTTCATATTCCCATGCGCCATTTGTCTCTTTTGCTTCGAACCCAATCGAGTATAAAATGCATTGAATCATACTAGTCCGTCTTGCTTTTTTTTTCTCCTATCGAAATACATTAATGATTAAGAACAAATCGCATTTTTTCCGAGTAAGCGGTATATTCACAGACGCTTATTAAGGTAAGATATCATATGGGCAACTGAACTGGACGCTTATTAAACCATAACGAATGACGCAATTGGAATACTCAGTTAATATCTTGAAAAGCTTGTCCGAGATATTACATTCAATTTCGTATCATAGACGCATTGAATATTACTGAAAATAAACAAGAATGCCTCCCAAAATAAAAATTAAAAGGTCCGAACGACATAGGTCATTTCATCGTCATTTCATGTTTTTTGGGCTTACAATCCAAAATAAAATGAAAACTGTAAATGATAAAAATGAAATGGCGTCAAGTGCTGATTTATTGCAGTCTCCCTCTCATGGAAGTTACGAACCCTGCTTCACTCCCCCCTCGAGAAGTTTCGACTGATTCATTAAAACAATCTCCCCTCGCCCTCAAAAATACCTCGATACCTACCAGTAACACCATGCAAATATAAGTCTAGAAAAATACGAGAAAGTGGAACTAAGATTAAGGAGCTGAACTTTTAGTTTAAAACTTTTAATCAGGCCTATGTTTAATTTAAACAGCTTTATTTTATAGTTGCTTCAGCTAATTGAAGATACTGTTAGAACTGTATTAACAAGGATATGTGAAAAAAAAACTTATTTACCTAATATTAGTACATATGTTTTGAAACAAAATTAAAATTGATGTTTAACAGTTTTATTTTTAATCCTCTAAAATTTGTCACATCAATAATTCAAAATGTCCCATTAGATTTGAAAATGTCCCATTGATTTTAGCAAATGATGGGCCATAGTCCCATTGAAAAAAAAATATTTCCAAGTCACTGTGATATATCGGAGAAATTAGCGTCAAATTTATTAAGGGGGTAATTTTCAAAACATTGAAACTATTAAGTGACAAAATAGTAAGTACATGTATTCAAGATTTGGTCCTAAAAATTAAAAACCCTGCATTATGTACATATAACGAATGTTTTGATAAAATGACATCTTGACACTAAACTATACTTTTCACATGAAATATCTTATAATATTAAGTCTGTAACGAGGATCCCTTCCTGTATGAAGCAGTCAACTTGCCAACTTGGGAGATTTATTACATCACTGGGTATTAAGGATCAGCTTTAGCATGTCTGTGACTTGCTGCCTAAACCAGGGTTTGATTGCATTTCTTACTGTTTTGAAATCATCAAACTCAACAAAATTCAGACTAACTATAAAGTGAAAGATAGGCAAGGAGAACTACAAAGATACAATTATAAGATGTTTGTTTGTTTGTTGGGTTTAACGTCCTACCGACCCCGGATCGAACTCACGACCTCCCGCTTCCAAGGCGCACGCTCTAACCACTTGGCCACCGGGGGTAGTACAATTAAAAGATGCATAAATGGAATGAAATGACAGGTCAGAAGATAATATAAAGGTATGTCCTCCCTGTCATCTTTCAGTTATGACAAAATCATGGTTCCATGGCTTTGGCACATGGTTATTGTATTGCTAATTAAACTATTTTTATATGGCATGGTTTGCATGAACACTATGGTAATATATAATCTTAATATATATTTAGTGTTTTGATATCTGAGATATAAATCATATGAAAATCAGACTTCGTAAGACAGATTTTTTTTTATTTTGTCTCGAAACAAGGGCTCTAAACAGTACCCCATCTGTTCCCCTTCACGATAAACAAAGATGTAATGCGAAAGGGAACAAACCCTCACCCTACATTTATATATGTTACCCATGTAAAGCCTAACGAGCAAGTAACAGCACAACCAAACACACAAAAGATGTCCTTACCACAAATGAACATCTATCTTTACTTTCTTTCATAGGCACAAAACACTGGTACAAGCTAAAACTATCTGGAGGGATTCTCACACACACACACACACACATACATGTAAGGACCTTCCACTGAGGACACGTCAGATTTTACATTCAAGTGAGGACAGTGCTTTACAATTGTTATATATGCTCAAGATACATGTCAAAAACATAACGGATATGCCCTGTTATCATTTTTCTATAATATATTAACAGTAAACAAATAATCTTATATGTCAAAAAATACCGTCTTTCGGGGACACTATACACTAAACGAAATGAGGACAGCAATCCAAATGAGGACTTCCCCCCACTCAGTAGAAAATGAGGACAAACCGTCTACTGAGGACACTATGCACAAAGTCCGAACTATTTTATGGACATATTTTATTGTAACAATAACTATTACCGAGTCTCCGGGAAAGAAGTTTTATAAGATATCCCATGGGGTTTTGGGGGGGGGGCTCTTTGAGCACCAAAGTTGTACCAATCATTCTATTTCAGACCTGATAAAACTTGACTTGAGTTTATCCTCGCTTCGACAGTATACAGTCATATAGCGACGTCCATCTTATTACAGGCGGAGGAAGACCCTGAATGCACAGAGACACACAAGATCACACAAATTATATTTATTTTATTTTAATTTATTTATTTTTGGTACGTTATGACCTCTGGGTGGGCGCAAGTTCGGAAACTGTCGGGTTCTGGACGGAAACTACCGACAATATACGAGTAGTATGCAAAAGTTGCGTCCATTGTTTCAAATTTAGCCGTCTGTAATTTGATCAACGCTGTTGCACAACGTCGTCTCATTTCTGGTTTACGGTAAGGCTTTTGCATACAGTCTGTACTGCATTGAAAAGATGATAATGTATTAAAAGCCTTGTACAGTTCACCAAACTGAGATACGTTCATTTTAATCAACATTTTAAAAGACTCGTTAATACACAATTTTTGTAGGTCTACTAGTGCTATGAATATTCCGTCGCTTTGAGCTATAAAGCGAATACAGGTCAAATTCGTAACCAAAATAAGTCTATTTTCATTTTAGAAAAAACGACCATACCATAAAATCCTCATTTAACCATCATTTTTATTCATTACTTTAGTGGTCCTGCACGTGAAAATTGTTAATATAAAACGAGAGCCATGTTGGAATTGCCAGAGGACATTATTAATTTTTTTCATCCTTATTGCAACCTGGGGCAGAAGTCTTTCTACGGCAAAATACATTGTAAAAATATTTTTAAAATAGCGCACTTTTAAAATGCTATGTCCATTGTGGCATCTGAATTTAAAAATATAATCAATTCTACCGTTAACGCTTACCAATTATCACAATCTAAGAATACGACAATATTAAAATAAAGATAAAATTGTTCATAATGTAGAAATAGAACTTGATTTTTGCGATCATATATATAAACCTGACGCGTGCAAGATAATAATCTTAATCCTATTCTTAACATCTGGCACGGTCCTTATGGCTACGGGCAAATAGACTTGCGGTTACTCGTCCATCGTTTTTATTACATATAGTCTATACCTACATAAAGAACATTTCCATAATAAATTATTTTTAACCCACTTCATTTCATCCGACACGTGTTCTATGACCAGGAGATAATATTTTATACTTTTACATATTACAATAACAAAAATGCGATTTTAGAAAACCATATCAGTCAATTAAGAAATTGACTATTTAAGAAATGTCTTATTTTTTCAAAAGTTCTTAGTAAAATAAATCACAAAAAGAAAATTCATCATCCCCATCGTTTTAATTACATAAGCAAATGTCCTAAATAAATTACATTTCCCTCAGTCCAATTATCCTTACTTCTAACCATCTGGCACCTATTACGTAACGTCTATTGTTTATTAGGATTGACAACACACCATTTCCATTCAACAAATCGCCGCGGGGCGCAATCACGGGCAGATCGAAATTTGCACCCTTTATGAAACCTTTGTACTGGGCTCATATATAGACTTGGATAACTTAATTTGTGATATTGGAAATGAAAAAAAAATCCATTTCGCTATTCTCAGGCCATTTTGTTTACAAACTCCTTGAACTACGAAATGGATATACCATCATCTAAGCCGATAGATATCATAAATGCTAAAACGTCTTCCTGTATTAATGTTATTTTTCTTAATATTTATAATGAAAAAAGTCTATATAATGTCGCATATGTTAATTTTAAATGCAAATTTTCGCCATTCTCAGTCCATTTCGTCAGTGCGGCTCGACTCATTAATAACATTACCATTTAAATTTGCATATCAACGATAAATAAGTTATTTAGTGAACTAAAGTATCATTTTCATCACATAAATAAAGTAGTGAAATATACCAAATTATGATATTATTAACTTCATTCCATAGCTTTATCTATTACATGGTTTTTTGTTGTTTTTTTTTTTGGGGGGGGGGTTTGCGAAAAAAGACTCGGTTTCCTTGGAATGGCAAATCTGTACAGTATTATCTATTTTTTTTTCACCAAACTTCTAGATATTTATATATTCTAAACAATTATGAACGCAAAATGTAAATGTACGGAAGCAAGATGTAAATGTACGAATGCAAGATGTACCTTAGATAACCGAATGTATTGAATGTATGAATGCAAAATAAAATATTGAATGTATGAATGCAAGATGTAAATGTACGAATGCAAGTTATAATGTACGAATGCAAGTTGTAATTTTTGCGTTAATACCCTTCCATATTTAACGCGATTAATTCAACATCATAACATAGCCAATCATTTAATTTCAACTCCGTAAAGCATACTAAACCGAATTAAACAAACGGTTTTTATAATTACCAGCACATGCAGAAGTATTGAATAGATTAATTAACTAAACTTAAATAAACATGAAAAGACCTGTGCGAACAGATAAACCAGGTCAGCTTGCTATCACCTCCAGGCTGATCAGGTTTAATGCGTTCGCTGCTTCCTCCAGTGGTCTGTGTAATGGGTGTGAGGTGAGTGTCTTTGAGTTTACCGTTGCTGCGGTAGTAATATTACGACACCAGCTAATTACGCGAGAAAACCCGGAAGCGCGGAGCACCCGGATAAACCATCACCTACCACAAGCCCTCGCATGCAAAATCCGAACGACCATAAAGTGAGCTGAACCGAATGACCAAGCGCTTATGGTTATGAAATTTTACAAATTTAAAACTTGCGAGGTTTAACTGTGGCTTTCTGCAGATCAGGCATTATTTGGACCTATTGAGGGCGTCAAAATGATCATTTTGGGAAAAGGGGTTTAAAAAAAAGTTACCTGTTTTGAACACAAATTATTATAATTCTTATGCAAAAAATATGCCATTTTGTCCCCGGGAAATAATCTTGCATGTTTTATTTTAGTACAAACTAACTAGAAAAAAAACTTTCACTGTATAAAACGTAACATCAGCGAACAGCTAAAACCTGATGATGGTCGCATCATTACTTCTTGATGATGTAACTAACATCGTCTCGTGTACCAGGATAATTTAAAACAGACTAACTAACTGCTGGAACCATGGCTTTGAAAAATACAGAGTTATAACCTTCGTAATCGAATGATGCAATTTCGTCCCTTTTTTACCAGTTCCAATAACATGAACGATTTAAACACGAAATGGAATCAAAATAAAAAGTCCTATTGAAAGGAAGGCTGCCAATGTGTAAACCGCGCTGCGACATATTCATCATAACGACGTCCGCTTATTATCCCCCGAAGGGAGCAATAGCTGCCGCTTTGTCCGCCTCCCCCGTCTGTCCGGCAACGAAAGGACATTTGTTGGTAGGGGCTCGGGTTTTGACATTGGGTAAGGATTCTTTTTGTTGAGTACTTTGTTGGGTATTTTCGGTATTGTTGGGGTTTTTTTGTATTGGTTGGGTATTTTTTAACAAAGGCAAATACAAAAAATTGCGTGTGTCCGTCCAACCACAAATTTTGTTCCGGGCAAGCACAAAAACTATCAAGGACAACATGAAACATCAAAGCGGTAGATCTCTATGAGAAGGCAG
>CM037779.1:54922483-54972483 GCA_021229015.1 Solen grandis
CAAAAAGTTGTATACAAATTTGATAAGAGAAATGTTGTCAGCCTTAATTATTTATTTCCAGTATTTAATTATTATGATTTTTCTTCTAACTGCTATTGAAATCGCCCTAATTCACCTTACAGTCCATCAATATTTGTACTCTTATTAACACATAAGGTTTTTCTCATAAATTTGCTGTGGATTTGTTCGATATTTATACTTTCATTTTAACCAAAGATCCCGGCGCCGCCATAATTTAAAACTGACCCCATTTGTACAGTTAGTCACGTACGTCTTACAGCCTTGCCTTTGCCCTCGCATTATGGAACCGCCTACTTTTGATTGGCAATTTTTCGTCATTTTTAGTATGGTTCAGAATCTGTATCACTTGGTATATATTTAAGACCACCTGGATAGCATACATAACAAAACATGACGAAATCAGTCGCCGCAACAAGGACCCCGCCACCCCCGCGCTTGTGGTCGCAGGTCACATAGGCATCACAAGTCATTTTCTTTATATCATGATATATTTTTTTCAAATTTTAAACGAAATATAAGCATTTCATTGGGCGATATAATAAATCAAACTGTAATACATGATGCTATCCAACTCATATTAATTCAGGATTTAAATAAAGACGAGATTCCCAGATGTGTGGCATATTATATGTGGTCAAAAATAAAGCCAGACAGTCAGATTTTATATCTGGCAAATGAAATTTGATACATTAACAAAATATTACCTCATTGTTAGCCCGAATTCTTATTTCCGTATGTATGATAGGGTTTAGGCAATTAAAAAGTTCATATTGTTGCATGTTAAGTGTTTCTATAACTTTTCGTATGCATACCATTTTCATGATAGACTAATGATAGTTGGACATATGAGTATATCTTCGATCTATACATATATATTTCAGCATAAAGCTGGAAATAAAGAGTTACTTCATGGTATTTTCTTTTATAGGTCAAAGTTTAAGAAAACCTGTTTGACAAAATATTGCAAGCTACTTTTTTTAAAGCTAATTATAAATATGAATATGTGTGTGTGTGTCATCTTCCTTATCGAATCTCTTCCTTGAGCTTTGTTAACATTTTGTTTTAAATTAAAGGAACATGTAAACATATCTGGTTTTTAAGAAATTTTAAATTGTTTGTTTTGTTGGGTTAACGTCCCATCGACAGTATTTCAGTCATTATAGATATGTCTACTTGAGATAGATACAGTCCAGCCACACTGCAATATTACGCCGAAGACATGTGGCATGATACCAAGCCCAGTCACATTATCCTGACACAAGGCCAACCAGTCCTCGAATACCCTTATGTGCTAAGTGCCAAGCAAGGGAGCTTTACCAGTGCCAAATGTTTATGCAATCTTAATGCTTAAATTGTACTTAACGTATAGATGAAAACGTTGTTTTTAGATGACGATAATCTGGTGATACTGGAAGGTAGCACAATAAGTGATAACAATTACATCAATGCAAGTTACGTCAATGTAAGTTAGATTTATACATATGAATAATGACACCCTGTTATTGGAATCTGTTGACTAATTAAATATAGTGTCATGATGCATTCAGATCATTATTTTTTCACATCTTATCCATCAGAAGCAAATAGAATAGTTAATCCTTTCGGTATCCACGAAACTAATTTCAACATTAAAACTCTGTCAATTTTGTAGTTTCTAAACTATTATCCTACGATCGATTGGGAAATTCAATTAATATTATAACCATCTATGTATACTAAATTCGCGCACTTGGGTAGATCTAGTCAATGGAAAAATTCAAGTTGAACGCTAAACGGACGTTGCCCACAAACCAACCTTCGAATTAACAGTCGGATACGTTACCACTAGATCAAGGTGCCCTACAAATGAAAATATTCAGTCTGTAAAAAGAGTCGCATGGGCACGAAAGTAAATGTGAAAAATCATAAAACAGTACACGGAAAATAAAATGTCTATATATACGTTTTATAGTTCTAAATATGTTCGTATAATGTTATTGCCTGTAATTGAAAAAACATCCTTTTCATGGAATTATACATTGGGGGACTTTGAGTCTGTAGGTAGATATTGGTAGACACAGATCGAGCTGCGTTAAACTTATAGATTCGAACATTTCATTGATATGTTGAATTACAGATATGGCAAGCTTCAGCAAAAACGTGTATGAGATAATTGCTAAAAAACTTCTTCTAATTTACAATTTCCAGGGATTTAATAAGGAACGGGCATATATTGCAACCCAAGGTACGTTAAACTGTTATATGATATTAAAGTAATTATTAAAATGCACTTTAAAACTAAATTTTTTAGCAAAGCATTAATTTAACGGTATAACCATAAACTATCTTGCGTATGCCAAGTTGGTGTATTTTTCAGCAGCTGCATTGGTGTCATTTTGTTTTCATTATTTATTAAATTGACTATTGATGAGTTTAGGATCGATTCAAAAAATTATATCATTAGTAGCTTAATGATAAATGCTAAATTACAGAGTTGCATGAAAAGATCCGCTGAATGAGAAAAGAATATCTTTATGTAACGTCTACCTACCTGCTAAGCCATCTACAAAGCTTCACTTAAACATTGAAAATCCGAATGACCCTACCGGGATTTGAACCCACGCGGTGAGGGACTGAGAGAGTGTTAAATGTTCATTATTTAAAAATAAAGCCACCTCATAATGACTGAAAACATTTAATATCGATGCAAATAAATTATATCTCCTTACATTAGTAGCTGTAATGATAAACTGCTAAAAATTACGATTGAGTTCCATAAAAAATAGAATATGATAAATATATTAAAATTTCAAGTTAATTCAAGTTAAATACATATGCAAAACATTCGTTTCACAATATAGAAAGTGAAAACAATCAGTCTCTGGTTTGTTTGTATTTTTGTTATCATTATTCATTAGGGCCGATGAATAACACCTGAATGATTTCTGGGAGATGGTATGGCAAACCGATTGTCGAAAAATCGTCATGCTGACGAACCTTAGGGAGCAAGAAAAGGTTATGATAGTAACTCTTAAGGATTTGTTTTCTAATTTATGAAAATCATATAATCAAGGCAAAAAATACGAAATGAATTACTAATACATTTTGTACTTGTAGTAGTAATAATAATAATTAAAATAATGAATAAAATGTAGACTTTTTTTTCAAAAAGACACACAAGCATGTGATGCATTTGTAATTTTGTTTCTGACTGCTTTTTCATTGAAGGAGTGAATATACTCGAAGCAAATCAGGAATAGAACCAATACGTTGTAAAGATACGTTTTTATCTTACAGACCAAATGTGAGCAATACTGGCCGGATAGCGGGTCCCAGATATTTGGTGACGTTACAGTTAGAATGGTGGATGAAGAGATCTTTTCTGAATTTGTTGTTCGAACTTTGGCCTTGTATAAGGTTTTGTTTTTTTATTATATGAGGTTGAACAATATACAATAACATAAAGCCACAATAGCTCATCAATAATGTATATATAAAAGCTGACGAACCATGATGATATTTAACGCATGTTTGAACGTTTTTTGTTTAAACATTTTTTAAAGAAAATGTGATTGATTCATTGTGACAAATGAGTTTCGTATGACAAACCTATGTTTCGTTATAATTGTTCAGTTTTAAAATAAGTAAGCACAATTATATTTTTTTCTTTACTTTTTTTTTCATAATATTGCTAGATATTTCTTATTTAGGTGGAAGGAAAGGAAAGATTCGTAACTCTTTTTCATTTCACAACTTGGCCGGATAAAGGTGTTCCAAGGTATGCATCCTCATTAGTACACTTTCGCAACAAAGTAAAGCACTCAGAATCGAATGCACAAGGTCCTACAGCTGTCCATTGCAGGTAAGCCAGTTTGAATCACATTTTGGTTGATAGAATTACTTAAATCATTCTCATAACGTATTAGAACCCATATAAATGAGCATCCATCTAGATGAGAATAACTACGTCTATAAGGATATTATTATCATTATCATTTTAGCTTTCTGATTAAATAGATTGGAACATACTCGAAAATTTAGCATAAAAAATCCGCTTATAAAACATTCAATATGCCACTCCTGCAAATGAACAATTTCAATTATTTTCTTTCAAATGGAATATTCTATACAACAATGGTTAATGATTTCATCACATATAATATTGGTGTATTATTGGTATTATTGCAGTGCTGGGGTGGGTCGGACGGGTACGTACATAGCACTTGATTATCTTATTGACCAGGCCCAGACTCTAGGGTACGTGACCGTGGTTGACTGTGTACGGGCTCTAAGGACACAGAGGATCAACCTTGTGCAGACACTGGTACGTCTTCCTTTTCCATAGACAAATAAAACCTTAATCATTAAATAAATATGTTGATTTTCCAGAGAGAAATAATACAGTAAACAATTAAATTCAATCTTATTAAATATTTCGGCAAACATTTGCCTTATTCATGTATTTTCTTTTACTTGAGAAAGGCAAATTTTTGCCGAAATATTGAATAAGAGTGAATTTAATGGTTTAATAATCATTAAATATTATGAAAAGAAAAAAACTTTTCCTACCATTTTAGTCTTAATCAGTCGCTATTTCAATAAAGAGAAGATCATTCTGTTGACGTTCAATCCCTTTCTTATAAATATATGGCCTATACCTCAAAACTGATACTGAAGACTATAGGATATATGAATTACTACATTTGCTTAAAAGAAAAAATTTGCTGTCAAATGCCAGGACCAGTACATATTCGTCCACCATGCCCTTGTGGAGGCACTGATGTTATCCACGTCCGCCCTGCCTGCTGCCAAGTTTCCAGAAGCCTACAGAGAACTGCTTCAGACAGACCCTCTCACAAAAAAGCGGAACCTGACATTGGCTTTTGAAGTAGATACACATATATTTTGTCTTATTCTAACAGTGATATGCTTATTTCTATTTGCATTTTATCACAAGTCAGGCAGTTTAATAACATACAATACGAGAGTGTTATGTCGTCATTCTCATTGCATAGGACGACATAAATAAATACAAATGTACATAATTAGAACTAGATCAGTATTTCTAAAACAGATCTTTTCAAGTTAGGTGTTATCATCATTTAAGATATATATAAAGCATCGTGATTGAATTTCTCTGTTCCTTAATCGTGGTAAAACAGAAATATTCTTTGGAAATTTATCTTTTCTGTGATCTATTCATTATATAAAAAGACGCTTTAAAATCAAAATGATCTTATTTTCTCATCAATCTAGATGTTACGAAAAATGTCCCCAGTACACGACGAATTTCAGTATGTTAATGCTAAAGACATCGCAAACAGGAATAAGAACAGATATTCAAACATACTACCAGGTGCGTTGGTAAACCTCTCCAATTTGTAAGAGATAAAAGTGATTCATGTTTTGCCTAGCTTGAATTTAGTTGAATATAAAACACAATGAAAGTAAAGATAAAGACCGTTTACATATTTACATCCCCACAAACAACAACAACAGCAACAAACGTACATATACATGTATATGGTTATGAACTTTTCACAGAAAAAATAACCGAGTATTTGTATTGGATATATAACTGATGAGATAGTTTTGCTTTTAAACGGTTAATTACTTCTAAATATATGTCATGATTCTAACCCTGTAAAACTATTTGACATTTATACGCAAAGTAAATTATTTTCTACATAATTTTATAACTTATGCAGAAATATGTTATTTTAGCTTCTTTTTTCAGTTGCTGAATACATGCCAACACTTAGTGGAACTGGTCAACAGGAGACGGATTACATCAATGCTGTGTATTTATCGGTAAACAAAACAAAATGAACTATTCATGCGTATGGTATTGAATAAATTAAATATTGCCTTAAATGTAACATGAAGGAATAAGGAAGCAAGAGGGCCGTGATGGCCCTATATCGCTCACCTGAGTACCACCGCTCTAAAGGCAATCTTTAGAGTTTCATGAAGATTGTGCCAAAAAAGTAGCCCCTAGAATGTTCGCTTAAAAGGTTTTCCAGAGACATGACCTCTTGACCTACTTTTTGACCCACATGACACAACTTCGAAATTGCCAAGATTTTATGGAAACAGACATTCCGGCCAAGTTTCATGAAGATTTGGCCAAAAAATGTGGCCTCTAGATTGTTAACCAGGTTTTTTATTTCCCGCTGCCTTCGGCCTCTGTCCGTCCTTCCATCCCACATTTTTGTCCGGAGTATTTGAGATATCAGCTCGATACTACATAAGTAGATAGATCTCATTGTTTTTTGTCCGGAGCATAAGTAAAAACGTATTTGAGGTATCAACTTGATACTCCATCAGTGGTTAGATTCATTGAGGAGGAATGCAGTGCCAAAGAATGATAACTCTACCTTTCATAATTTTTGAGTTATTGCCCTATTATCAGACATTTTTTGTCCGGAGAAAAACCCAAAAGGTTTTTGAAAGGTCAACTTGATACTGCAGAGCTGGATAGATATATTGAGGAGGAGTGCAGTGCACAAGAATGATAACTCTACCTGTCTTAATTTTGATTATTGCCCTTTATTATTTTTCAGACTTATTTTTGTCCGGAGCAAACAAAAGTTTTGGGTATCAATTGAAACTTCATAGGTGGATAGATCTCATTGAGGAGGACTGCACTGCATAAGAATGATAACTCTTCCTTTCATATTTTTTTTTAGTTATTGCCCTTTGTTATTTTTCAGGCTTAATTTTTGTCTGGAGCAAAATTCGAAAAGTATTTGAGATATCATCTTGAAGCTTTGTAGGTGGATAGATCTTATTGAGGAGGAGTGTAGTGCACAAAAAATGATAACTCTTCCTTACATTATTTTTGAGTTGTTGCCCTTTATTATGTTTCAGGCTAACATTTTGTCACAGTGACCTTCACATTTTACCCGTAGACCTCAAAATAGGGGAATAAGTAGGTTTTCACATGGGTTTTATATCTATTATCACTTCAAACATCAGTCTTCATTACAAAAAAATATTCTACATAAATATTCTACACTCCATTACATCTTCTAAAGAGCAAGTATTCGGCGGGGGATGGCCATATCAACATGGCTCTTTTCTAAGATTTGACCCTGTGACCTACTTTTAGCCCCCGCCTAACCAAAATTCGAACATGTCCAAGATTTTATCGAGACAATTATTTTGAACATGTTTCATGAAGATTGGGCAAAAAAAATGTGGCCTCTAGAGTGTTTACAAGCCAAACTGTTGACGACGTACGACGGACGCCGGACGACTTACTAAGGGCCATGACAAAAGCTCACCCTGAGCACGCTGTGCTCAGGTGAGCTAAAAATAAATCATTAGCTCGACTATTCGAAGAATATGAGAGCTATTGTAGTCGCCCTGGCGTCGGCGTTGCTGCTTTTTGTTGCAGTCTTGCATGCAAGTTACTACCAACCTTAAATCTCAATAACTATTTATGGTATTGAATTGAAAGTTTATAAATATGTTCAGGGGCATCAGAAAGCCAAGGTAGATGACTCTTGACTGAATTTGATATGAATTATGGCCCCTTTTTAACTTAGAAATGTTGGTTAAAGTTTTGCATGCAATAGAAAATTTGGTTTAAGTTTTTCATGCAAGCTACTATCCAGTTTGTATCTCAATAACCATTCATGGTATTGACTTAAAAGTTTATGAATATGTTTAAGGGCATCAGACAACCAAGGTAGATAACTCTTAATGGAATATATTACAAATTCTAGCCCCTTTTTAACTTAGATTTTGGTTAAAGTTTTGCATGCAATAGAAACTTTGGTTAAAGTTTTGCGTGCAAGCTACTATCCAGTTTGTATCTCAATAACCATTCATGGTAAAGTTTATGGATATGTTTAGGGGCATAAGACAACCAAGGTAGACAACACTTGATGGATTTTTTTTACAAATTTTGTCCCCTTTTTAACTTAAAAAATTTGAATAACGTTTTGCATTCAAGATACTCTCATGCTTATATCTCAGTATCCAGGCATGCTATTGATTTGAAACATCTTTAATATGTTTTGGGGTATCATACTTTCATGGTAAATAACTCTTGATATAATATGTAACAAATTATGGCCCTTTTTTAATATAGAAATTTTGGTTAAAGTTTTGCATGCCAGGTACTTTAATGGTTATATCTCAGAGTCCATCTTCTATCCAGCTTATGTCTCAGAAATTGCTTGTGGAATTGACTAGAAAGTTAAGGAGTGTCTTCAGGGGCATCAGAAAACCAAGGAGGTAAACGTTTGGACTGAATTTTATGCAAATTATGGTCCTTTTGTAACTTAGATTTTTGGTTAAAGTTTTGCATGCTCAGTGTTTTTGTGCTTATGTCTCAGTAACTAGACATGTGATTGATTTTAGACTTCATAAAAATATTAAGGGGTATCAGACTATCAAGGCATATGATTTTTGACTATTATTATGTACATAGTATGTGAAGGGCAAGAATTGAAATAGATTTCATTTGATTTACTATCAAGCATTTTGAATAGTCGAGCGTGCTGTCCTTAGACAGCTCTTGTTTTATTATGCGATTTCAAACGTGGCCTTAAATTCACACAATCGCTGTTTCCTATTATTCAGTCATACAAGGAGAAGAAAGCGTTTATCGTGACTCAGCTGCCCCTTGAAGCCACGATACCAGACTTCTGGCGACTTGTGTACGAACATGATGTCCACACCATCGTCATGTTGAACCATGTCTCACAGGTTCAGGTATAATCGTCATTTCATTCACAAAGAGACATCCCCAGATCATGTCTGTTGAAAAGCATACACTCTTTTCACTAATTAGTTTCAACTCGTTGTTTCGTATAGATTTTAAGTGGCTGTACATTCGTATTATTTCAGATCTCGACCAAACGAGAATAATCTTATGTTTTAAACAATACGTGAGAATTGTCAAACAATTTTTAGAGAGAGGGGGGTGTTATATTAGCCATAACTTTATTGAACTATACAATAACTACTGTTGTGTTATTTCATATATACCTCAAATATTGTATCCCTTGATTTGATATGTTTCAAAACTAGGTAAGTCCAAAAAGCCATTTCAGAGAATTTGCAATTATCTATATGAAAATATATACTTCTTGCGTTATACTCAGAGATATGAGGAAAGCCAAATAATCAATGGTCGATACACCAATATCATTTGTGTTATACATTTGATAGTAAATGATACTCACATGTAAAGTTAACCATCTTTACTAAGGCCCAAAACATAGAAATTGGGTTTTAATAATTAAAAACAACAACATGCAAATATCAGCATTATGGAAAACAACACGACATGGCAACATGAATAATATATGTTTAAAGCGACCAGCTCACAACATAATTTTGACGTCGGTAGCTGACGTTATTGACGTAATTATCATCAGATTAAGTCCGTTCTGTGTCCTGAATTGTCTCAGCCATTTTTCAAAATACAAATGTAAATTATACTAAATTTCAAACACCTTGTCATACCAAACGGCCGGTACAAGGGATCTGAAAATAATTGTTTAAGATTAAACGTCAGTTTTAGTGTAAAACTTCATTTAGGCTAATTTATTGTTTGTGCGTTATTTATCTTTTTACTATAGTGTCACATAATTCTTAGCTTACTTTTATACACATTATCAAGTTAAATTTAGATTAATATTAATTTTTATTGTCGTGCACCGAAGTTACTTTACCATGATATGCAAATAGATCGTGCATGAAAATTTGTAACAATGTTATCTTTTGTAAATAATACTTTGAAATAAAATACCCGCTCAAATCATGATCTACAAACGTGTTTTGCAGCTTCACTACAAGATGTACGAATTCAATGCTTATGGTGTAAAATAAAAATAAATTAGGCATTTAAAAAACTAAACCCTGATTAAACAAATACTTTGATGGTTACATATATATATGCATATTAAGGTATCACAATTGGATTATGTGAATCAGTATAAAGAATGTATGCTGTATACCCAAGTTTTAAATATAGAAAACGGACATATACTGGCCTGAGGACGAAAAGACTCTGGTGTACGGATACAACACTATCAAACATTTGGGCAATGAGTCTTTAGGAAGTCACCGTGCCATTCGTTTGGAACTTTTGTCTCCATATGAGGTTTACATTCTTTTTATTTTCAATCATATTTACATTCTAAGCTAAGTTTTATACTTTTGATTAATTTTCAGTTTCTAGGCTGTTTAACATGTGCCTGAGCAAGAGCAGTTAACATAATTCAAATAAAGACGTCATTTTTTTTATTTTTTATGTATAATCTTTGCACTTGCCATAGTAATCAGCAAGTTTTCTCAACTTCCACCAAGGCGCCGTGGTCCAGTGGTAACGTATCCGATTACGGATCCGAAGGTTGTGGGTTCGAACCACGTTGGAGGCAAGAACTCTTCATGATCTTCCCGGTCGCAAAGTACTGGTCCAACCCAGGAACCGTCGAGAAGGATTAGTATAAGTTGTAAGAACTTGTTTCCCAATCGACGTAAAATAAATAAGTTTAAACTAAACTTCCACCAACCATACGAGTACTTAAGTTTAAACTTAGTTATTTTACGTCAATTTGGAAACAAGTTCAACTTATACTTATTCCTAGGTTTGACTATTACTTTACGCATGGGAAGGTCATGAAAAATTATTGCCTCCAACGGGGTTCAAACCTACAGCCTTTGCGGTCGGGTATGTTACCACTGGGCAAAAGCACCTTATCGAGCTCAAAGTAATACTTATATTCTTTCAAACGTTTTACAAACATTTTTGTGTTTGTAACATTCGTTATTGTTATTTGAGGTATATATAGTCATATACTTACATTAAAAACAAGAGGAAGGTTAAAATATGTTACTTCCGTATTCAAAAATGGAAGTATGACATCATAACTGTTGTTCTAATTCTAAACAGATTTTCTTCAAAAATTCAGTCCATGAAAGATGAATAAAAGTATTTTCGTTTTCCATTGTTATATGAACACGTGTTAGAAATAACAGAACACACAGAAACATTCCCAATGAGCTCACTCGTTCTGAACATATATATCCTTCCAGACACGGACAATAAAGCAGTTTCAGTGTGGGGGCTGGAAGCCTGACTCCACCGTTCCTGATGATCCCTCGACTATTTTACTGCTCTTGGAAATTGTGCAGGCATGGCAGCAGCAGACTGGAAACCATCCTATCCTCGTCCATTGCATGTATATATATATATATATATATATTATATATATATCGTATTGCAATCTAAAACATATGTTAAGCTTTTCATATTACATGTATAACGATATATTAATGTTTTTAAATTTAATGTTTACTGTTGGATAGTATTACTAGATTTCGGATTTTTTTTGCTAAAAAGTACATATAAGTTAATTGATCATTCATTATCCTAATTAGATAGTACGTAAGTGGTATAGTATTGCTTGAAGGCACTTTATTGGAACAACAGATTGCTTCTGTTTGCTTTTAAAGTTGTTTTTTTTTTGGTGGTTTTTGGTAGTTTCCCGTTTAAATTCGTTATTTCAACTAACCCTAAAACGATTTTAGGCTTTCATATTATGATCTTTCGGTTTTATTGGTGTAGACATAATTTTTAATATTTTTGCAAGATATATGATTAAGTTTTAATTCTTTAGGTATATCTACAAGGCGGCAACTATTATATATTTGTGTTTTGTTGAATTACCTCACTTCAATTCATTCTAATCCCAGTAGAAAGGATATTAATCTTTCACAAAGTACCTCTGTTGAAAGCGCTGTCTGTCAATCAGTCTATTACCTTTTTGTAATACACGGCAGTATTTAAATGCGCTGTTTATATCTGGTCGTTACCAAAGTTGGAATAAATTGGTATTTCTCCACTGGTACATGCTGCAAGTCAGTACATTCAAAACACTTAATTGCATTCTTACACAGATTTCATAGCGCTTTCTGGTGAGATTGGCGAACCTGCTGACCAGGTAGTAGTCATAGAAATACGATAAGTTATTTTATTTGAATTTACTACTACACGCAAAAAACCCCCAAAACATTGCGTTCTTTACATTTACTTTTACGATGAACTATACATGTAGTAACTAGTTGTAGGTTTAGGCTGACATGACGAATTTTTAATAGGGCATTTGGATAAGTTTGGATTCTAATATTTAGGTGGTTATATTTAGTTGTTTTTCTATCTCTGATTCTCAAATTAATTTAGTGTTAATCATTGAAAACAATAATTCGTAACAACCATTTTCAAATCGGCTCAGTGTTAATTCTATAGCTTAACTTTAATTTATCAAATCATGCGACTAGGAAAGTCATAAGGGAAATTTTAGTTTAACATATCGAGGGGTGAGAGCGAAACTAGGATAAGTGCATATAAATATATAAGCAATTTGCCTAGTTTTGCTCTAAGCCCTCGATATATAGTTATTTAGATCGCTCGGACACGTTACAACATGACTGTGACTTAAACATCTATATAATATGGTAAGGCAAAGAATATGTTTATATTAATAAAACAGAGAAAAGTGATTAATACTTTTGAAAGGGAGATAGTGCAAGTCATTACAACTGGAACTTTTATTATAATTATTGCTTAATTTGGACGACATGGGCAGTGTCATTGGCAGGTTTTGTGTTGTATTTAAAATTTTGAGAAGAACAAGGAAAACTTCAATAAACTAAATACTACAGGAACGGAGCCGAGAGGAGCGGCTTGTACTGTGTGATATCGGCGGTTCTTGAGAGGATGAAGATCGAGCAGGACGTGGCTATCAGTCAAGTGATAGAGGAGATGAGGAACTGCCGGGAACAGATAATCTCTTCCGAGGTACTGTAGTAACTCATGGGAATAATATTGTAACAGTCATTATTCATATTTCAAAATACACGCAAGGTTGATCACATTTAGATTTATTTCTGGATACGTGCAGTCTTTCATACAAATAATTCAGGGCTATACATTTTATCAAAGGCAAGTACCTTCTGCAATAAATAAACAATTGATGGTCTACACGGCAATAATAAGAACACCTAGATTCAGTGGTGAGAGTTTACAACATTTATATCTTGAGGTAATAGATTAACAACTTATATTTTTCTACAGTAACAGCTATTCACCTTAATATCAGTCCGATGAAGTATTTCACTATGTGAATTTAAAATATCAGACACGTATGTACGTATATTTTTACAGGTTCAGTTCCAATTTTGCCACGAGGCCGTGATCGCATTTTGTGAGCAACACGACACGTACTCAAACTTTTCTGCCTAGAAACCTGTCGACTGTCGTAGAAGGAATACATTAAATCGTGGCTCCTGGTGTTTACATACTTTACAAGACGCAGTTTGTATATTTTGTAAATGACGTTGTATATATTTACATGTGAACCTAAAAGACATATTATTTTTTGTATAATTGTTGATTTTTATAGCACTCATGCAAACAATGTGTTCTTTTCTCAGATACATCATGTGTAAAGAAATATACAAAGATATTTTAAGTAAGATTTGGTATATTGATTTTGATATATTTGATTCGCTTTTTCATCTTGATAATGAATAATTTCTTATAATGGAACCACATACATCATCTTATGTGTATATGCAATTGTACTTCTTAACATTTATTGGCTATATGGTCTCATCTTGTCAGAGATCTTTAAAAACATTATCAGTGGTGATAAATTCAGTTTTAAATGTTTTGTTTAAAACGGTATGTGTAAAAACAATTATCGGGAACTGCATGACTTATTGATGTTTACCTTAAATACAGAACTGTAAAAAATATTGAGAGAACTCCTTGTCAAAAGTAAAACAATGTGAAGATTATTCTAAATCAAATATTGTTTCAGACAATATCTGTGAACTTGATAGATTGATCTTGATATATGATATGTGTTATTTGTATTATTATTTAATAAGACAATGGAATGAACATCAAATACTGCTCAATATTCTTATGTTACCTTTATTCCTCTCTCTTTCACTCTTTCTGATCTCTTTACGCTAATTATGCCATTGATGGTAAAGGTAATTTATGTTGTATGTGTGCTTAAACAATCCCATCGTCTTACAATTAATTTGGTATGTGTTTAATTATTTAGACAATGTGAGTAACTATATCTTCAAAATGTATAGTGTCGTACTCCAATTGTGGAAACTTTTTCTCAATTTAATATTATATTTAACTATTCGATGTAAAATAATTACATTGTCGCTGCATATGTTTGCAAAAAAGAATGAATTTTAATGCATAACTAACCAGATTTTTATTTATTTTATTTTGTTTCACGTATTATCTGCTGTGCATTGGTCCAATGTTAACTAAGAACTTGAACGTAACTATTCCTACAATAAATGGTATAGGTAAAAGAGACAGTGTTATTTTAAAACCTTTGTTACGAGAATAAAAATGACATACCGCCATGGTTTTTGGGGAATATGTTGTTTAAGCCAATTTCGCATCAGCTGCGCGATAGTTTAAGGGGTACACTACAGTTAAATGACAATCTCGGCTGAGCCGAGCTGGAGTCTTCAAAGTCGAGCCACTCTAAAATCCTTGACACACGCAATAAGATTTTTTTATCAGAGAGTGATAAAAAGCATCTGAAAATGCATAAAAGTAGGTTCACACTGGTATTTGGCCCTCTGTTAGCTTTTTTGAGAATTAGTTTTGTTCGCGAAAACCGATGACAAATATGCCTAAAATGGCTTTACATCGTAATATCAGTAGTACAAAACGCGTAGTATACTTGTTTTTTTTTTTTTTCAAAAAGATAGTATATCCGAAAAATAAAACGATAAATACCACGTTTCCAGGCCGAATTTTCACAATTTGTTAGCATACATACTGTATTTCATGAATTTAATAATTACCTTTAAACTTTTTTCCATCAATATAAAATGGAATTCAAAATTCTTTGCCATCATATTACTGACGCACGGCCAATCTGTTCATATAAGAAACGATGTAAAAATCTAAATGATCTACATAAAATCATATCCACGACACCTTTTCTGTACATAATCATTATGTCGATGATCAAAGAAATAAATGCTGTGTAAACCAAGTTGATTATTTATCACATGCTTAGTTCTTGTTTTGCATATTTGAATTTTACCAAATCAGAATTGTGACTCATCATTGAACTGAAATATCTAATTGGAACATGTACCTATGTATCAAGTGATAAAATAATCATTGAGCTATCTTTTTTTTTTAATTTGCACGATTATTTAAAAAACGCTTGAAAAGCAGGATCACCTGCAGTTTAAATACTGGACAAGAAATGACACACTTACTTATTAACAGCACTTAAGTGTTTGCCCTGTATTATAAGTACATGATGATGTTTTGAAATAAGTTGATGTACTGACAAACATCTTAATTTTAGTAAAATGTGTTAACAGTAAATTAAACAGCATGTCATTTTAAGGTATATGATTTCTATCCTGAGAAATTGTTGCTGTATTCTCATACATACTACACAATGTAAAAATATCACACAGATGTCTACACTTCATTAATCACACCAGTTTTGCAATATAAATATAATCACGTATTTGACTTAAACTTTATCTATTTTATATCGATTACGAAAGAAGTTATCACAATTTATATTAATCACTTTCGATGGCTCTGGTGATGGCGTAAATGACATTATTGAGTGAAGAAACTGGAGACCCCGAAGAAAACCCACGTGTCTGGACGGACTACCACTGTACCCTCTCACGTACGTGACCAGGGATCAATATTGCATTATTCCTTACAAATAAGCATATGGTTAACATGTGTGTTAATTTGATGTTCAATATTCCAAATGTAATTGCTATTTTGGGTGTGCCTATTTCTTTCTGTCTAATGGTCCCAGAGAGAAGAATGTGGTATTTTAAAAAAACATATCACATTGTAAAATGTTTAGTAACCAATCTATATTTTTTTCCAAAACATTGTTTTCGCTAATCCAATATATCTCCAAAATATGTATTCGAATTTCTATGAAATAAATGTGCACACAATGTAGTTATAGTTCAGTATTATATTATGAGATTCACAAAAAAGCTTTCACAGTATGTATAATATCTACATATTAAGTTCCACTTGTTCATGAATCATTTTTAAATTTAATTATGACATTAAACTTAATGGGATGGTGCAATGTTAATGTTGTTTTATAATAACATTTTTTTCTTTCTTTGGAATAATGTACTCTGATCATAACGATAAGAATCCTGAAATGCATATATAACATTTGATGAGTGGGTACACGATTCACATGGCATGTACAGATTGATATTGGGAATGCAAAGATGCACCACTGCGTGATTATGTATCATATGATGTACTCTTAAAGATATCAACTGTGATAATCAGGGGTGGCACAGTTTAAGATTTAACCGGTTGTCTTTGTTTCTTTGTCCATTAAAGTCTTAATTAATGGGATGGGATAGAATTTGATACAAATTTAACCCTCTACCTCATGAATATTCATATACAAATTGAACATTGAATTGTAAATGAATTCTGCTGTGGAGAATGTGAGCTACATTATATTAGCAAACAGAGGAGACCCTGACCAGACTGCTCCTATATGAGCTGTCGGATTTGTTCTGTTTGCCAATTTGTTTTAAGTATATATGAAGTAAAGGTTTAAAATATACAGCTGTAGATATAAATGTTGGAATAAAAGACTAATAAAAAACATAACCTAGAGAATAGTGCCTTGTTATATTTTAACACATTTCATATTAAAACAAATGGATATGGAATGAAAGTAAATACCCAGACTGAATCCGCCAATGAAAACGTAACTTATAAATGCAACACTCTTCAGCGCGGAGGATTCAAAGTCAGGTAAACAATTTAAAAAAAAAAAGACTGCGTCCGGCAGCTGTATAAACAGCCTTGATGATTGGTTTTAAAAACGTGATGTGACCAATGAAATGGCGTAATATGACAAACCCTTAAACAATCAATTTCAGCCGTAATATCACACGGCCTTTAGATAACCTATCAATCGGCTGAAGGTATTCGTACCACTACCAGTGCCTCAAATATGTTTTAAGCTCATGTTGAGCAAGCAGTCTAATGATATTTTATTTGTTTCAATGAACTACATGTCACTGCCTGTCTACCCGCCATGTTCCCTTTGGGGCTGAATTTGAAGGCAAGCCGTCGCTGCAAAAAATATTTTCCTGGTGACTGTAGCACGAAACGATTTTTTTTTAGTTCTTTTGATAAATATAGAGAAATATCAATTGATTTTAGACTAAATAACGATTTCAGGAATTTGGTTTTCCCAATATATCAAGTCGATGACAAACTTAGTTACAATGTTCAAAGCATTGCAGAATAGCATTAAAGAACAATTGTTTATTTCCAAAGATTAGTAGAACAATCATTATTTTCATGAAAGGCACAGCATATTTCCAAAGAATATCATTTTGATACATCAAGTAAGGAAAACATCAATGTTCTCATGAGATGAATTAAAAACTTAAATTTCATTGAAACCAACACTTAACCTCTATATAATGGTTTTGCATTTCATGATGAAGAGCATGAAATCAACCACAGATGAACAGCAAACAGCTGGAAGACTGCCTCAAATTGAAGTTCTCTCCTGAATTAAAATCTTAAATATTAAGCAGTAGTGAAAGTGCAGTAGAACACCAACGATTTCTTTTTATACTTTCTATAAATATTTGTTTAAAATCATGAAGCAAAAGATAACAGTAGTAAGTAAATAAAGATAGTTTCTATATCAACCTGATTATAACATTATTTTGTATTACCTGAACTACTTAATGGTAGGGTTTGTCTGTCGACCTCCTATGTCTCTATGCCGACCTTTTTTTTTTTCTAATGGATCCTTTCAAACGTCTTACTTAGAATGTAGGGCACAACATGATTGAGAAGGTACTTTGTACATTCTGTGAAAGCTTGCTTGAGTAAGAAATTAATGAATTTACTGATCATATGCATATATTCTTTAGTGCTGCCACATTGCAGTGTCACGCCGAAGACATGTGGCATAATACCACATCGTCACATTATCCTGACACCGGGCCAACCAGTCCTGGAACTATCCTTCTATGCTGAGTGCCAAATAAGGGAGCTATGCCAGTACCATTTTTACAACTTTGGTATAGAAAATGATAATCAAGAAGAGAAATGAATATGTCAGCATTACCCGTCATCATGATTCCTTCATAGGTTTGCAATGACAGGAACATTTTCACCTTTTCAGCTTTGTTGAAAAAAGCTCGATGTTAAACGCCCTCGTTCCAATTGTTTAAGTAGGCAAGAAATTCATCTTGTAAGAACTGTAAAAAATAACACTTTTAGCCCTGAGCACAACGTGCTCAATGTGAACTTTTGTGATCACCCTGCGCCCGTCGTCAACAATTTGCTTTAAACGACATCTTTTAAACCGCTAGACAGAATTTGATTAAGCTTGGCAGGGATGATCCTTGCGTGAACCTTCAAAAAAGTTGCTAAAATAAACTTGATCCATGAAGAACTATGGTTGCCATGGCAACGGAAAAAATGAAGAAAAAAAATCTCATTCAAAACTACTGGCCAGAATCTCATTCAAAACTACTGGCCAGATTTCAAAAAGTTCTAGTACAGATGTTCCCTGGGTAACCCTCTACCAAGATTGCTAAAATTATTTCGATCCATAAAAACATGGTTGCCAGGGGCGGGGCTAATTTGCCATATATGTATATAGTGAAAACTTTTAACGACACCTACTCTGAAACCACTGGATAGAATTTAATTAAACCTGGCAGGGATGATCCTTGGAATGAAACTTTACAATTGCTAAAATAAACTTGATGCATGTAGAACTCTAGTTGCCATGGCAACGGAAAGAAAAAAAAAGAAAAAAAACTTTAAAAATCTTCTTCAAAACTACTGACCAGATTTCAAAATAATTTTGTACAGAAGTTCCTTGGGTAACTCTCTACCAAGATTGCTGAAATTTTTTCCGATCCGTAAAAAAAACATTGGCGGGGCTAATTTGCCTTATATGTATATAGTAAAAACTATAAATGACATTACTCTGAAACCACTGGACAGAAATTGATTAAATTTGGCAGGGATGATCCTTGGGTAATTCTTCACAAAAGTTGCTAAAATAAACTTGATCTATGTAGAACTCTGGTTGCCATGGCAACAGAAAGAAAAGATATGAATCCTTAAAAAATCATCTCCTTCAAAACTACTGGCCAGATTTAAAAATATTTTTATACAGATATTCCTTGGGTAACTCTCTACCAAGATTGCTAACATCATTCCGATCCGTAAAAAAAAACATGGCTGCCATGGGCGGGGCTAATTTGCCTTGTAGTGAAAACGTTAAACATCTCCTCGGAAACCGCTAGACAGAATTTGATTACACTTGGCAGGGATTACCCTTGGGTAAATCTTCACAAAAGTTGCTAAAACAAACTTGATCCATATAGAACTTTGGTTGCCATGGCAACAGAAAGAAAAAAATATGAAAACTTTAATAATCATCCCCTTCAAAACTTACTGTCCAGATTTCAAATGTTTTAGCTAGATTGCTAAACTTATTCCGATCCGTAAAAAAACGTGGCTGCCATGGGCGGGGCTAATTTGCCTTATATGTATATAGTGAAATTTATGGAGACGTGTTCTCAATGTAGACCTTTGGCAACCAAATGAATATTACCAGTTTTTGTTTTGTTTTCATCTTTCTATGTAAATCTTCTCAAAATATGTTGGTAAGAATTTATTTTCATTTAACAGAAATGATCACATCATTACCCTCTATCAAAACTGCTCAAACAAAGCTTATCTCTTGAAAATTCAGTTTCCTAGGGATTATTTAGAAAGCAAACTTACACAAACCTGATGGCAATGATAATGTTAGTTAAGATAAAGTGAAATGATGTTTATTAACAAACTATTTTGAATGACGTGCACGTCAGGTCCTTTTTCGAGATGAATTACCCGGGTAGCGCATGAACGAATTTTCGTCGTTAAACTACTACTACTGCGAAAGCAGCAAAAAGAGCAGCAGTTCCAACAACGAAGAAATAACAACGAAGAAACAGCAATTATAACTCGTCCAACTGTTAATAGTAATCGACAAGGTGGTGGGTCAACATTTTATAGATACCATCGTGGGGTCGATAATACAATTCAATGTAATTTAATCTTCAAATGTGAAAAATTTGTAGCTAACATTATGTAAAATACCATCGAGATGCTAGTGTGTGTGAGCATCATTTTAAAGCACTTCGTTCACAGATGGGCATTGACTAAGAATACGATTTATAACTATATGTGTGTATTACGTCTACCAACACGCATCTATAGACGCATGGACACCCAATGCAACCATATGTGATTGTAAAAAAATCCCCATCACAGGCAATACTGTCACGTACTTTTTGAATTATAAAACCTGTATTAATTTTCTTTTTTTATTTGCCGTCAATTGGTTGATCACTGGTGAAGACGCCAATTTGCGAAACTGTCACGTGGTACCACAAGCACCTATTTCGGGGAAACCGTATTCTATATTCAACCGATTTCGCCGAAGATGCGTTCAGGAAAATAGCGTTTTCCCCAGCAATGTGACCTACACTTGCTGAGTTTATTTCTTAGGAAACAAAGACGTCACCAACATTAACAAGGGAGAGTAGTAATTTTTTTAAAAAATTTCTACCGATCATCTTTGAACTAGCTGTTTTAATATAAGATACAGACCTCCTACTGTAGTATTCCATTATAAGCCATAATCTTCTAAGATAAAAGAATTATGCTCATTAATATGGTGGCAGAGTTACGTAGATTAAAATGACTGCGAAATTCATATGTTTGGATAATTCCAACTGACACTCTGATTAACAATTTAAGGCAGATATGTTAAATTAAACTGACAAAATTTCCGTTTTAGTAAGTAAATACAAAAAATGGCTATGATAATTCCAAGATACGGAAATAAAATAATAAAATTAAATTATATATATATATATAAGAGAGAGAGAGCGAAAGAGAGTTACCGCCTTAGAACGGTCAGCCGGCAAAAAGACCAAATGGGGTGCAGACTTTGTAGGGCCCCAATCTTGCACTTCCTGGAGACCAATTAACGTCAGCAAAGATAAACATTTGCACACACATTGTAAGGATGAGGTCGTATCCAGTATCAACCTAGCTAAATACTCAAAACTGGGCCCTAAGTAAATCCAGCAAATATGATCAACATCACGCACTTTTAAATGAATTTAATTTGACGAAAAGCAGTTGTTCAGTTATTAATAGAGAATAGATATAAATTTGAATACAAATATTTTCCTTTGAATCAATGGCAGAAAGTATGATTAGTGCCATTTTTACAAACGATAGTGGTCATACTTAGACATAGGAAGTGGTTAAGACGAAGATAGAGATCAGAGAACTGAATACGGTTTTTACAAAACATTTAACTGTAACGTACCACCAAGATATGTCTAGTTTAACACAGTTTTTGATATAATCTCGTGATTACATTGCAGATTATAACATTGCTTTTCGGAAGTCAGCGTGGCAGTATCCAGGCGCCCACGATTCTAACTTTGCTGAGAATACTGTGGATGGGAATACAAGCCCTTCCTATGATGTTCACATACACCTGAACAGTCTGTTCTTTGTGTTTGTTTTTTTTGGTATTTATTTCCATTTAAATACTTTCATTGTTCAGATAAATCTACTTCGGGGTTGTTTTTCTTGTGTGTACATGGGTTTCTGACATACGAGGAAAAAATCTGCTTTTTATGAGAGTTATATTTTAATTGCGCATTGCGAGGGAAAAATAGGGGATTAAATGCAATAACAACTGCTTCATAATTCATAGATGGATTGATATGCCTCATACAAAAGTACAACCAAGCAACATAAAATAACGTAAACAACCCTAGATGTTAGTTTCTTACATATAATGGCATGATATCTAAACGAGAGAGAGAGAGACCTATGAGGAAATTTTCATTTGTGTAAATAATAAGGACATTAAGAGTGAAAAATATCGCTATTCAAGACATAGTGTCATGAATTATAATCGCGTTGTCCCCAGATTAATTCAGAAAAAAAATGGTGTACGATTGGATATTTTCAATGTTCTTTTTCCAAAATACTGATTTGTTTTTACTAAAGTCGTAACTTTTACTTCAAATGCATTGTGAATACGGCTCTAGAACGACATCGACTGCGGCAGTTCAGATTATACGGGTATCCGGGGAACGTCACGCTGTACGATGACGCCAATCAGACACATCCACAATACAGCATGTCTATCATATACGTAAGGGTAGACTCCATACGGCCGTACAGGAACATCACTTTCTACCTACCGACTGTCGAAGGAAATGTCGAGGAACATGAAAAAATACTCACACTGTGTGAAGTTGAAATATATGGAGGTATTATTAATTTTGTACATTTTAATATGAATCATATCAGTCTATGAATTAAATGATAGCTAGCATTATGACTTAACACATCCGTATATCTTACATGCAGTATTGCGCCGTAGAAAAACAGTTTGGCACTGCACCCATTTATATTGTAGCGTGTGCGCGGACTTCAGCGGTGGGGAAGTAAAGCCACTTAATGGATATCTTAGGCTACCTGCCTTAAATATATACAAACTAAAATATAAATGCCGCTATGAAATATACAGATGCGGCTGGAGCTTCTTTCCAAAAACTGTACACTGCGTACTGTGATGCTAATTGGCTTCAATGAGGCTTCAATGAAGCGGCTGACTATAATAAAACCCACTTCCGTTCGGGCTTCAACAACGCTTATTCACCTAATACAGGACTTCGACCCGAGCAGCACGATAAGCCCACACTCAAATGCCTATTTGAATTTGCACCTGAAGCCTATCTTAATACCCAAAGTCAAAGAATGTATTAATAAGTCGATTCGGCAGTCCAGCAATAGGATCTTATCACGAGATCGGCGTGAACAAGAATGACACAAATCTACTTTTACACCCCCTTATATAGCCAACGTACAGCGCCCCCTGTCGGAAACCGATCAAACACGGAAACTGACGACAATTACCGATGATACAAAAATCTATAATAACAATGATACTAGCTTTTATTAACGTGAGCCTCTCTACACTTAAAACATGAGAACAAATTATTTATCATTTCTCTGATTAGAATTAAAGTCAACAATCAATACAAGCACGATTAAACAAATAATGAATACCTTTGCAAACCGAAAGAGCGCTCGTCAGCCATTTGTAAACAAAGGGAGATCACTGTTACTCAAGTAAATAACCAGCACGGTAAATAAATCACCCAAACTGTATCATCGGCAAAATTCGTCACAATATCATCCTGGCACTTAGTCAACATGATTGTACATTTACGTGTTGAGTACCAAAACAGGGGATATATATATCAGTACTATTTTTATCGACTTTGTAATGTCACGGCAGTACCTCCTGTTTACGTAGCAGACGTCACTGGGGCCGATTTCAGCGGGCGTTGATGATATTAGAAACGTGTATAGTTTCTGCTGGTCAGAGTCTTAAATTTGTATGTTATAATTATGAAATCATACCACAAATTAAATTGTAATTCAATATCCAAACAAGTAAACATGTATTTCTTGAGAGAAAGTAATTACCATCATCCTTAAAAATTCAGATGGTGCAATGATTTTGAATGGTACTGATAAATTACCACAGGAAATCCAGTTGCAGCCAGTTTGTCGGCAGAGCATTCGAAGTGGAAGCAAAAGGTCCCAGGTTCGAGATCCTGCCAGGCTGTAAATTTTTTTCTCACAAGGTGACAAAATGATAAAGCCATTTCATTGCATTGGTGCTAGTACCATTGAAAATTCAAATTGCCGTCAGCATGCATTCTTAATGATATTATTAAAATTTGTTTCGCATCAGGTTGCCTCATAACAGCAATACAGAATGGAAAACTTTCAACTGAAACAGAAAATGTTGTTTCTGTTAGTTACGGGCCAGCTGTTTGACTGGTTATAAGTTAGATGACGAAGAAAACAACATCGTAACCTATATGTACAATTACACATGGGACATCCCTATTCCTGTGTGCATGTCAATCACATGCAAACTTCTGACACTTAAGAATGGATTATACGCATATTCAAGAAATAACATCGTGTATGGAACTAAAGCTGCACCAATGTGTGACAAACAGCGTCTATGTCTGGCAAACGAAAGATGGAGCGGTGAAGACCCGAATTGTACCATTATCGTTTGTGACCATCCCGGATTTTTTTCAACGGATATTATACTATTCATGATTCGTTACTGTGTACAAACGAATGGTTATTCTTCAACTCAACGATAAAAGCCGTTTGCCTGAGAGGGTTTAGTTTAAACTCCGACCTAAGCCGCCAGAGAAAATGCACCCAACATGGAAACTGGCCAGGCATTACACCACAATGCGTTTGTTTGCCAAACGATTTTCTTTGACAAACATACCTTAATATCAATGTTATTAACTCAATTTCTTTTGTAATGATGGTTTAAGTTTCATCACTGTATGTTCAAATTCATCCGAGAAATGATTCTGAACATTTTTGAATTAGAATGGTTCATTTTAAACCTCAACCCACTTACATATGTACACTGTGTGTCTTAGATATTTGAGTCATAAAGAAAGTCAAAAGCAAAATGGGCATTCCTCGGGAAGTATTTGGATTGCAGCAAATATGAAAAAGACAAATACAACCGGTATTAGGTAGAACTTAATGTCAAGCATTATAATATATAATAGTTCTAGTTTTAAAACGAATCCCATAGGAAATATTTTGTTTGTGTTTTATCAAATATGAAATATATTAAGCGACTTGACCACATTGCGAGAATAGAGTGGATACACGCCTGCTTTGTAAATTTTTCCTCCTACTTATTTGATTTGTCCGAGATACAGCCGGATAGGTACAGTCCAAAGCCTTGTTTTAAATTGAAGCAAGGACAGCCGGGTAGGTACAGTCCAAAGCATTGTTTTAAATTGAAACAAGGACATTACCTATATTAGTTTACAGGAAAAACTGTATTATCATGGAATATAATGTGCCGTTAAACTGACATTGAATGAAATTAGAATTCAGATATGATTCAGTATGATTACTTGATGCACAGTCGTTGCAAATGCAGCAAATAAAATCATTTTATTTATTTTGCAAATAATTATCAATTACATAGGTCCGACTGATGGAAGCGAATGCTCAACACAAGGTGATCTAATTATCAGTGTTACGTTTAACATCCTTCTGTGCATAATCGTCTCGGTACTTCTTGCAGGTCTTTTTTCCAGAAGAAGAGGTGTGTCTCATGAAATATTACCTTTAGTATAATTTGATTTTATAATCTATAGAAATAACGAATGATACATACTTATAATGATAATCATTATTATTAAGTAACACAATAATAATTATTACTACAATATTGTGTTTAATTTGTTAAATTTATCTGAAAGTATGAGCAATCAGCACAGCAATCGAGTGTCTACATGGATCTAGCAGTCAGAACTGCAGCATCCAACCAAGAAACAGTCTATTCGGATATATCAAGTCACCAGCACAAGGGTAAGTTTATATGAACATATACGGTAAAATTGTGATTTTTCCAAAGACTGACAGGAAAAGTGAAATGCCCGGAGAATGGCGAGGTTCAGAAACCGACAGCACGTCTTCAAATGCTGCGCCGTAGTCAAGTTACAGCGCACTTAACTGCGAATCCAAACTGCGAATCCAAAAGTTGCGGGTTTAAACACCGTTGTGTGCGTGGGTGAGCGTGTGTGTGTGTGTGTGTGTGTGTGTGTGTGTGTGTGTGTAGGGGGGTTAATAAATGTCATGCCCTTTCTAGGCGCAAGGTACTGGTCTTACCCTTTGCAGGGAAGTTCGAAAGCGATACATATAATTTGTTGTGAGAATTTGTTTTCCAATCAAAGTAAAATGAATTAGAACAGTAAGATGATGTTCTCTGCGAGACTATGAACATACCTCGGACAAGACACGATATTCAGGTTACCGTTCCTTGGAATTTCACAATTTTAAATTACATTTTGCAAAACGTCTTAATGCCCAGTTTCAGATTCAGCTGAAATTCTTAAATGCATTGCAGTTTCGTACTGCTTCTACGTGGAAAATATGGAACATTTTCGAAATAGCCTAAATTGTAATAAACACTTGCTCGAGAAACTGTGGCAAACACTTGTAATCAACACATGTATCGCTGAGTGCATTCTTCTGTGAACAGTATTTGTCAAAAATCATGTTAACAGATTGCTTAAAGATTACTATATTATGCACGTGTCTCTTGTTATTATAAGTGTCTATTTATTCAACCGAACGAGGTTAGCGAATGGTGATAAAAATGTCTAACTGGGAACATTCATACAAAACAAAACATCTAAAGCTATTTCCATGGCTTTGACACCGTGTACATTGTACTTCGCAGCATGTTTTCTTCTGTATTCGACCTAAGCAGGTCTTATTTTAGAAACTGAAACTGAACATAGACGTTATTTGTTTGATACTATACATGATTTTAAATATATTGTCACCAACACTGTATATAATAATAATATCATGTTTTTATTTCTATTAATTTTAGATTTAGAACCCAGAAGAAATCTTAAGCAAAGCTGTAACCTGTTTTTTGTAATTTTGGAGTCAAAGGAAGAAACAACGCATTCTTGTAAATTGATTATGAGATTATGAGAATTAATAAAGCATAAGAATAAACGTTTCTGGAGTGCAATCATATGGGACTGAATCTAAGGAGAAAAAAGAATAAATACGCTTAAAGAGTTCTCTCCATTTTTACGTCAAATACAACCCTTTGTCAGTTAATGGAATCTTAAACCTACCCGACTTTTTTTTCTTGTTAAGGCCAATGCAATGTAACGGCCTTGGTTTCTGTGACAATTGTGCTCAGTATAAATAATATATATTTTTTATTATGAAATACTATGTGACTCGTCTAGATCGGTAATTACATGTCATAGCGCTTACGCATCAACAGAAATCAAAACAAGTCATTGTCCCAACATCTAAAAGCGTAATAAATTAAAGGTTGCCAAGTTATCTCAGTGATATTTTTGCAAACTCAGATGACAGTGTAATCATAGAGGTATAACCGATTTTTAACACTCAACTCACGTTTTTCTCCCACCACCTACAATGTACCAATGAATAACTAGAATTGCGGTTTTAATATAAAGTCCCTGAATGTCAACATTTCTCGTGTGTTATTTGTAGCACATCACTTTATGCTACCTTTAAGTAATTCACAATGGATTTTGCATACCTGCAATAACATAAAAACTGACCCATTTAAGAAACATGAAAGTTTACGAAGAGTATATGTTTACATCCCGAAAACGGATATAACTTCCTTTATTACAGTTGATACATTGACGGCAAAATCCATAAAACATCTCAGATACAATTTTTATTTGATATTAATATGTTAACACATTTCTCTCACTCTTAACTTACTTCCTGTGTCTTCCTTATCTCAAATTAATGTCCTTATATTATATATCGAAAATTGCCCTATGTACTATTTAAGATTGGACCTGTACATTATGTTTGCTGTTGTCACTATTGTTTCATAGACAATTTATTGCATTGTATACTATCATGTTAATATTAAAACATATGCACATGTCTCTCTTATGAGAACTTCTAATTTATAAGTGTGACTTAACCATTTTTTCTCTTATTTTATAAGACATTTTTTTATATTTTGCTTGTATGATAAAAACGTAATAAAATGTCCAAAAATCTATCTCATGACTACATTGCCACGCAGTTTTTTTTACAGTCACAAAACAGATATTAACTAAGGATGATTGGTGAGGCTTCAAATCGAGGTTGACTAATATTATCATTGTCATATTCAGGAAATTTGCCAATTATACTTAAACGTCACCTTTTCAGGGGTCAGAAAGGGACGAACTATTGGAAAGGTTATAAATTTGATTAACCAATAATGTGTAAATAACGTGATTTGATATGTAGCAATTCAAATAGATAACAAATTGGTGGAAAAGAGCTTCACACCCACCAGAGTAGGACTGTATGCCTTTCAATCTAGAAATTGTTTTTACATTACGCACCACCTCACTTCTTGCTTATCAGTAATGTTATGTATTGATATATTAACGATACCTCAAAATAAAATTTACTCTATACTTAGCAACTTAATATATGAATATCAACAGCATTACATGAAGAATTACAATTTCAACTTTCAAATTCATGTTACTATAGAAATGAAACCGTTTTTTTCAAAAAATTTTATATATTAGTGTTAATAAACATAGTTCTTTGGAACAATTGTACCTGCTGAAGCGCAAAAAAGTGGCGGACAGACAGACGACAGAAATGATCCCTATGTGTCACCTCTGCTTACAGCAGGTGACACAAAAACTGTCCAATCACTGATGTATTTTATTTCTTGATTTTTCTTCTTCTTCTTCTTCCTCCTCTTTTTCTTTTTTTTTACAATCTGAATATTTCATTTTGATGTACAAAGTGTGAAAATATGGTCTACATACAGATAGATAAACGTATTTAGAAACTTTAAATGAAATGATTATACAAGTGTTGAGGAATCTGAGGTTGTGATAAAATGTGTCAACCGACCTTGATATCTTCTCAGGCGATAATTAATGTATTACGAATGCGAGAAAGTGTGTCTAACCCCACTTGATTTCATACTTCAGCGTATTTGCCAATCCCGCGATATTATCACGTTAAAAGTGACGAATTCGCATTGTTTGCAAGTGACCGAAAACAAAACCGCATACCAACTTCCGGAGTACCGATTTCCCCGAATACAGTCTCTTATGAGAGTTTGCAGAATCAAGAGATACTGTAGAGTCATCAATTTCGTTGGGGATATATTTTCGTCGATTCGTGAACGGCTTTAACTCCCACAAAAAGTAAAATAAATAGACCTACCATTTTCCAGAAAATGAATCCACGAAAATATGTACCAGCGAAATTGACTTTATTACAGATTACATGGTTACATGGCAGGGTCCTAGTTAGGGGTCCTTGGGTAGAAACTCTTGCATTGCATTAGTATTTGATCAAAGTACGTTATAAAGGCTGCTTGTTATATGCATTACATACCAACTGATACATATTAATCAAGAAATAGCGAAATTGTTAAGATCTCTTCTTACTCAATGGTGTTTGTAATATCCGACACTATATCAAAAAGATGTAACGATTACATGCCTGTGTGTGCGCGCGCTGTTGTATAGCTCACGGTGTGAAGTAAAAATCTCGTACCTCAGTTAGTAATTGTTGGTATTTGGGTCATGGTAAGGGTTCCGTTATGGCTATTGCTTGTGGGTAGTGTCTGTGTTTGGTTTGGCTTGTAGCTGAAATAACGGTTAGTTTCTTAGTTGAACTACATACCAAGGTATGCACCTCGCCATGACAATATTCTACATACAAACCGTAATAGTGAGGTATGAGCTACACATGGGATACCTCGCTAAGATAGTAATACAAGACTCTCTGGGTGTGTGTCTGTTAAATGACAAATCCCAAACAAATTTTGGACACCTAAACAGCGTTTAGCAGAAAATACATGTATCTGATTGCTCTGTTAGTTGTTTTTTTCTGACACCATGGCGAATATCACCTCTAAACCTAGAAATCGAAATGGGTAGTGCAGTTGCATTTGTATGATAAATTTGACTGTAGTCTAATTTGTAGGATACACTGTATGTGGTGGACATGCAAATTACGTAATTTTGTTGAAACGCACATCAGTTTTTTTTTTAATTTTCAACTAATAAAAACCTACGCGAAGCAAAACAACTATTTTTTCTTCATGGCATATGTTTTACTGGCCAAATATACGTTAACAGTTAAATGTTGGGAACCTGATCTGATAATTAGTTTCTTGCTACCTTTGTTTGTAAACATTGAACTAGTGTGTTTTTGTTTTCATGATCGTTCTAGAAATAGATTTTCCTGCTCGTTATCCTGTAAATGTATGTGGCAATTTTTTTCAATGACTTTAGATTTGTATTGTGAGAGCTTGTTTTGCCTTTATTAACCGGAGTATTCTTTTGTACAAGTTAGTTATTATGTGATTAGGTGTACTTTTGTACCTGCCAATTTAACAAACAAACAAAACAAAACAAAAAAACAAAAAAAAACAAAAAAAGGGCAAAAAACAAATAAATGCTTTAAACGGAAAGAAAAAAGTGTTCCTGGAAAATTAACAGTCTAGTTAATAAGTGATCAGACGTCATGGCCTATTGAAATTATTTATAAAACGGATAAGAACAAGACCAAATTGCTGCCAGAGACAGCACAAAGAAGTAAGCACGGGGAAAAGAAACTGCAATATAAACTCAATCTTGTAGGTTACACAGGCAAATTTTTATTTCTCGCATAATTATTCTTTGTTAAAATGTAAACCTTTTTTATATTAATCTATAGTCGAAAAAGGGAAAAGGTCACCTACGGTGATTCAGTTATGGAAACAAAGGTCTTTATAGCATATAAAATAAACATATTTAGAGGAATCAATAAAGTTTTGATTAAAAGAAAAAAACTGTACTTGAAGGCGAATTAAAGATCTAATACAGGCTTACAGTAGTGAAAGTTTCTATTCTTGGTTAATGATACAGCATAAAATTAAAGATGGAATGCAAGGAAAGTTTGTATGTAAGAATTTTCGAATAAATATCATTTTAATATCACATCTTTAAGAACATTTTCTATGCATTATGGTAATGACAATTTAAAATGAAAATATAAGAAATTCAAGGGAAAAAAAATAATAAAAAGATAAATAAATAAACGATACAAGAAAGTTTTTGTCACCGTACTTGCATTTTGGAAATAGATGTATCATAATTTTAGTATATCTTGGATATGAAGTGATTTATGCTGTGGACAAAAAAACAACAAAAAACAAAAAAACAGCAACAAAAAAAAAAAGAAAAAAAAGAAAAGAAAAAAGACAAAGGGCAATAACTCTGAAAGATAGGGTCGTTTCCCGGGAATATTTATTCACGATATATGGTCTTCACGTTGCTGATACATGTAAGGTACCAAGTATCATCAATATGCTTCGGACACGACATTATTGAGAGAGAACAACATTTAAAAGAAATGTGGTCATAATGGCTATAGATCGCCCAAACGAGTAGCTATACAGCTTATATTAGATTTGGAGGTCTCATTTTTAAGCAATGCTTTATCAATTATGTTTAGAGGAGTATGAGGTTATCACCAATGCACACATAATTTAATTCTGAAAATTGTTTTCAGATTATAAGCATTTTGAAATTCCATACCTATGCTGTGTACTGCATACGAATCAGATTGAATCGGATACCTTTTTGGGGCTAAATGCAGTTCATTAGTAACCAATGTTTGTTTGTGTGGGTTTAACGATCCACCGAAGTATTTAAGTCATTTAGGAAATTTTGTCTAAATGAGACTAGATATTATCGTAAACATGTACATGTACTCGTATATATCGCATGTAGGCTCTCAGTACAATTTTGGACCACAACTATTATCTGATGAATTTTATCGTGGAAATCTATCCCTGCCCGGACAGATTTTGCATTCTCGGGCTATTATATTCCTGTTACTGATCCAGTCGCCAACGCGTACTTTCACCTGTTTATTTCCTGAAGTTCACATCAATAACCGAGTTGATTGTATCACTACTTTCGATAATGCAATTAGTTTCCTTTTCTGTTTGTTTCTATGCTCTCCATCCCCCCCCCCTCTCTCTCTCTACATACCAAGTTGTACAGAAATCATGTGGCCTTAATCATGCTGTCTGAAATAAACATAATCGTAACGTAAATTGTCGCTCCACTATTTATTCATACGACATTGTGACGTAATGAATGTAGATAAAATCTCATTTAAAATATAAACTTTATTACCCTATCTGGTCGTGATTCATATAGTACATGGTTTCTTAATGCAATAACATTCTCAGCCTCCAGTACCTAATCGGTTTTGGGTATATCTGAATCATCACTTTTCGCTTCAATGTTAAGCACGTGCGTAGGTGCATCTCTCTCTTTATATATATATATATATTATTTTACACTACTGTCCTTTAGGTTTATGAATTTCCTGGTGGTTTAGGGTCCTGACTGGTTCCCTTAGTTCATCAATGTGTCAACACCGGTGTTGCAAGCTAGTGACGTCACAGTCTATATTTATATATTGATACTTCATTAAAGACATATAAACTGTTCGAAACTCGTCGATTCATGACAAACGTCTTGTTACCTTCGTGTAATGACTGAAAAAAAAGAAAGGAACGTTAAGCTGACGGCTGCAAAACGATTACCTTCTCTGATAGGCAACATTCCTAATACTCAGGAAACGCTGTTACACTATTATGATACGCAAGAATGTGCAAATGTCCAGCATAAATGTTTTTTTCAAGGATTTCAGGTAACAATTTTGAGATGGTTAGCCATCAGTATAGAATCAGGCCAGACTACATGTCCAAGTGGTCAAGCATTAATTAAGTGGCCAAAGGGTTAAAACTGCACCTTATGCTTTGGGTTCTTATATTAGATATGTATTAAATACGCTTCACAAGAGTCTGGCCTGACTATAAAGTGCAGTCTGATCAGGCTCTGCCCTGATAGCAAACACGTTTTAGAATACATGTATATTTTTTTTCTATCTCAATACTTTTATGCTATATCCATGAAATTGAAAATACTTATAATGGTGTGGCAAGATATTGAATGGTCTTATATGAGCTGAATTTCTACAGGAGCTTAGTTTTTTTTCATATCCCGATATCTCTTTAAAAGTATAAATCTAATTTTTTTGTGGCAAAAATCTCACTGATTTTTGTTAAAGGAGATTTTTTTTCCAATAAACTTTGCCGATCAGGATTATTATCCCAGTATATGGAATTATAATTTAACGATGTCATTTCCTACAGTAATTTAATTATGTACCTTTATATCAGTAAATATTATGTGATACATGTATTATTATATTGAAAGATAACGGTGGTTGAATAGATTTGATAAATAATTTAACAAAGCAAACTTTTCATCAAATGGATGGGTCAGAGTAAAAGGTTGGGAAAGACAAATACATATAAAGCAATATGGAAAGTAACAGAAAAATCCTGTGAACTTCGATTCTATTTAATAAAAGCTTAAAGATGTACAAGCAAACTCGCATCCATGTATGCTTCAATTTATCAATTAAACGTTAAACCTTTATACTTGAAATGCTTCATGCGATGAAAACGAGAGTGTACAATAGGAAATTAAACTTAGACAGACTATAATGCGTGCAAATATAATGCATGTATAGTATCGGTTTAACAGTGAGAACAGTTACTGTGTGATCGTCATTATCATAGAGATGAAGGGAAAAAAAGTATAATAGTGTGGTCGAAAACATGCAAGTATGCCTTTGATAATATATTTAGTTGGTGAATACAGATATTTATTGTTGTAGTTCGTGTTATAAACATGGTATTAATTTCATCGTAATCTTGTTAAACTATTTACTTGACGCGTGGCATTAGAACTTAACAAGTTAACTAAGTTTTGATGTGATTTGGGTAGACAGACAGACATATTTTTATTAGAGTCTCACTATTGTACAATTAAAAAATCTCACATATATGTTATAGATTAATTAATGTAACCATTTTCTATATGATTGTAGTTAAATTACTATGCAGTTTGTGAACAGGTGTTCGAATTGATATTGCCGGAATGTCCTAGTTTAGCGTATGATTTATTACGATTAATTTCTCATCAGCGATTTTTTATTCAAATGCATGAACTAAATGTTGATGTTTTGAACTTAATTTGGGTAGTTTTATAATTTCTTTTACCAACGCTTTCATTACAAACATGCCGGACGAAAGTCTAAGTGATTACTTAACCTAAAAGGATTTTATCAAATAGCAAACCAGAAAAAGTGGAATATAAAGACAAGCAAAAATGGACAGAAGATTTTCAGCTACATTTTGAAATGCTTAATAACAGCGTCATGTTACGAAAATCGAGCGCAACTACCTTATGTAATTCAGAAAAAAGAAACCAAGGTTACGATAACATATAGGGGGTAGTGATCCAGTGGTAACGCATGTGTTTTCGGATCCAAAGGTTGTGGGTTTAAACCCCATTTGGGCCAAGGATTTACATGGTTTTTCCAGGCGCCAAGTACTGCTCCACCCAAGGAAATTAATAAGTTTAGATAAAATAAAACTATCTTACTACATTATATATTATACTTCATATGTATTAAACGTACGATTATCACGATATAAAACGCTTATTGTAAAGATAGGGATATTTCATTTAAATCATAGGGATATATAGATATTGATATAAACTTCATGTATCAAAAAATGAACTGTTATTCAACATCAGCATATAGATATTCAAAGCATAATGGCATATTGATGTACAGCCTACTTGTAAACGGTATCTGGTTTTGTTGCTTCATTTAAATGACAAAAATACATAAAAAAGCAGCGCACGACTAAAACTAAATCCAATCATGTTCATACGTATTGCAGAAGAAATGGTAGTAATTAATATATTAAAATAAGCGTTGCGAAATCTATCCGGACGTTAAGTATGCTCAAAACATATAGACTTCACTTCATCCGTTCAAACACTATCAAAACACATCGAATGATTTATTTATCATCACCATAGTATATGTATATATGTATATGTCCCCCTTGTACTTACAGTTTAAAGTTGAGATATAACTGTTAAGTTTTATTAACCATAATGTACGCCGTTCAAATGTACCATCATGTTAAGTGGTTGATGATATTTGTAAATATTTCAATTGTTTAATTAATCATTGCGAATTGACTTCTACCGGATAATGGTACGTACTTACACGCTGAAACGCATTAAACGTGACTAGTTGCTAAGTTAAATCATACTCAGTTTGTCAAATGCGGAAGAAAATCGAGCATGTTAAGTAGTTATACATCCCTTTTATGCCGCTGTTCGAAAAAGAGTTGATCTATTGTTTAACAGATGTCGGTCGGTCCATACGTTGGTAGACTTCATCGAGAACGCTCAAACCCATATTCAACAAATTAAAAAGAAAGTTTGGCCATGCAAAGCACATGTAGATGTTTGTCAAAGGCAACCGATATTAGTCCAAACGTTCACTTGATTGGTTCTGGCTACTATTTCCAATGAACTTGTATCCGCACTTCAGTGGGGTCTTGGCGTGGTCATACGTGTCGTACCGACAGCTCTTGTGTTTTGATGATATGTCTATGATAGGTCTATTTAAATAGCAAATCATACCTGATTCTTCCCTTAAAGCACTCGGTGTAGTCACTCCAGGGTGAAGTTTATATGTGGGAGACTGTATCTGCTAATATATACCACAAATACAGTGGAAATGTCATTTATTTTATATGACGAAGGGCAAATAATAAAGTGAAAACAATAATTATCATAACACATATGTAAAACCGCCATTATGTGATGCAAAAACCGCCATAACCCTCATGTGATGCAAAAACCGCCATAAGCCTCATGTGATGCAAAAACCCCTATAAGCATCATGTAATGCAAAAATCGCTATAAGCATCATGTGATGCGAAAATCGCTATAAGCATCATGTGATGCAAAAACCGCTATAATCATCATGTGATGCAAAAACCGCTATATGCATCATGTGATGCGTATGGTAAAGAACAACAATATTAAGTAAACAAGAATCTGTCACAGAAATTATATCCCCCGCCGATCAGTGCTTGTTTGAAGAAAGAGTTAAGTCAGAATTTGCATAAAAAGAAAATGGGAGAAATCAGATGGCTAGACCCTAGACGAAAGGCGATCCTAATAGCTCACCATGAGCATTTGCTAAGGTGAGCTGCTAAAAATTGTGTGATGGCAAAAAATGGTGATATGTGCTGTAGTACATGTGGGTTGGTCAGTTCAGTGGAAACAATGATTCAGCACCATTTAAGGAATAAATCGCAGGCTATTGTGTTGAAGGGTCCAACCGGAACATGCAAATAATATGCATATCACTTATTGATATAAATGGTTTCAATTAAGTTTTGTTGAAATACAGTAAACCGTTGCTAAGAAATAGCGCAGAAACGAATGTTATTCTGTATACATACTGCTTAACTTATCAAGGGTCATAACTCTGTCTTAAATGATCCGAAAGAAACATGCCGAAGATATGCACATCTCTAATGATGATTGCCATGAAGTTTCTTTCAAATCCAGTCAGTAGTTGCAAAGAAAAAGCGCGGAAACGAATGTTACTCTGTAAACATACTGCATAACTAATCAAGGGCCATAACTCTGGGTTAAATGGTCCGATCGAAACATGACGATTATATGCGCATCTCCTATTGGTAATGATTATTACCACGAAGTTTTGTTGAAATACAGTAAACCGTTGCAAAGAAATAGCGCGGAAATGAATGTTACTCTGTATACATATTGCATAACTAATCAAGGGCCATAACTCCGTGTTTAATGGTCTGATCGTAACATTTTGAGGATGTGCGCATCTCCAATTGGTAATGTTGGTTGCCATGAAGATTCGTTAAAATCCAGTCAGTAATTGCAGAGAAATAGCGCGGAAACGAATTTCGGACGGACGGACGCCAAAACAATATCCCACTCCCGATTCCATCGGCGGGGGATAAAAGATATGAATGTTATGATAACTTTGTGCTGTACATGTGTTATTGCTATTGACCTAATAACAACTTTGTTCCTCGGGCGGTGCATGGTCATTTGATAATGGATTCTGTGTTTCTTTGCAATTTTGGCGCAATAATATATGACGTCAACGTCATGACGTCGTTCCCTGCGTATGCATATATTGCGCCGAAATGTTTTGATTAGAGTGGATAGGTGTATTTATGTATGCGTGGATGTATACATGCAAGGCCGTGTACGTGCAAGTATATGTGTATTAGAGTGTATTCATGCATGTATCTATATGTGTATGTCCCTCATAATTTGCATGCTTGATCATATAGTCTTTTGCTTTGTACAAAATTCCTGTACATTTTTGGCGCAATAATATATGACGTCAACGTTATGACGTCATTTCCTGTTTATGTTTACATTACGCCAACTTGTTTAAGTCAAAATGCATTAAGGAAGGGCTATTGTACTTTTTCATGAATTTTGATAAAGCCCTGTGGACGAAAATTCAAAAAAGAGTTGTTTATCTGTGTATATCAAAAGGCTCATATTAAAATTAGTAACAACATCTTACCTAATGGCAATCAGCTTTGTGCTTAACTTACATGGTAAGAATTGGCTCATCTATATTTACTTCAAGTTGCATGACTCATGACAATAATACAGAACAAATCAGCAGCCTTGTGCTGAACATGCAAGAACTGATATTGTTTAATGTAAAGTTAGTATGAAACCAGCCATTACGTCATTGATCTATTTAGGTAGCAAAGCATATATATATATCTATTCTTCAATTTAAATCATATTCTATCTTCCAATCTTTACAAAGTTTTTTCTTATTTGTATTTGAAAATATATGTGATAAATCTAAATTAAACCATAAAACAAAGCAATAAATAACCCTCTCATAAAATTAAGGATATGTCCACTGTCTCTTTCGCCCCCCCCCCCCAAAAAAAAATGACCCATCTCTAGGGTTATCCTTGATCGCTCTAAATATGGTCATAATAATCAGTACATGACTGCTAGCAATACCTATAGAAATAAAAGACGAGAAAAAACAACAAATTCATTAGTAGGAAGTTAACAAAACAACAACTTCAGGTGCAGGAAGTTAACAAAACCAAATGTTAACTGGAAGTTATTTTACTAGTTTCTTACACGAAAGTGTAGAGAGACCTATGTTAAGTATAAAACAAATCATGGAAACAGTATATATGAATGAAAGCTGTATCGCATGATATAACGCGTGCTTCAATGCACGTTTCATTTGTCACATAGGGTGCAAAAAGGGTGTAATATAAGTCAAAATGGGCAACTTTGGTTATTAATATTACAGTAAGAAATGGATCATCACACAATGTTCCCTCTCTGCTACAATCTCAAATCAGAATAGTCTGTGAATGAGACGACTTTCGCATCTATATGATATGTAATATATCAATTCATGAAATATTAATTTAGAGCATGAACGTTGATTTAAGAGTATAATGCGGCAATACTGTTTTTTTAAATTGTTTTTACATATACATCTACACAATTTATCATTGAATGAAATTATTAAATGTCATATATTGGTAAACTCTGTTATGTGTATGCCAAATATTCTGTGTTAGTAAAAAAAAAAAGTAATTAAAAAACAAAACAAAAAAAACAACATATCTCTGAGTTTCATTCAGCCAATAGTCATGTTTTTTTTTTCTATTATTGTCAATTCCGAGCTTGGAAACAGCACCATCAGTAAATAGGATCATAATGCGTTTTTTTTTCTTCGTTAAAATCAAACTCTGAAACAATTAGAAAATTGGACATAATAACTATTTTAGGTGAATAGGTTTCATACTCGTACTTATTGCAGTAGCATGATGAGAGTTACGATGAGAGCAGGTCCATGGTTGATCACCATCAGCAGCATAGTTCACTTTATGCAGCAAGTCAGCAGTCTGGAATTTATAGGTATAACTCATTTGCATGATATAAGAACATAATACATGTATAATTCTTCAGAAATCTTTTTATGATTTTAATTAGAATGTTGCTTTAACCCTTTCCCTCATAGAGGATACCATGAAAAGACCTATGCGAACAGCATAAAACCAGATCAGCCTGCGAGTAACTCGCAGGCTGATCAGGTTTTATGCTGTTCGCTGCTCCTCAGTGGTCTGGTAATGAGGATTTTATAATTAAATTTGGTAAGGTTTGAGTTTTGCTTTCTGCAGATCAGGCTTTATGTGGTACCTATTGAGTGCGTCAAAATGAGTCTATATGAGGGAAAGGGTTAATAAATTGAAAAACAGTTGTTCTGAACCTGAACCACATACACTGACAGACTTAAATTTAAAGTTTATTTAGACTTAAATCGTTGTTCTTTGTTTTAAAAATGTTTTCTTAAAATCCCCCCAGCCCCACCTCGGCAAATTGTTCCGATATCTTACTCAGCAAATTGTCGTATTTATTTTACATATTTTGATTGCTTGTTTATTGGGTTTAAGGTCCCACCGATTTTAGACTATGCCTACTTGAGACAGGTATAATGCTGCCACATTGCGGTATTACGCCGCAGACATGTAGCATGATAGTACACCCAGTCACATTATCCTGACACTGGGACAACCAGTCCTGCTACTACCCAGATATGTTTAGTGCAAAGCAAGGAACCTATATTAGTATTATTTCTTTCGACTTTGGTATGTCGCGGCCGGGGACTGAACCCATGGCTCTCCGCTCAAAAGACAAACTCGGTCACTTATTATGTTGTAGTTTTCGTGACTTTCTTCAATGGTATTCGAAATTGCCAATTTTATAAATGGAGAACTCGTATGTTGCCTGAGGGACATTTATTTAGAATGCATTTTTAATTATTGACACGTATAGCGTTTAGTGGCTTGTCTCGTCGGTATACTATGTCAATTTTTATGACATCGTAATACAGGTAAATAACATAACTTGTTACTTACCATTGATGCTTGCATTTATTTTCCTAATGCTTAAAGACAGCATTGTTAATTTATAAGTAGGGGTTACAGGTGTGTAGATTTTTTAGCAAAACATATATATTTCATCTTATTTGAAATTGAAATAATTTACATCTAATAATTACTCTGCAGGACAAAACCTTGCCCTTGGAAAGCCAGCATGGCAGTATCCAGGCGCCCACGAGTCTAACTTTGCTGATAATGCTGTGGATGGGAATACAAGCCCTTCCTATAATGACGGAAGTTGTTCACATACAGCTGAACAGTCTGAACAGTCTAAGGAGCCGGCTTACTGGACAGTTGACTTGGGAGATCTGTACTATATAGCTGCTGTTAAAATCTACAACAGAGACTCCGGTGTGTATAATTACTTAATAAACATTTGTTCGATATATATGCATTTGATAACTAGATCTAAATGAAACTCATGTCTTATGGGGAAATATTTGTGAATTAGTTTCAATATAAAGAACTGTTTAAATAGAAGAGTATAAATTTTACATTTCAGTGCGACAAAGATTGCGGAAGTTCAGACTGTATGGATATCCTGGAAACGCCACGTTGTATGATGACGATTCTCAGACAGTCAAACAATACGAAAATGACGTGATATACATAAAGTTAGACTCTCCACATTTATACAGGAACATCACTGTCTATCTACCGACCAACGGGGTAGAACAAACTATACTGACCCTGTGTGAAGTACAAATATTTAAAGGTATGTTTGTCCTCATAAGTTTCAAATTCATAGTTTTGTAAAATTGTTTTTTTTTAATTAAATTTTATTAACAAATACTGATCATGAAATGTTGATAAAAGTATCGTTTTGAATATAGTGCTTATTTGTTCGTATCCAACAAAATCTTGTCTGTAAGAGAATATGCGAGACCCCTAGAGTTGTATTAGGGCATTTTGTTTGTATCAAAGACATGCGTATTAAACAGTTCAAATCGGCATTTATTTTGTTGAAAACTCAAATAGATTACTACATATTTATAAAACTGTATTTGTTCATTTTTCTTTTTTTTCCGATTTCATTACAATAGTAGTTAAACTTGTTTTTATTAATATCGGAGAAAGGCTAAATTTGATAGACTTATATTAGATCTTACACCAGCCCGAACAGCATTGTGGCAACAACTTATTCATATGGCTAAAAAGCTAACTCTCGTGTAGGTTTGTGCTTAGGATAGAGCAGGATACGTTTTCTCCATGTATTGGTGTTGCTGTGTTTACTTTCCATTTTTTCTTATGTTTTTTTTTCCAATGTATATTTATCTACTGACAATATACATGTTAATAAAGAGTCCCTGATATTAAGTGACTGCACTCTCATCATCTAACCTGCACATGTACAATGCTGCCGTGTTTATTTAAAAAAATTCAAATGTCTCATCAAAACCCAAATGTTCATTTGAAATATAAGAATACAGATAAAAACAATATTATAAAATAGTTCATTGTCGAATCATAAACCGTTTGCATTTGTCAATTTGACGGAGCAACTTTTCTGTAAGAATTGCACCGAGCCATTTGAATTTAAATAGGTAAACCCGTTTGCTGTTAATAGCGTATCATTCCATGATTAAAAAACAACTATATTACACTTACATCTTTCGAAATTATTAAATTGTATATTTCTTGATATATCAGTGTGTTTAAATATGCACTCCTAAGATCAAGGGCATGCCGGTTCGAAATTCGTGGGCCGATTTTAAATCGTGGGCCAAAATGCTGACGTTATTTCCAGATCGAGGGTTGATTTCGGTATGGGTACTCAGGATTCTAAAAAAACAATAAAATAATGCTGCACTGGGACCTGTATACCAAGTCTTCAATGTGGATTTGAATGAGATTACAATTAAAATCAACACGTATAAGCAAATATTCTTATAGAGGGTATTTGAAACTGATATTTGAACAAGTTAAAGTTGCATATGGACCATAAATCCCCCTTTAGGGGCTTTAATATTTGAAATTTGATTTAGTATTATGCGTTGAATATGGAATAAAGCAGGCCCTGTGATAAGTGAAATCATTAAGTTTTATTTTTATAAACGACAGAAAATTAAATAAGAACTGTATTTTTCTGCCAATAATGATCGGATTTCATGTATAGAATTTGAATTTGAACAAGACCTTTTCATAGAATAACTTCTGACTTACAAACGGAAAAATGTGTCTTATTTTAGTTTAAATTAATGTATTTTTTGTTTTATATACCGGGGGCTGCCGCCCTTTTAACCACCGCTTCATCCAGCGAGCACCAGCTGGTTAAAAAACTATCATATTTTTTTGTATCATCAATATCATCATTAATTTAATTTCTTTCAAATGAGTACCCATACAAACTGTGAATTTATGTCGAAGATTATATACATGTAATCACGGTCGATATGTTTGAATTGATGTCAAAGAATAAATAATGTTATTAGTGTAAGATACACGAGGATATTTACACCCAACAGGTTGCTGTCAGATAAACAGAAAATTATTCACTTTACATTTCATACACTAAGATACACTTTAAAACCCTTAACGTACATAAAAAATAATTCAACAAATCTTAAATATCATGAAAAGGTATAAATTATTTGTATACAATCAAAGGCTGATTGACCACTTGTGCTGAAATCGATTCCATGTAACGAGGCTATTAAACAAATTACATTGATCTTGTATATTTAAATCTATCTGGTTGAAAACTATGAACAGGTTATGCAGTGCGTGTAATGATTGTTATGCAGATTTCTTCTGTGTTCTATAAATATGACCATTTCATAACAAATATATTCAAATATTATTTAAAGGATGTGACAGCACCTAGGGTGGTATTATTTAAGAAAAAATAAATAATGTGTAGTATGTTGACCAAATTAAAAAAGAAAAACACACACGAATTATTTTTATTTTACTTGTGTTAATTTTTAACACTGGTTTGTAAATCTTAAAGACTGGAGATTTGTAGGTGTATGAGTGAATGGGGCGGTGTCGTCTGCATCTTACAGTATTAAGAAATTAATTCCATCTAGATGAAATAGACTATCTAAGTCTTCATTTAAAGTCTGTTAAATGACAATAATAAAATATGAAATTAATATCGAGGAGCTTCGATCACACAGCTTGGCACCGATATCCTAGTTAAAGAAAGATGACGTTCGAATTTAAAACATACAGGTGCTGTAACTACATTCTTCATTCTCTGAACTGCTTGGACAATATTTTGAGCTGAGATATTCATTGAGTAGTTTTTGAAATATATATAAACGATTTAGCACAGTATGGTTTTCTTTTATGTGAGTATCATGATTTCATAAAAAAGAATGTAATATACAAATACAATCAAAAGTTGATGTGCCTTTTTGGAAACCTAACGGATTATTTGTATACACTTTTACGTGCATTAGTTCATTTTGTCATTATGGTGAGGAGAATGTGTGACTGAATCTTTGCTTTTATATTTATTGGTGTTCTACCCGATATTTTTATTTTGGAATTATCAACATCTTTTCCAATAAAGATAGGTATAATAATTCCGATTCCCATGTCTCTGGGTATTCCTGGTGAGGTAATTTTATCAAATAAGGACATAATTAACCAAAACCCTGACTTAAACAAATTTATATTTAGAAAATGCCTGCTACTAATTTTCTCTACAGTAAAATCCACCTCAACTGATACTGTTTCATAGACGAACAGGAAGCTATCCGTTAATGACTAACAATAAGGATGAGACAAGTGTCTTGATAAAATAGAGTAGTTCCGAAATCAGTCCATCCACTTACATAAGTACACGTTTTTATAACTACAGAATAAAACAACGGTTTTAAAATGTTTCATTGAACTGTAATCTATACACTTTGAATAAATCATGAGCAAACTAGCAAAAATGAAACCTAAGTAAAGTGTGCAGTTCATTGCGTTCTTGCAGTTACACTGCAAATAAGTGGTCGTATACAGATAAACATAGCTAACAGCATCAGAAAATCCTTCCGTCACCCTCCCATGGAATTATTAAGTATATTAGCTCGTTATTGGTCATTTGAATACAGGCGATGCCATTATACTGGATAGTATTGACTAATGTACAAACATACAGCTGCATTTCTCATGACAACATGCTTAAATTTCCTTTTCTGCTAGCGCACGACAATTTTAAAATATAAGCAAACTACTCCGTTGTCAATGATAGTTCTAAACACGTATGATATAAATGAGATTTGTTCTTATCTCCCTGATTTTACCAGTGTATAGTCTTATCATCCGTGTAAGCAGCCTCTAGTTCTTATCAAATATCTTTAAAACGACGAGGCGCTAGCAAAGTATATAAAGTACTAGTGTCCGACGATGCATGAATACATACCAACATTGATAATCACGGACACCTTATATAAACATTACTTGCGAAACAAATTCAGTTTGTAAGTCGAGTAAATATGGTCAGTATGTTGCAAATTTCTCCACATGAGGCACTAGATTTACTCCAAACTACTACTTATCCGAATATCCGTCAGTTTATGGACTCATCCTTAATTGCATTACTTGCTTGAAACTGTTTGAAAACTTACTTCAAATCACTACATCCGGATGTCATTTTTTTTATTCTTTTTTCAATTGTTTTATTGTTATATTACACGGAAAACAATGAAGGTAATGTGATAAATACTATCAATGTAATAGTTACACGGTATCTCGAAAGGTTTCAAATAACCTTCAGTATCAATTTTCAGTATTATCACCTTACAAACGATATTCGCACTGGAAAACACGTGTTAGTTCAGTCAGCATGTAAGAGGATTTGTGAGCAGAGGCATATGTGTGAACTTCTTAACATCCAATTGGGGTTTGTTTAGTAACACAGACATAATGTTTTTGATGTATGGAAAAAAATTACATGTATTATCAAGATCGAAGTTATTCAGTGGTACCTCGATTTCGCTGCAGAGCAAAACCTTGCCCTTGGAAAGCCAGCATGGCAGTATCCGGGCACCCAAGACCAAGACTCAGAAAGGGGCATAGCTGAGAATGCTGTGGATGGGAACACAAGCCCGTCCTATGATGACGGAAGTTGTTCACATACAAATGATCATGCTGAAGGGCCGGCGTACTGGACAGTTGACTTAGGAGATCTATACTACATAGCTGCTATAAAGATTTACAACAGAGACACAGGTACGTGTCATTGATGCTTCTAAAAATGCAGTAACTTGAATTGGGTAACCGTTTTTGAAACATGTCTATTAAAAATAACAGTTTAAGTTGAATAAGTTCATGTTCTACATATCAGAACAACACCGGCTTCGGCAGTTCAAACTGTTGGGTGATCCAGGGAACACCACGTTGTACGATGACAACACTCAAGAAAACCATCACTATAACAAATCGACCATAACCGTGATGGTAGATAAAACGAATGCGTACAGAAACATAACTATCTATTTACCGACTGTCGAGGGAATGAAGACAATACTGACCTTGTGTGAAGTTGAAATATATGGAGGTAAGGTTTTTCCATGCGTGACAGTTCTTTTGAACATGGGATTCAATGCATGAAATATAAGTAGTCAATAATAGTGTAAAACGTTCATCCTAAATGGTTCAAATGTAAACTGTTTGCATCTCATTATGGACACGTTTCCTGTAAACTTTCCAGTTTTAATTATTTGCTCGCTTATTTCGGATTCTGTTATGAAGTATCACCTTTTGGTCATTTGTCGGCAGAAATCGTATATAGTCCATAACAGTCTTCTTTCCGTGCATGTAGTATTTCCAAATACCGAAGGGCAAACTTAGTTAAGGTCACATCAATTTTGAGTGAATGATACTAACAAAGAAATATAAAATATTCAAAATAGGAGATACTCTCGCAGCGTAAAGAAATTCCAACGCAACAACAATATATTTTTGAAAATATACTTTAGGGCCTGTCCGGTGAATGCTACTATGATCATATTATTTTCTAAGTTATGGAAAATGATAAATACTTAAACAAGTATTGGAACAACATTTCTTTTTCAGTGCAGCAGCATGAAAATGATTTGTTGTGTTATTTTTACACCAGGTTATCGCATTATCAATATACAGGTTGCCTTGTGCCAGCTATACCTAATGGGAATATCATCAGTGAAACAGGACTGACAAAAGTCGCACCGCCTTATATTCAAATGGATGTCCAATGTTTCAGCGGATACAAGTTAGAGAGAGGAAGCACAAACTTTACGTGCAAGATTGACGGGAACAGTTACACATGGGATAACCTGTATCTGAGTGCACTGAAATCATGTGTACACTACTGACACTTGAAAATGGAAATTATGCATATAACTATAATAATGGGTCTATTTCATACGGAGAGGTTGCGACAGCGAAGTGTAACAAAGGATTCAGCCTAGACGGAAATGAGCAAAGAACATGTCAGGAAAATGAGACCTGGAGTGGTGAAGACCCAATATGTAAGATCGCCATGTGTAAACATCCTGGCAAATTAGATGATGGATACTATATGCATAACAACAATGAATTTTATGTAAACCAAAGCATCGTTTTTAATTCCACAATAGAGGTTAATTGTGAGGAGGGATTCGCTTTAAATATCAACCAAAGCAGTCACAGAACATGTCAGGAAAATGAGACATGGAGTGGTGAAGACCCGAGCTGTAGGATTGTCATGTGTGAACATCCTGGTGAAATAAGTAATGGACACTATACGCAAAACAACTCGGAATTATATGTAAATGGAAGTATGATTTATAATTCTACAATATCCGCTGTTTGCATGCAGGGTTTTAAATTGTATTCCAACCAAAGCCGTCAAAGAACATGCTCTGAATATGGAAACTGGACAGATACCATGCCACGGTGTGATATTTTACGTTGCGATGTTCTACAGAATACCACTAGCTTATCGTTCCGCATATTTTCGAACACATACAGTGCATATCCAAACTATGGCAGCATTGTCCAGTGGACGTGTAATATGGACAGCGATACAGCACCTGAGAACCTGACATGTTCAGAGGACGGGCAATGGATCGGTACCCAGCCCACTTGTCTAACACGTAGGTTTATTTCACATTATACAATACAGGTATCCAAGAAGGACATTTTTTTCCTTTATAAAACAGTTTAAACACTTATAAAGTGTTTTGTATGTTTCTCTAATATTGTTATTATATCCTAGTTTCTGCTTTAAAGAAAATTCCTGTCCGATGAAGACTAGATTACTCGCTCAACATCTAATTCCGCGAAGAACAGCAATTTGGGGTCATACTATTTTCATAATAATAATAAAAGTTTAATTTGTGAATTTAATAGAGTAATAAAACATCTTAAATATTATGTTAACTTGAATTCATAACTCGTATACCTTAAGATTGAAATACTTCCAGTCTGAACTGCCTTATTTAAGTGTAAATCCTTTTTGACAGCACCAGAACGACAGGCCGGTCTTCCGATAGGCCTTATTGCTGGTGTCTCCGGTTGTTTAGCGGCTGTGGTTCTTGTGATGCTAATTGCTTTTATATTTGTCAGGAAAAGGTACATATTTTTATACAGACAAGTCGGTGAATTACCATTACTTATTCTGCTTTGCAGATCGTTATTTGCTTTAAGTTATAAAGTCACGTAAATGCAGCGTACACGTTGGCCTATTAGTTGACAATGTCATTGGATAAGAATAGTTTCTGTGGTCTTTGTTCAAGCATTGTATGTTAATTATATCGGTGGCTCTAACACGTGGAACACACATGTTATTCAATTTTCGAACAATGGCTTTCTGTAAAAAACAATGATGTCAGATAAAGAACATTGAGGAAATTTAAAGACGATGATTTTAAATACATAATACCAAATAATTATCGTATATTAACTTTATCTTAAACGGATTTTTACTTGTTTCCCCATATCTTTGAAAGGCGGGCTTCTAAGCATAATGAACATGATACATCAATCAGTTATGTTCGCGGCATCCCGGAATCAATAAAATCAGGTAAGCAAAACTGGACTCTCTCTCTCTTTGCTCAGACATGCAGACTCATATACGTTACTATATTTTGAATAACGATCTTGATTTGTTTTAGAATGCAGAAAAAAACAACAACAAAAAACTATCGGCATACCTTCCTACAGAATAAATGGTATACCCTGTTTATCTCTGTAATGACGGTTTTACAACAGTAGGACATGATACAAACATTCGCTGTCTATGTATACCAAAGCGAGTGACATTATTTTAACACTCATCGTATATCGTTTTTTATATCTGTCTAATGTAGCAGTATCATGATATTTGATATTTCTTAAATATGTTTGTTTGCTTGGTGTTTTTTTATATATATCTTTGCCCTTTATGAAAAAAGAGATAATGCTGCCTCACTACGATATCATGCCGTAGATCAAATCACGTGATTCCGACACCGAAATACTAGAATTATCCTTAAACTACGAGCGCCAAGCATGGAATATTTACCAGTGTCATTTTTACGAAACGCGGCAGGAGGTCGATACCACCCGATTAAATGGCCTAAGTAGACTATGCAACAACCTGTTCAGTATATTAAAACTGCACAGGTGTGAAGAAAGTAATGTATTTTAATTCAATTATTGCTGTTGGACATACTTTAGATTCTAGACAACTTTCAGAGTTTCCTGACTCTGGCGGAGGTACTAACACTGATTCTAAGGTATACATCAATTTCACCACTACACAGAAATTGCCAGAGAACGCGATAGAAGTTGAAAACCTCACCCGGGTTGTCTTCACGGGTAAACTTGTAACAGGTGGATTTGATGAACAGTTTCAGGTGAGATCATGCATGATCTGAAGTTCAAGATAAGATTTTATTTGATTGTTAGATTTTTGTTTGTAAGTCGCTAACAGCATTAATCTCTCTTGCATATAATGATATTTAGCAAAACAATTCAGATGTGAATATTAACAATCTTATTCAGGCCCAAATACTCAGCCCCCCTCTTTCCATGTTAAACTTAATAAAATGATCGTCGATAACTTGACATAATTTCATTATGTCGTGCAGGGGTTCGTTATTGTGAGCATTATCTCCCGTACATCTGCTTCTCTCAGAAGAAAAACATTTGATTCTGTGCAAATGCTGTTTATTGGTGTAAGCATTAAAGTTTAAACTTTAGTGTGAAATCATTAATTTTTCGCGGGATACTAATTTTCGTCGCTTTTGTGGAGGGTTTTATCCACGAATAATAATCCCCACGAAAACTTGTCTCTTATATAGACCTTACGTTTTCTAGAACAAAGATCGTCGCATTAATGCACCAACGAAATATCGATTAGGTATATAATCAACGAAATTTAATGTCAACGAAAATTAATCATTTTAAAGTAAGTTGAGTATTTATTTTGCATCGATTACGAAACAAGTTATCACAACTTATATCAATCACTCTCGATGGCTTTGGTGGCAGCGTGTGTGGTCATTACTGTGGAAGAAAAGCGCAAAGCCCGGAGAAAGCCTACGTGTCTGGAGGTCAACCACTGTACCTCTCATATACATGACCAGAAATCGAACCCAGACGCACTACGGTATTTTGGCATCAAAGCAGTAACTTTAAACAACAAATTACATTTATCATAGAAACGCTAAATACAAACATACTATGCGTATAGAAACTACCAAAACTCTGTGTGATTTTTGTAACAGTCACACCAATTTTGGGAATTTCAACATAAACACCATTGATAGAAAGCTTATAGTTCCTTTTTAGAAACAAAAACATATAGAAGTATTTTTTAAATTTCAAAAAGATATGTCACGGTATTAAAAGTACCAACGTTAAAGATGATAAGCCTCATTATCCTATTAAAAAAAACTAGTTAATTAGTTAATGCATAAACCAAAAAAAAAAAATAATAATTAACGAATTCAAATGTGTTTAAAGGAAATTTTAAAATACAGATTGCCAGTAAGAAACGTAAGATTTGTTTCACAGTGTACTAATAATATTCAGTTATAATTGGGGACCTGTTTCTGATGTTACATTTATTATCTTAATGAATGGATTATTATCTTTCATTAAGAAAACCGCATACCTCTTTCTTACCTGTTTTACTTTCTATGTTCTTATTTAACCAGCTATCTTTATTTCCCCCTTTTTGTACTATTCTCAATCTTTTCTATTTCTAAATCATCATTTCGCTTTTCTGTATTTAATTTCTCGCGTAAAATTACATTATACTTAACCTTTGCATCCATTGTAACATTTAAAAAATTATAGTGAAATGTGAATTTTTAAAAACGTGTAAAAAAAAACTTCCTCGTTTTCGTTGCGCAC
>CM037779.1:54972583-55022583 GCA_021229015.1 Solen grandis
TCTGTATAATATTTCAGTCCCTACCCAAAGGACTAACAAAACCTTGTTATGCAGCTAGCAAGGCAGAAAACAAGTCAAGGAACAGATACAAAAATATGTATCCATGTAAGTTTATCCGGCCTTTGATTTGCACATATTTTATGTTAAGAAATGCCCTTTCTTTCTTGCTTTTTGTATGTTTATTTATATGTTTTTCCACTTTCTTTTTGTATGTTTTTTTTTATAATTTATGTCAGTGAAGAATTTTGTATTTTACCATATCAAATGGTTCGATATATTTCAGTATGCATAAAATATTCCTATATAGAGGTGAAAAGTGTAGGTGGATATTTGAAAAAAATGCCGCAAGCTACTTTGTTGTATTGTTAAGTACCTTATATATCTGTGATGACTTCATTGTAACATATATCATAATTTTTAACTGTAAGTATATGTGTGTTTTATCAATCTTCCATGAAATATTTGTTGTTTTACCTCTATACGTGGGTAAAACCTAAACTTATTTGCACAGACGACGAAAACATGGTGATATTGGAAGCTAGCGCAGCAAGTGACAACGGATACATCAATGCAAGTTACGTCAACGTAAGCTTTAATATTATCACCGTTATTTAGATAGTTATAGCCCTTCTTAAAGCAGGATATAAATGAATACACTTAAGGCTTGCGTTATCTAACATGCAAATTAACGATCACACATCTACAAAGAATCAAAGATTTAGTGAATATACACTAAAGATAAAGTAAGAAAATGAAATGAATATAATATGAAATGCATATCTAATTATATATAAGTAAACTATTCTTATTATGAAAATGTGTTTCTTCCAATATCACACTGGTTGTATCGTTCTCGATGGTCGAGTAGTTAGAGCGTCCGCCTCCGGAGCGGGAGGTCCTGGGTTCGATCCCCGGCCGCGACATACCAAAGTCGTAAAAAATGGTACTGTTCCCTTGCTTTGCGCTCATAAAAAGGTAGTTGCAGGACTGGTTGTCTCGGTGTCAGGATAATGTGCCTGGGTAGGACGTTTAACCCAACAAACAAACAAACACTGGTTGTAATTTTAGATACCACGACTATACGAAGTTATTAACTTATAGACTGGAACAAAGCAAGTGATACAGATATGGTCACCTTAAACGACACATTGAAATATTTTGGCAGATAATTATATACAAATAAATGTAGATCAGTTTACTGTAAAACATAGCTTCCCTTTTCCCCTTATTGTGTATGAATTCTCATGATGTATTCACCAGATATTTCTTTCATGCATTTAACAAAACCTTATAGTTCTGAGTTTTATTTTGCAGGGATTTGATAAACCACGGGCATATATTGCCACCCAAGGTAAAATTTTAAAGTTGAACACTCTTTATAACATAATAAACAAATATTATTGTTTTCATATATTTTAAATATGTTTATTCATGTACAGTGGTTTACTGTTATATCATGAGTCTACATGTATTGGAAGTAGTAATTGTTTGGATTGGATAACATAGTCTATGAATCATCCGGTTTTCCATATTTATCAGTGCGGCAGATCCGACAGCAAATCGATTTGACAAAATGATTATATGCTTTTTTTTAATTATTAAGGTATAATCAACAGCAGCCAAAATGACGTAATCTCTTGTAAAAAAAACAAAAACGTATTTTATTGTTACACCTAACTGAATTTGACACTTCTAGTGTCTTTGCCAATAACTAAAACATTCCAAACATAATTAGCTCGCTTTAATGCAGAAATGTGCGATTATATCTTAAAAAAAAGAAAAAAAAAAAAAAACAAAAAAAACGTAGATAATATTAGTCTAAGATCTGACTGTAAATATAAGAATGAACCATTATGGTTAGATTATATTGTGTTAACGTATAACCCTATTAAAATTATATAAAAATACTGATTTAATGTAATTTATGAACATGTTCAAAACATACGCTCATGATTTAGACTGGGATCTTTTTCAATGAAACCATCTGTCCAGTTTGTCGGTTTTGTTTAATCAAGATAACACATGTAACATTATTTGTAAGGGCCGATGGAAAACACACTGAATGATTTCTGGGAGATGATATGGCAAACTGATTGTGGAAAAATAGTCATGCTGACAAATCTAAAGGAACAAGAAAAGGTTAGATACGTTAATCTGATGTATTTCCTAATTGATGAAAAAAAAAATGATAATGATAATATTGATAATGGAAATAATAAGTAGTTAAATTCTAATAAATTCAAAGGAGACGATTTTAACTGACGAATAATTACAAATGCATGAGTCATTGTCATACATTCGGTACATGCACTACATTTCAATGCTTACTGCTAATAAACATTGTAGGAGAAATATACTATTAAGCAAATCAGTGACAAGTAAATACGTTGTTAGAATGCCGTTTTATCTCACAGACCAAATGTGAGCAGTACTGGCCGGATAGCGGATCTAGGGAGTTTGGTGACGTAACAGTCCGAATGGTGGATGAAGAGATCTTCTCTGAATTTGTTGTTCGATCTTTGGCCATGCTTAAGGTTTTGTCTTCTTCTGTTTATAATTCAAACAAAATACGCTTGACTTATTGTTTTTAATATATTTTGAATTTGAAAAAGTGACATGATTTTCTTAAGAATGAAAGTTTAATAAGACACTTTGTTTTTAACGTTATGGCAGTTTAGAAGTAATAGTAACTAGCAAAAAGATACAATTTCACATTTATTTTCTCATAACATTGTTCAAATGGTCTTATGTAGGGCAAACCAGAGGAAAGGCTGGTAACTCTTTTTCAATTTACAACTTGGCCGGATAAAGATGTTCCAAGGTATGCATCCTCCTTAGTTCACTTCCGGAACAAAGTGAAACACACAGTGTCGAGTGCACAGGGTCCAACAGTCGTCCATTGCAGGTAAACTAGTTTAAACAAGCATGTACATATGAGTATTGACTGATATGCCTCTATTTGATCAATGTAATCATATCACAGGTATATTGACCTATGTAGAACTAGACACGTGAAAATAAAATGCTAGATTTGGAAATGTTACTAAGTGAGCTTACAACAATGAGTCTGCTAATTATGTTTCTTTATGAATCCGTGGTAAGCTTAGCAGTTTGATGCTGAACCTAACGATCCATTTATTAGAATAGAATATCACTGATACCCTTTTTCGTGCCCAGGTGTACATTTCTTGTTTAATTTCAGATGATGGTATTTTCCATACAATAATTGTTAATGATTGCCTCAAATATAATATTGATGTACTGTTGTAGTGCCGGTGTGGGTCGGACGGGGACGTACATAGCACTTGACTATCTGACTGACCAGGCAAAGGCCCTTGGATACGTGACTGTTGTTGACTGTGTAAGGGCACTGAGGGCACAGAGGGTCAATCTTGTGCAGACACGGGTGTGTATTTCTTCTTAATAGACAGATTCCCTTGATTGATATAATGAAACTAAACTGATATTTTAATAACAAATTTTATCCCATGGACAAAATGAAACCAAACTTATATTTCAATTCTAACTATCGCCGGATCAATCATTTTATAGACCCTTTTTCGCATAAGGAAGACTCGGTTGTTTCCTTATAATAAGTTTGATTTTAAATCTTAACTATCATATAAATTGACGCTGAACTCTGTTGTATATTTATACGTTTTGGCCATATCCGTTTGTCCTGCTGTCATATATCTGAAAAACTATATAAAGCAGAGATATGTGTTTCCCAGTATCTACGGTTAAGATTGTTCTCTGCCTTACATGTAAGAGTTATGGACCTTGAATGACTAAAAGCAGCTATATCGTACATATCTAAAAAACTGTATGAGCAAGAGTCACACAACTTTTCAGGAATACATGTATTCACCTGCATTTAAAGTTGACACCTGATGTTTTTTTGCTATCTCGCCCAATATGCAATGGCCATTGAATAACTTAAAATATATACATGTAGCAGTATCATGCATACAGTCAAACCTATAAGAGCCCGAGTCACAATATAAAATAGTGTGTTGCGCATATTTCTAACACTGTATGATCTACAGTCACAAAACATTACAGAATGTTCACTAGTATGTGATGTTAGATACCCGTGGTTTTAATGATGGCCCAATTTTTGCAGACTTAGTTATGGCCCTTGAATTATTTAAGTATGGCTCTATCATACATGTCATGTCTGTACAACTGTGTAAGACAGATACAAATATAAAAAAAATTACAGCATGGAAGGGTAGACACCAAGCACTGCAGACATATGACTTACCTAATAAGTAGACATGTCGGATATATTTCGAAATTGTATGAGTAATATAGATCACGCGTGTTTTATAAAGGCTAAAAGTGTGCGCATCTGTGTTCTATGGAAATCTATCTAGTGTTGGCACTTGAATGTATATATGGGTTGTGGAATGATGCATGTCCACAGCATTTTGCTTTTACGGCATTCCACCTTTCTGTAGCCACATTTGTATATAGCCAGGTTTGTATATCTGTTTTTTTAACAACAATTTTATACGTTATCTGCCACGTTCGGTGTGGGATATCAATTCAAAGAATTTGCTTCTTGTCAATTTCAAGGATCAGTACATATTCGTCCACCATGCCCTTGTGGAGGCGCTAATGTTGTCCACCTCTGCCCTGCCTGCGGCCAAGTTCCCAGACGCCTACAGAGAACTGCTTCAGACAAATCCAGTCACAAAGAAGCAAAACTTAACACTTAAGTTTGAGGTATATGCGCTGTTCATGCCCTTATTTACATTTTTAATTTTAATACCAATCAGTGTCAGAGGTCAATTAAACACATTGTATAACAAATGTATTGTGTCATTATTCTGTCAATGTTATCATGTTACATGATCAACACCGAATGATTTTTTCTTAAACATTTGGTGTAGCTGTTAAAGTTATATATGCGTTTACCTTTTCTTAAATCATAATGTTTTTGTTTTTTTTATCCATAGAATAACATAAAATGTTTCAAAATTATTTTCATATATCATATATGATAGATATCTCATAACAAACTGATATTTCTTTTAATCACACCAGATGTTACGCAAAATGTCACCTGTTCAAGACGAGTATCAGTATGATAATGCTAAAGACAATGCTAACCGGAAAAAGAACAGATACTCCAACATTCTACCAGGTGCGTTTGTTAACCTGTTACTGTTCGGTTGTAATTTAGTTACATGCATATCTATTAGGCACTTTAATTTCTTTCGACGTACGAACATATACTGAAAAAAAAACTAATGGTATCTATGCTTCTGTACATTCATTTACTTCTAAGTATGTTATGATCATTTTAAGAAAATGGTTATTAAATTGTATTTCCTATATTTGTTGTTCAAATTATTTTGTATATAAAGTTATTCCAAGGAAAACTGTTATAATTAACTTCATAATTATTTCAGTTGCTGAATACATGCCAACACTTAGTGGAACTGGTCAACAGGAAACAGATTACATCAATGCTGTGTTTTTACCGGTAATTCCAGTATGAATTATACAAGCACATTGTATATATGATAAACTAAGGTTGTACTCTAATATAAGATTTTTCCTAAAATCTAACATTAGGAATAAGAAATAAATAATTTTATCTTGTGGAATTAAAAATGGTCTTATTACATATCAAAACTATCCGTGTTTACTATTATCCAGTCATACAAGGAGAGGAAAGCGTTTATCGTGACTCAGCTGCCCCTTGAGACCACGATACCAGACTTCTGGCGACTTGTGTACGAACATGACGTTCACACCATCGTCATGTTGAACCATGTCTCAGAGGTTCAGGTATAGTCGTCATTTCATTCACAAAGAGCCACCCCAAGCTCATGTATTCTAAAAAGCACACATGGTGTTTTCACTAATAGAAATACATGCATGCATAAACAGGCAGGACGTCTCTATATACAAATACCTTTAAAAGAGGGGTTAACCATCGCCTCATACCGAGTGTATACTCTACTTCCTGATCTATAATTCGATTTCATTATTATATTTTACGAAACAAAATACCAGACTTAATAAAAATATTTCTTCTGATTATTAAGATACACTTAAAGTGTGTGTTTTCTTTCATATGAGCGTGAAGGTCCATTTATGGAAATATATCCACCGTAATCTAGAAAAATATTCATGAGATAACGTGTATCTCCTCCATCCGCCTTGATATTAAAAACAAGTGTACCTACCTTCTTAGTTATTTTAGATCTCTGTCAAATGCGCGAATAATGTTTAATTTGTATGTATCAAAGAAAATCAAAAGAAGAGAGGTATATTGCACTTTTCATATTGTCCATATCAGTATAACAATGGGAAATAACTACCGACGTTTGTCTCGGTTAGGAATCCGGTATTATATTCCTTGTATCCAAATATTGCAAATATGCTCCAATATAAATTCAGTGAGAAAGCAATTGTAGTTTAATAATTATACATTGGACATCAAATAATTCTTCAACTCCCAATTTGAATTGAATATATTATAAACAATTAGAACAAGTACAATCTATGATTGTGTGAGTCAGTATGAAATGTCTATGTCTAAGTTTCAAATATAGAAAACAGACATATACTGGCCTGGGGATGACCAGACTCTGGAGTATGGACTCAACAAAATCAAACATTTGGGCAGTGAGTATTTGGGAAGTCATCGAGCCGTTCGCTTGGAACTTTCGTCTCCATATAAGGTTTGCATATAGTTTTGTTTTTGAAATTAAATTATACTTTTCTTGAGTCTCACACTTTGGATTAAAATTATGATCTTCTAGATTGGTTCAAATATGTATCTGAACAAATGTTTCTCTTAAGAACTGTCAATATTTTAACAAACACGTTATGCAATAAAAAAATAATATTTACGAAATGCTTTCCTCATTTAAAAATTGCCAGACGCCAATTCCATCAACCACCTTAGCTTTGAATAGTGATTAAGTTCTCAGTAGAATAGTTCAACATTTATAAAAAATGGTATATTTATATCTATAACTAATGTAGGTCAGCTTACTATACTAAGTCATAAACCGTTTTCGTTTTAAAACAAGAAGGATGGTGTGTGCCCCTTTTTAATTAAGATTATAGGGTGTTGCCTTTTTGTTATGTAATGATAGTACAGTTCTAGCCTGGTCAGAATGTCATTAATTGAAACAAGTTAATGTGTGTTCGTCTTATATGTGATTTAAATGGAAATGTATTAGAAACAACAGAAATATTCAAGATCTTTCTAAATAATTGTTCTAATATAAATAACAGAATTCATGTATATCCTTCCAGACACGGATTATAAAGCAGTTTCAGTGTGGGAACTGGGTGCCTGAGTCCACAGTTCCAGATGATCCCTCGACTATATTACTGCTTATTCAGCTTGTGCAGGCATGGCAACAGCAATCTGGAAACCATCCAATCCTCGTTCACTGCATGTATTTATATTTTCTTTATATCTCACTTATAAATTGCTCGTAGAGCTCGTGAACGCATGGCAACAGCAATCTGGGAACATTCCAATCCTCGTCAACGGCATGTATTTATTTTTTCTTTATATCTCACATATGAATTGCTCGTAGAGCTCGTGCATGCATGGCTACAGCAATCTGGGAACATTCCAATCCTCGTCCACTGCATGTACATGTAATTATATTTTCTTAATAGCTCACTTATTAATTGCTCGTAGAGCTCGTGCACGCATGGCTACAGCAATCTGGGAACCATCTAATCCTTGTCCACTGCATGTACTTATATATTTTTTATATCTCACTTATGAATTGCTCGTAGAGCTTGTGCACGCATGGCAACAGCAATCTGGGAACCATTCAATCCTAGTCCACTGCATGTATTTATTAATCCCCCGCCGCGAAGCGGAGGGGTTTATAGGAATGGCCTTCGTCTGTCTGTCTGTCCGTCCGTAACGTTTCGTGTCCGCTCCATATCTCTTATACCGCTTGGAGGATTTTCGTGAAACTTGCCACAAATGTAAACTTAGTTTAGACGATGTGCAAAACACAGGTGGCAGCCATGTAGGCTCAAGGTCAAGGTCACACTAGAAGGTTATGTGTTTGAACCTTCATTTTCGTGTCTGCTCCATATCTCCTATACCCCTTTTAGTTTTTTCATGAATCTTGCCTTAAATATATATAAAATTGAGACGATGTGCAGAACATAGGTTGCAGTCATGTTGGCTCAAGGTCAAGGTCACACTTGAGGGTCATGTGTTTGAACCTTCTTTTTCCTTTCAATTTCATGTCCGCTCCATATCTCCTATACCCCTTGAAGGATTTTAATGAAACTTGCCTCAAATATAAATATAATTGAGATGATGTGCAGAACACAGGTTGCAGCTATGTCGGCTCAAGGTCAAGGTCACACTTGAAGGTCAAGTGTTTGAACCTTCAATTTTGTGTCCGCTCCATAACTCCTATACTCCTCGAAGGATTTTATTGAAACTTGCCTCAAATGTAAACCTTGTTGAGACGATGTGCAGAACACAGGTGACAGTCATGTTGGCTCAAGTTCAAGGTCACATTTGATGGTTCAGTGTTCATTCCGGGATATTTTTGTTTCCATGGTATATTTTCTGAACACGGAAAGTTTTTCATAAGTCAACTTCATCAACATGTTGGCAGAAGCAGGACAATTACCATTAGAGAAAAAAACATGTCTCCTCTGTCAGCGGCGGGGGATATAGCTGTCCTTTGGACTGTCTTGTATTTTCTTTATATCTCACTTATGAATTGCTCGTAGAGCTCGTGCACGCATGGCAACAGCATTCTGGGAACCATCCAATCCTAGTCCACTGCATGTATTTATATTTTCTTTTAAATTATATCTCACTTATGAATTGCCAGTCAAACAAAATAATGATTACGCCTTTCATATCATAATGATATTTCCTCGCATCATTTTTATGATATATTAATAGATATCGGGCTGACACTGTTGTCTCATAATACACCAGTTTCTTAATTAGACATCACTTAAGGGAGAGGAGCAGTGTGGTCCAGTGGTAGGACACGCGCTTCGGGATCGAGGGGTCCCGGGTTCGAATCCTGCCAAGGACACTGCCAATTTCCTTGAACAAGAAATTTATCCCGCATTGTTTCACTTCACCCAGGTGTAAATGGGTACCTGAGAGGGCGGTATAATTCCGTGGCGCCATGGTGTGGGCTGCCATAAGCGGAGTGGAAGACTCCCCAGGGAGATCGATAGATAGATACAAGTAGCCCGATGACCAGGGGTAAAAGCTGTAAAGTCGGTGAACGTGCCTAAGGCATGAAACTAATGTAAAATGCATTTACTTTACTTTACTTAAGTTGGAATGGTACTGCTTCATTTCTCTTCCTGGTGATGGATGTTGACAAAATGTGGGTGTTTTTTCGGTACTGATTGTAACTTCATATTTGCATTTAATTTTGCCTGTTTCTATATTAATTGTTGATACATATTACAGTTTTAAAGTGTAGAATAATAAAGGTGGATTCTACTTTTGAAAGTAAGACGGTGAAAACATTGCAAACAGAGCGTTTGAAGTTTTACTATATAATTGATGTATTATCGAAAGTACCAGTGCCAGGTTTGTGTTTGCATTTTTAACCTTATGAAGAACAAGTCAAACTTCGCCGTTACCACATTTTGCAGGAACGGTGCTGAGAGGAGCGGCCTGTACTGTGTGATATCTGCGGTTCTTGAGAGGATGAAGATCGAGCAGGACGTGGCCATCAGTCAAGTGATAGAGGAGATGAGGAACCGCCGGGAACAGATCATCTCTTCCGAGGTATAATAGTATCTCATAGGAATATCTTAACACTTATTCATGTTTAAGCACACACATAGGCGAACACATTTAGACTGGTTTCTGGGTATACGGAATCGGGCATAGTAAAATACCATCAACATATATTTTTGTCAAGAGTATAATACTTGACATATATATATATATATGAATCGATGGTATGGAAGGCAATAAATGTAACAATTCAGCGCCATTCATATCCTTTAAAGAATGACTTCACAACGTAACCTTGTCGGTGATATTTTTTATTTTTAATGCGCTATACTTAAGTATTATTTCTGAATATATATTTGTTATTAGGAATTGAAATTAACATAGCTAAAACATGAACTTATATATAATCATTTGTTTGACAGGTACAATTCAAGTTTTGTCACGAGGCCGTGAAAACATTCTTGGAACAATACGACACGTACTCAAACTTTACTGCCTAGATACACGTGTTGAAGATATTTTATACAGTCTTAAACGGATTTCTAAAGCTAGTGGCTCAGCAGAATTCAAACATATTTGTAAATGGCGATATGTATTGATTGATTATACGAAAATAATTGGAAAAAGCGGACAAGATTTCATTGTATTTTGGCATTCAATACTTATAATCAAACCACAAATTAAGAAAAAACACGCCATTTGTTTAAACAGTGTGTTAGGAAAATGGTAAAATATATCGTCAGGGCTTTATCACACAATAGAAAGATTTATATACTTTAACGATAATTATTTTGACTATGTTTCATGAGACTGTTTTTCCTGCAAAAAGTACCTGTTTATCTTGTCCTATATCAATGTCCACAAAATTGTTAAACTCACTTACACGTATCTACATTCTCCAAAGGAAAGAAATATAATTTCAGTTTGCAATAATCACTGTGCGTATACTTATAATTGATAACACATGCAGTTACTAGCATCATCAAGTTGTTTTGTAGCATCTCTAAATGAATACTTGTATTAAATAAGAACCGCGTGTATAAATGATGATATTCAACAAGGCTACTAAATCAGGATATATTTTTATAATAATTATGTTAAATAAAGATTGCAATCTTCTTAACTGATTATTTTGGATATAGAATTATATGAAATAAAATATGATTTGAATATACGTTACTAACAAAGATAACGCATATAGCCTGAAAATAAACCACGAAAATTTTTAGATTGATTTTTAGTTGTGTGTGACGTCAGTCACACCAACTACAGTTCAACGTTTTCAACCCAGGTTCTCCTAGATTTAAAACCGAATAACCTCTCAATAGTGTAAATATGATCAAACAATTGTATATATCTCTACGACAGAAGTATACTAGTATTAAGCAAAAATGCTGAAAAACCAATGCTGTGTCAAAAATAAATACTTACAGGATACAAAAATCGCCTGTGACATGAAAACATTATATTTTTTTTCTATGCTGATGTTACTGCAATCGAATAATGTAACTGTTTTTATCACGTGATCACTTTACCAAGTGCACGAATATAGTTTGTTTCAATGCAAAGGTGGCTCGCAAATAAATTTGATAGTAAATGTGCAGCGTTCGGTCATTTTAGGCTGTTACAATAACCCATGTGAAGTCCAAAACAAATCATTGTAACATACTAATAATCACATTAATCTAATCTAATTAATCGACCTCAGATATCTCCACGGGTTATTCTTACACTAAAAAAATGACCGAAAAACCTGTATATTTACTATCCGAAATGAGTTCGGAGCCTCTGACCTGTACAGAAAATTTGCATAATTACTTCAATCTGTAAATAAAGTCTGTTGTAGGTAAGGTACTGCATGATTACAAATCAAAGCTCTGAAAGCGCTAGAGAACAGGAATACTGCATTTCTTTTGTTTATCAAAATGAATTTAATTATATGTGATCGACTTCAAACACTCTTCATTTGAGACACACACAACTTCAGTGCCTTCAGCGCTTTGATTTAATGTATTTACTATCTGTAATCAACATTGATTTTAGGCCCATTTTGACGGTGTCTGTAATTCTGTTTGCATGTGCATATGTTTATATTATGTATCACAAGTCACTATAATAAATTCTTTCTTAATGATTTGCTTACTTGAGATTCACATCCAACCAATGTCATTTTAAAAAGTTGGTGTCTTCCAACATAATGATGCCTCCATGGCCGAATTATAAAACATTCTTGTCTCATACAATGTGTTACGTATGTCTCTCACCTATGGGGTTCTGGGCTTTCTTCTGAGAAAGATCGTGTATGAACATGCTCAACTTCGGCGATAATTACCTATGATAGCATCAGTTTACATTTTACCAGTAAATACACAGGAACTTTTTAATTCCTTGCCAAAAGGCCAAAACGTATAAATGGAGTTTATGGAGAACGACTGGTCAAATTCTGCTAAATGCCATGTATTGTAAACACTGTTTAACGAATATGCGTGATACAACGAAAGCAAATTTACTCGGAATGATGCTGAATATATAATTCTTCTTGTATGTATGGATACTATAGATATAACATACAATTTATAGGGAAAAAAACGGGAAATCGACAAGCAATGAATGCATGTGTTTGATAATGAAAGTGCATGCCGTGGTGGAAGTCCACATGAAATATATAATTTGAACGAGTTGAATGAAATAGCAAGGGCAATCACACTTTGATTTCATTTGTAATGCTTTGGAAAGGCGAAATGCATTAAACGGCATTTGCATAAATTTGTTATCAGGCATTGCAATTCATCTATGATATGCTATAAACAAAACTTATCTATAAAAATAACAAAGGGCAATTACTTTGAAGATATATAAGGCGAGTGATGCAATGCACATAATATCAATGATATTTTCCATCTTCGTAATTTAAATTTGACACCCAAAGGGTCTGAGTTTTGCCCTATGGCGCTCTGTTTATTCCTGGTATTCGCTAGAACATCATTCATGTTTGAAAGTTGCAATTACTACGGAACTTCGTTCACATTTTCCTGTAGGTCTGTCGTAAGACTTGCTTAGCATTAAGTCCATAGAGGCCGGGTCTATTGAGTACGGTCAACCCTAGAGTCATTACCATCAGCAAAACGTTAAACTACTGAAATTCACACACACACCAAACAAGAAATATCTTTAAAGATTCGGGTGGTGTGTGTTTTAAAATAATGCCAGAAAACGCATTTGATGAGTTGTAAATAAGCTAGCCAGTAAAAGGAAAGAAAATGACGAAAGTGTAAAAGAAGCAACAATAAAAATATATAAAAACAATTCATAAGAAGGATTGATGTGCATGACCTCAGTATAATTAGACCGATGCTTATCCGACTGCGCCACGCAGGCTTCTATATACATTTCGGTTAAGGCACGAGTTCAAACTAACTGCGACGTTTCTAAAATCAACACATAGCTGCCTGTTATCTTACTTGTTTTTAAAATACATGATTTCTCCATCAACACTCAAATATTTTATTTTTTCAACTGATTCTTTTTATTTTAAGAGGATAGAATTGTTATCTGCCACTTGACACTCAGTAGAAAACTATGCACACCGAATCTCCCATTTTAAAATGGAATGTCCTGAAATGATTTATGCCAACCAGTGAAAAAGGTGTTTTTATACTGTTTTCTATATTTTCAAGTTGTTAACCAAGATTTTATATGTTCATGAGATAAATTAAAAACCATATTATACAGTAAAAAAAGACAATGTAGGATGTTCTTTCAATGAAATATATTTTTACTTGTAGCTAGGTATAAATAAATTTACGCTTATCTAGATATGTCTAGATCACTCATAAAAATGAATAAAAATAAAAATAAAACAGTATTGCATGATAATTCGGTTTCAAACTGATTCTTAATCAACGATTCTTTTATTGAACAAACCGTTACGTCCATGAAATGCGAATTGATTTTGTCAAACTAGTGGTCTACGAGAACAAGACTAATGGCGGTAACCATGAACAGAATAGCACTGGGAAAAACCCTTAAAATAATAATAACTTTGTGTGATATTATGAAAATAGTTTTGCTAACGAGTGTGACAACATTTATACGGGTGATATTTTGATACATATGTTGGAACGACCACGTAGTAAACGGCATCGACGAAGCTCTAAACGTTTCTGGTGAAGACATTGAAAACAAGATTGCGTCAGTGTGAAAAAGAAAGATTTACCTTTACAGCAGTTACCAGTCTTTAATGTGAGTATTACAATTAAAATCAATTCCAATGCAACCAAAGATATCTTAATATCCGCTTCAACCACAGTTCATGAATTCCCCAGAGCGACATGACCAAATTTGACTTTATATTAAAAAAAAATAATAGAAAGTTCGATATTATTAAATCACAACAGGCAGCGATCGTAGTCAGATTAATAATAATGCTAAATTTAACGAAAACAAAAGGTTATTAGTGATGTAAATATGAAAACCATGGGTCGTCACATCCGTGTATATATAAAAATAAGTTAAACCGACTTCAAGGTTACACTCATTGCTCATAGATTTGGAGGTGTTTCAGACCATATATCCGATTTTTTTCAGTTCTGAAGGTATTTGAACTGAAAAATCGGGCTCAAGGATTTTGAGATCAGTGTGGATGTTTTTTGCCTAAGATTTCAGCAGGAGTTTATGTTTGTTAAGAAAAAGTAGAAGCGACTCATGTTGATTTTTACATAGAATTCAAGTTTTATAATCATCGGTTGATTTTATGAATAATATATTGATTGTTTTATCATTGTTATAATCATTGTTCATTTATTGGAATCATCATTTTATGACTTGTACGAACAATCAATAGGTTAAGTTGGCCCTGAGAAAAAATACTATTTTAAGTAAGGTTTAGCTCCGCTCGGTACACGTTACAGTCGCAATTCTAAATTACGTCATTTGGCAGACGTTTATTGGGATGGGTGAACTATATAGACGATATACACTTTTACTGTAAAACAACCTCAGGGATTGGTTTCATGCCAAAAGTAATCTTTCTAGAAAATGTGACGCTTACTAGGAAGACATATTGCAAAATTTCAATCAGTATAAATAGTATAATATTAAGAAAATTTGTTGTCTAGTTGTCACGCGGCGCTAGCGACAAAATGTCACTCTCATCTCTTTCACGAATTTATAGTGCATATCTAGAACGTGTCCACATCTTCACAATGTCACATTTCTAAAGTATGCTAGTAGTCTTTGCGAAGGATAATTAGCACCGTGTGAGAGCGACACCGGATGTTAGTACTAAGCAAAAAAAAAAAGTCGATCGAAGCTTGACCAAAGGGTAAGTTTTATCGAATTTACCACGTTCCTAGGAATCTGACATGCACGATCATATATGTATTCACCCACAACAAATTCCGCCGTCTATCAAACCTAAAATCATTCTGAAACACTGTCCTATGATTTATATCGCTCTTAAAACATGCCATCTAGTACCGGCAAAAAGTTATATCAGTCAACTTCATTCCCTTTAAAATAATCTAATTTCAACTCAGTAATTGCATGTCTGGTCAGGTTTTACTCGTCAATTTGTGTAGATGTAGTTTCTTCCTTGTTATGATCTTAATCAGCGACAAAATCGTATTATTATCATTTTCTTTTACTGTACGGCGGCTTAATGTTGTGTGTACGGCTAACTGATATTTCACAAATAGAAGGTGTACGGCTTCTTGATTTTTTTATATATATCTTCAACAATATAAAAGTACAATTACCAGCATACAATGTAAACTTAAGTCTTCACGGTAAAAGGAAGAAATACTTTAATGCTTGTAGGTGATTTTTAGGCAATATAGATATTCTTATTTATGTTATCTTTTAAGTTATGCCGAGGGCCCCGGTAGCCGAGTGGTTAGAGCGTCCGACACGGGAGCGTGAGTTGGTATGTGAGATCCCCGGCAAGGTCGTAAAAATAATACTGGTAGAGCTTCCTTGCTTGGCTCTCAGCATATAAGGGTAGTTTCAGGACTGGTTGGCCCGGTGTCAGGATCATATGACTGGGTGTGGTATCATGCCATATACTGCACTTTGGCAGCAAATAAATTAAACTAATTAACTAATTAACTAATACTGTAGAATCAATAATTTTCGGGGGGGGGGGGATAAATTTCGTTGATTTAATGAATGACTATATCCACGAATATTTTCCCCACGAAAACTGTTTATTTCAGAGACCTCATGTTTTCTAGAATATGTTTCCACGAAAACATGTACTATGTTCGCGGACTCGGTTTTACATGGATCTCGTGCACAGGACTTTCCTCTGAAGAAAACCTTCTACTGGATCCTATACATATAGTATAGCTCACGCGGGAAACACATCGTCCGCCAGCTACCGAGGACTTCAACCCATCACCGCAATATTTACTTTCTTAACCATGGCGTGTTTTTTTTTTTTTTTTTTTACTGAACCATTTTAATTGTTACGAAGAATTTCAACTTTCAACCGTAAAAAGCGAAACTAAATGCATATCATTAAGTTATACATACCAATCATTCACAAAAAATATTTCAAAAATGGTTCTATAACGAAAGAGATTTGAAATAATATGTTTAAGATTTATTTTGCTGGAACTAAATACCTTTAAATTGGATTACCGGTATTTAAATCTGGATAAAATTCGGATATTAAAATATTTGATTTGTTCCTATATTCAATAGAAACAAAGCAAGACTTTTCCACATTTAACTTTTGCACTTTCATTCTATAAAGAATAATTAAGGTTGTTTTGCACAAAATGTATAATTTTGAGCAGGTGCAAACGCTTAATATCGGTAGAATGACATAATTAACCCTGGTCGGAGATGCGGTGAATATTTGTCTATCGCGGTTTTCGCGGAAATCGCTTTCCGCGTGAGCTAAATTTGCAATAACGCTGATATGCATCTTAAGCATATCGTCGATGTGTGAATAAATTCAATGTAGAGACTTATTTAAAATATTCATATTGGCGTAAAATCTGAATATGACATAATTATGTAAATTGAACGTAACATAAAAATATAGGCATTTGCAAATTTGTATACTAAGGGAACACTCGTTTTGCAGAAAAAAAAACAAAGGCATTTTTGTTTTCTTTCAATGCAATATGCCGTACGTTACGATAGTAATATGCCGTACACCTAGTTATCACAAATTCCTAAGCCGCCGTACAGTAAAAGAAAATGATATAATACGATTTTGTCGTTGATTATAATCATGACAAGGAAGAAGCTACATTTACATAAATATTAGATAATTAGATAATGACGAGTAAAACCTGACCAGACATGCAATTATTGAGTTGAAATATGATCGTGCATGTCAGATTCTTAGAAACGTGATAAATTCGATAAAACTTACCCTTTGGTCAAGCTTCGCTCGACTTTTTCTCGCTTCGCTTAGTACCAATATCCGGTGTCGTTCACATACGGTGATTAGTGTACACTTTTTTTTTACCTTTGGTATGACACAGCTACCTTCAAAACTAAAATATGGTCCAAGCTTCTGTCACCGATATGTATTGCTTATTCTTCAGCAAACTAATCAGGAATATTCTTCAATTTGAAATATGCATTAATTTGCAATAAAAAGTCGTTTACATTAAACATGTTATTTTCACAATCAATAAATGATCGGTAAATTATTGGATCTAATATAACTGTGTTAAGAGACACGATTTATATCGTTTATGATCGGTAAAGGTTATACAAATGGTTCAATTGCATGAGGCGTATATGGAAAAAATAAGACGCAAATTAATAGATAAATAAAGCAAAGCCATACAGAAAAAGGGGGAAAAATACAACAACAAACATACTTAAATTATCAGATTTTTCAGAAATATAGAACAAAAAAAGTACAGAAAATACTTTAATTATAGCAGACACATGTGATGATGATTTAAGATGACATGAAATAACTAATCTGTAGAACAATGAAGATACATTTTATAACAGGTAATTAATTTCTTATTTAATTATTGGAATAGTTAGGGTTTGCATGAAATTTCCAGACAGTAAGCTACTTAGGTATTTATGTCAATGTAAAAATCATCATCATCATCATCATTATCATCATCATTAGCAGCAGCAGCAGCAAGAACAAAGGAAACGATGACGAAAAATTCAGCACAGATAAGATTGGTAAGGAAATTAGGTGAAGGTCCCAGTATTAATTAACAATCTACTTCCCTTGATAATGTAGCGTAGCGTAGGAGTATGGCATTCTTTTAGTATTGATGATATGTATTAAATTAAATATAAATTTTCAAGGCTTTACAGCATAAGCTATGTTATGTTCAGTTAAATTTACCCATTTCAAGCCTATACTAACTGGGACCGCAGTTTGGGCTTGGAGACGTAAATTAGACATGTCCGCTACGGCCATATTTATCATGTTTGAGTTTTTACACTTTCTACATTATGCTATAATACTTATAATAAACTGCTTTATTCCACAGTGACGCCGCTTTTCCCCATTCGACGCGTCAATAATACATCTAAATTTAACTTAAGATAAATGTAGGTACACTACTTACGGCAGGTAAATGACAGTTAAGTAACTGGGTGCGAGTTAACATGGAACAGTCTAAATGACGACCATAAGAAATCGAAACAAAATTTTCTGTTTCAAATACCCATTAGCTTTAAACTGATGTACTGTATTTTTTATAAACGCCTCGGATATTCAATACATACGCCTCTCCACTTACCGCAAATCTGGTGCAATCAAGGGAGCGGGAGGTCAAGTGTTCGGTCTCCGCTCACGACATACCAAAATCGTAAAATGGTCCTGTTAAAGCTCCCATTGCTTGGCGCTCAGCACAAAGGGGTAGATCCGGGGCTAGATGGCCCGGTGTCAGGATAATGTGACTGAGTGTGGTATCATGCCATATGTCTACGGCGTGATACTGGAGTGTGGCAGCACTACACCTATCTCAAGTAGACATAGTCCTCAAATGACTTGGGACGTTATGCCCAACAAATAAGCAGACGAATATCATTTACGTGTTTAAAATTATAAGAATTAAACTAAATCATCAAAAAGCCCTTATATCAATTTATTTAAAATAAGTTATTATTCTTAAGTTGCGCTCCTTAGTCTATGGTAAACACACTTCTTTCCAGAAAAATGGCTTGCGGTGGGTCGATGGTTCTACCAGGGTGCCTAAGTGCATTCGGGATCTTCCTCCACCTTAAATCTGGACGTCGCTATATGACAGAAATACTGTCGCAGCGACAGTAAACTTAAAAATCCATCAGTCAATCAATGGAAATGGTTTAGTAGAAGTATTTTCTGCACTGAAACTGTTCATCTGAGGTAATAATGTTGAGACACCGTTGTGTCACCAAATCCTCAACTTAAGTTCAACCTGAATGTTGCGTATGTTACCATGTCAATGCCGTAGCAACCAAATTACAAACACGACATTAACATAAAACAGCGTTTTCAACATATTTCCTTAACCTTTTGCAACAGTATTAATTTACCTTCAGACTGAGCATACAAAAACAAAAATCAGAAATTAAAGGAAAATGTGTTTGTTAGGTTTAACGTTCCACCGACATTATTTCAATCATTTGGGGAGTACTTGAGAGAGATGTGGTGCTACCACACAGCGGTATCACGCCGTAGACATGTGGCATGACACCACACCCAGTAACATAATTCTAACACCGGGTAAACCAGTCCTAGAACCACCCTTATATACGCTGAGAGCCAAGGAAGGGAGCTATATAAATACCATATTTATATGTGGTATGTGGATCCAACCCACGACCTCCCGCTTCCGAGGTAGACGCCCTAACCACTTGGCAACCGGGAACGGTCAAAGAAAAGTACCCCAACCTTTTGTGCCAATGTTGTCCCTTATCTATAAAACAGGTGGTCTCATAAAACATACAGTCAAATGATCAGTCAAACGCAAAATATATATATATTTTTATATACATATACATTACCTATAACAGTCATTTTATTGCCACAAATGATGATAGTGTGTTGCATACACTTTGGAATTGGTATTGTTAAACTGATACATATCATTTGTTGTTGGAGTTATTTCAATACTATAAACATTCAAACTCTTCTTCAAATTCACAAAATCGATATTTATTATTGATTGAATACACAAGACGTTCTCTGCAGGGACGAGATCTTCTATAAATGATTCAAATGCAAACCTGTCATCACTTTGTAACTTACCTATGCACGTATTATTACTAAAAATATAACACCAATAAATAGTAAACAAACAATAGGTGTTTGCATGAGATTTTGTATTAAAATGGAGGATACATTGTGCGAGCGTATTATGTTAATATGACCAGGTATTGAGTGCAGTTGTCGTGAATCCCTGCATCTGTAATATGGATAGCGTATAATATGGGCCTAATTGGCTAGGTTGTAGTTAAAAGTAGTTCAAATGGACGGTACTATTCCAAAAAACAGTTGTCATAAATATCCTATATTAATACTTTCGATGTCGTATTACCGCGTACTTTATAAGTATTCAAATATAGATGTGTAAAGATAGTGTAGAGGTATCTGTTTATTCATTTCTGCCAGCCACACTTCGAGGTTACGAGGACTTAGTTTACAAATGGAAAGCCTGCATGAACAAAATGTCATGATAATAACATGAACACGAAGGTTATATGTCAATAAAAAATTGGCAAAGAAAATTACAGTAAGATCATGGTTGTCTGATTTAATACTGTATACTAGACATTGTCCGCTTGAATCGGTCAATAAACATATATATGCAGGAGACGATAACGAAATGATGCAACTTAGATGGAATAGAGTGCTTAGAATTTAAATGAAACATGTTCCGCAACAACATGCCCAACAAAAAATACCACACGAATTGATTTATATGATCACATAAGCTTAAACTCTGTTTTATTGGATAAGAAAATGCAGTAAATCACGTGTTCATGACATCATCATTAATTTTGATAACTTCAGGTTAATGCTGTTTGTATATGCTACGTCAGCAAATTGTATATGCTACGTTCAGCAAACAGCGCGGTTTAGCTTTGTTTTCTAACAATAACCGACCAATATCCCTGAATATTATATAACCCTAAAGATGTGCATCAATAATATAGGACAGCATGTCTAAATTTATTTTCAAGTAATATCATTTTCTGGATTTTTAATGTAAATAAGTTTTAATAAAAATACCTTGTTGAAAACGGATTTATTGAAGAAACGGGTCTAGACATGACCTATACTCATCTTAAAGCAATATTGCACCATCATGTCAACACAGGTGACATCTCAGTCTCTATTTATAGATTGACGTTCGTCTAAAAATATCCACATGTTAACACGGGTCTTAATCGGAAAATGATTGTTTTGGGGCTTACTAATCTAGTGATGTCTTTAAAACCAATGTTTGGTAAACCTAAACACATATAAATATAACCGGCATTCTTGAGTTACACTACTGTGTTTTTTTAGTGACATTAACATAAAACCTAACGACTCTCACGTGCATTTGGATAAGAATCGGATGTGTATAACTGTTACAAGATCTTTTTTGAAACATATACAGAAAAGGAGGATATAGTGGGTTTTATGTTAAGGTAACTTAAAACGTTTATTTCAGTAGATAGTTACATGTATATGAATGCAAGTCAAATAAATACATTGCTTTATTTACTCTCTCTCTTCTGATTCTCAATATATAACCTTGCATAATCAATATGTATACAACACTGCTCAAATGTGATGTCATCACTGTTTTAGAAAATAATTTGGCCGCCCGTCCAACCATCTATCTATCTACCTGTATAAATATATTTATTAGTATAAATTGTAGTATTTTTAACTTACATTTATACAATGTAAAAGAAATAAAATCAAATAAATTTTAAAAAATAATAATAAAAAAAACAAAACAGCAACAAACATTTGTTTGAAAAACAAAATCAGTAGCATTGTTATAGCAGGCTATCAGCGATTGTGTGAATCCAATTAGCTAAATTTATTTACTTTTTGTGACATATTTAACATAATATATTATTTTTTCATTAGAAATAATGGACAATTCTGCATTTAGTTCTTCTTGCAGTAGTTTAGTCAGTATCAAATGAAAATTATCAGGCTCTATTTAATGCATAATTATAAGAACTCGGGATCTTGTATAGCTTTGATCCGCGTCAGTCATGAGTGTCGCCAGTCAAGCAATTTGTAGATAGGGGTTATTCATTAATACAGATCAACTCCTTAGGGAAATGAACTGAGCACCAAGTTTTACGTTTGCTTATCCTCATTAAGTTTGGGATTTGGATGTTATATAAAACTGTAATCATATTGGCATTTGTGTTTCACCATGGTTTAAAATAGGGTTGGCCTAATAATGATATTTCAATCATTTGGTCTGAGAAAGTTGCCGTTTAAACTGAAATACGGTTCAGAATTACAGCAGAAGTCTACCAAAACATTTAATTCAAACAGTCGATAAATGATCAATAAAAACGTGTAATGATTCACATATACCAGTACTATAGAGGCATGGGATTTATATATAGGTATGATCAATCTAGGTTACACGAATCTTTCAGTTGTATACGCAGCGGTTTATTCATTCAAATGGGTTAAATAGGCTTTAGAATAGAGTTAAATCAATAACAGCGTCAGTGAGGTGTACAGCTGAATGTTTTAAGCCTGTTGACTTTCCCTTAAGCTTATAATAATTCACTAGAATGTAATTTGTGATATAAAACGTGCATTGTTTAAATATTGTTATAAAATTCAATGTTAATTCATTATTTGTCTAGATGCAGATATGTTCTCTGGACACATTTATCTATAGTTTCAACACTGAACGTTTTATTGTTTTTTTTATTATATTACTTTTGACTTCATTATATGTCCTTGACGCTCTTACCTTTACACATGGACTATTTTTGAGTGTTTATAAATGATAGGATGACTCTTTTTTGAATCCTGTCTTTCATTCCATATTTTTCCCCTTAAATTATGATCTCAATTTATATTAAGACCTAATTTTATTTCTAAATCTGACCATCAACAGAAAATCTGCTTATCGCTATACACTGAAAATGTTTTTGTCAAAGCTGGAATCGAATTAAATGTATTTTGAAGAGATCTAATATTGTTTGGTCTGTACCATAATTCTTCAATATCTAGATTTATTTCAACGCAAATTATAGTATATTTTTTTTTATTATAGGAACACAATCAACAGGACCACAAGCAAAATAACCGTTAAGTGACCGTGGCCGATTAGTTAAAACATCTACCTAGTAACCTTGAGGTCGAAGGTTCGATCCACGACCGTGACATACCAAAGTCGTTAAAATGGAACTTGTAAATCTCCATATTGTTTGAAGTTCAGTATAAATGTATGTAAGAGTAGTTCAATCAATCAAACAGTAATCCACTCACTCACGCAATCAATCAATCAATCAATCAATCAATCAATCAATCAATCAATCAATCAATCAGTCATTTACTGCGTTAATTTCGTTGCTTAAGTTTGGAAAACTGAACAGTTTATATCATAACTTTCACACATAGACGAGTATACATTATTTTTAAAGCATGTAATTTGCATATTTTAATTATCAATGTGTTTTATGTACTCACCTAATTATTGATTACATATTTTCATCAATGTATAACTTTCTTTTAGGTATTGCATATTGTAACGTTTCTCGCCCGACCGAATATTGCCATCTGAGGCCCAGGGAATTCAATAGAAACAAAATGAGTGAGGCACAGGTATCCCCAGGAAAGTTCGATCCTCTCGTCTGCAACCCGTGCAGACAGGAAGGAACACACAGGTCTGCACACCGCTTTTGTGACACGTGTAAGGAAAACTTGTGCATGAGTTGTTTTAAGAGTCACCGGGTCCCTTCCTTGTGTAAAGACCACGTGATGCTAGACCAAGTTGCCATGCCAAAGGAGAAAGTGGTACCAAGTGACCCATTAACTGAAAAATGCGAGGAACATGATGGCTTGTTAGAGTATTACTGTAAAAAACACAACGTCATTCTCTGTTCTATGTGTATCAACATAAATCATGCGAGTTGTGGTGTAAGTTTTATTCCCGACGAGACAAAAGATATCGGAAACAGTCGGGAATTCTCCTGCCTCCGTAACAATGTGTCGGAATTACTTGAGAGAGTGAAGAAAAACAAAGAAATGGCAATCGGAAACAAGACAGAAATTGAAAAGCTTAAAGAGGACACGAGGTCGCAGGTTCAACAAATGAGGGAGGACTTTGTTAGGTTCTTTAATGAACTTGAACTGTCTTTAATTAGAGAAATTAATCATATAGCCGAAAGCGACTTCTTGCGGGTGGACGAGAACTTCGGGAGTTGTATTACCATAGAAAAAGACCTGCAGAAACTATCTGCAGAACTCGATGAAAAATTGAATAGAAACCAAAACAACAAACTGTTTGTCGCCATGAAAAAAGCAGAGAAGAAACTGGCGGATATTCAGTCAGAGATCGAGTCAATACATTCAGAGAACTGGGTCACGCGATGCAGGTTTGAGCCGGACGTGGAACTCGAACACGTGAAATCGTCGGTGAAAGCCCTTGGGAAGTTACATGTAAGGCGCCATGGTTATACGGTAAAAGCGAAACACGTTAGAAATATAATAGTGAAAAGTAAGTTATACAAGAAGAAATATAGGGTCACAGGTCTAATGGTTCTACCACGTGACAAGATGGTAGTCTGTGACTACAATCAAGGTTCTGTAAAACTTATTGACACAAAACGAGACGAAGTCACGTCTCAGATTCGCCTCCCTTCCGCTCCCTGGGACACGGCGCTCGTGCCGCGTGATGTCACTGTTGAATCATCAACCCTTACCCATGATCTCATCGTTACCCTACCTCATGCCAGTAAACTCCACTACGTCCGAGTGACCGGGGACCAGATCACGGACACGGGCAAAGACAATGACATCTCGGTGAAAGGTTGGTGTCGGGGAATCCAAGTCACGCGGGACCGGAAACTCGCGGTGAGTTATTGCTTCCCGGGGAAAGTTGAGATTCTGGAGATGGACGGCCAAGTCCTGAGAAAATTCGAGACAGATGCTAGCGGCACTCCACTTTTCTGTGATCCATACTACCTCGCGGTCAGTCCTTGTTCTGAGGTCATTTATGTTTCAAACTATGGAAACGGTACGCTTACCTGTTTTCGTGCACGGGATGGGTCGGTTACATCCGTGTTGAAGGGACTGAAGGATCCCCAAGGTGTGACAGTGGACTTGGCGGGGTCAGTGTTTCTCAGTTGTCAGAACAGAACCATCCATCAGGTGGCCACAACAGGTGACCGGACCACACAGATCTTAGGGGAGGGAGATTGTTTGTGTGAGTTGCCCCGAGCAATCGGCTTAAGTCCTGAGGATGACCGGATGTACGTGGGCGGTGGCGGTAGTGATCACGTGCAAGAATTCCAGCTGACGGAGAGCAACAACTGAAGGTTAGACTTTACAACAGAAGAATTTATATTTCATTAACCTGTACATAGTACATCACGACAATTTATTATTATAAAACTGTTATAGCTCCCTTGCTTGGCGCTCAGCATAAAAGGGTAGTTGCAGGACTGGTTGGTCCGGTTTCAGGATAATGTGACTGATGTGGTATCATGCCACATGTCTACGGCGTGATACTGCAGTGTGGCAGCACTATATCTGTCTCAAGTAGACATCGTCTCTAAATGACTGAAACACTGTCGGTGGGACGTTAAACCAAACAACAAACATTTTCAGAACATCGTGTGAACAGGGATTTATTTTATGCTAACTGATGAAATACTGTGTTCTATAATCCACATCCCACAGTGTGATGATTTAGATCTCCCGGGACTCCTTTTCTTTCTTTAAAAAGGAACACAAACTAATATCCTCTATATATTTATCCTAAAACAGATGAATACATATAAGACAAGCTAAAGTAAAAAGATTGCAAATATTTTGCAAAGTTAGTTTAAACATATTTTATTCTTTATTATAAAAAATAACAGTACAACACGTATAGACGTATATGTTGAAATGGATTGGAAAACAAGCAAAGTTATTGATGATACTAATTCCTCTCAAAGTTAGATAGTATATCAATATCATTTAAATGAAATAATTGTATTCGTCATCAGTATTTTGAATTCTACAAAATACACAAAATCTACAAAAAAAATCTCTTTCAGAACGAGGATTTATTATTCTTTTATAACAGTATACAGACATTTAACTTCACATTTTTCTTTATTTCTTTATATGAATACCAACTTGGATTAAATGTTGTTAAAATACCATATTATGTCTGTCTGTTTATCCTTTAATCCTTTATCAAATACATGTATGCACACCCATCATAAGTAAGCCCTTCACGTTTGACAACCAACTCGGCAACTAGTTTTACCAAATTCATAATCATATATGTCAAACAATTATCGATATTTAACAATTTACACAAATAATGTAAAATTCATATATATATATATATATATATATATATATATATATATATATATATATATACATTTGTATATATATATATATAGGATACCATTCAAGCTCAGCATGAACACCAATATTTGAGGTAGTTTTCTCACTAAGTATATGAGTATATATACAGAACTATACTATATCATTTGATTGACTGCATCCCAAAATCTCTGCTTTGTATTCAAGAATAATCAAATATCTGACATAGTAACTTGGGTTTAAAAATATATCGTTTACATTTATTAACAATACATTAAAGGCTTTCAACTCTTTCCCATTTAGGTGTTCTTGATTACGTACGGAGTTCCGAGAGTAATTAAACATAACCTAAGTTAGTTATAATTATCCACTGCATCTATTTCTTTCCCCATAAAAATTAAATATTTAATTTTGTAAAAAGTCTGCCACATCTTATGGAAATCATTAGTTTCGCTTTGTGTTTGTGTATTAACTTCCAGACTCCATTTTTTTTTACAATAATTTTATAGAAGATTTAGACTGTTTTCTATATTTTCGGGCGAGTCCGTTATAATAATATTATAAGTATCTGCAATTCATATAAGTATAAGTATAATCATCACTCAAATCCCGATGAAATATTGTATTGTAAATCCTTTAAGTAAAGGGAGATTATAATTGAAGAAATTCCCTCCCCACTCTCAAACCAACAGTTTACTCATTATTACAGGAGTGACAGGACGATCTCGTCAGAGATCACGGATGATCACAGAAACACGGAGGGGGACGAACATTGCGTGTACGAACGTTGGAAGACAGACTTTGGGAACATATACAATGTGTGAAATAATGATGGATTTGATGGAGATCATCATATGACATATATGTTAAATGCACAAACCACTTCATGTATTAGAAACATATGTGTGATCCGTTATACTCACATTATGAACAAATAAACACGAACATTACAATAGAGAAAGTCACCAGTGTAGTAATGAAAGCCAAGTTGCGTTCTGCCTGTGGATATGACAAAATACCGTATGCAAGTTGATGAACCCGCCAAAAATGCGGTTTTACGAGAACTGTATCAGTTTATTTTCGATACACGTATTATTCCGAATGAATAGAAAATGGCGACCATAAGTCCAATTTAGAAGAGTATATATTACATTGGCATTTGTCTATTGTCCTGTAACGGTAAACTATACAGCTTCCTTTTAGATAGAATATCGGGACACCTCGAGTCCTATAAAGCTTGAGAGATAATGTGATGTCATATGTTCACTATGTCCAGTATTGTACGGAACAATGACACTACTCGTATTTTTGCAAATTATAAATTGTGATCTTATGTTATACAAGCAGCCTTTACAACCAAAGAAAAGCAAGTTTGTGCATAAACGGTAAACTGAGAGAATGTTTCGTTGTAAGGCTGGACTGGTTCTAGGGGACAGCGACCATGCTACCGAATCAACAATTTTCAGTTCGTATATATGCTGCGGACCACCGGAAGGAGTCTTTGTTGTTATTCGGCGACGACATTATCTTGTTGACGGACTCGGAAATCAAACTACAAATTATGTTGGATACCATACAGTTGGTGTAAAAAATGGAGAGTAAATACAGACAAATCCAAGTGCAAAGGTAGAGCAAAGCAAACGGTACAAGAATTGGCTTCTAAGCTTTGAGGATCACCGTCTTTCAAAGCAGGTGTTTACTATTGACTGCCATAGAACCATGATAAATGGTGTAGTGATGTAAAAACAGTAATGGACATCCCTGGTCTGTCGTACTTTTACGTATACAAACATCTCGGTAATATGAAAGGAGCAGAAGAAAATATTACACAATACTACGCAACAGTGTGGGAACATGACACTGAAAGTGACATACCGTTTTTGAATGTGAATTCTATTTAATGTTAAATCTCCAAATGTGTGAACGATCTCTTCTTCCTCAAAGATATGGCATGTTACCGTTACGTATTGAAAAGACGGTATGCTGGCGAAGTGATAGAATACCTTGTGTAATGTGTTACAATAAGTCCGTTGAAGACAATTTGCATATCTTGCTACACTGTCCATTTTACCACAGCGAGCGGCAAATGTGTTTTTGACACACACTAATGGACATAAACTCTCAAAAGTAAACAACCAATTTGTACATATTATGAACTCACGACAGAGACAATTAGCAAGATTTATTAATCGTTCATATTCAATACGACGATCAGTTATACTTGAATCACTTGACCACACTAAACCTATATGTTTATATTTATAAATTGATGAATGTTCATGTATTATACATGTAAATACTAACTGTTGACATGTAGGTCCAACGGGCCGGGTATATATATTGTTTATATGAACTTTTCATGATATGTTGAATGTAAAAATAAAATTTTTTTTTAAATTAAAAAGACCAAAATGCCTTGGTTTCTGACGATGATTCTCAATTTCATTCAATCGTTTTTGTACATACTGTTTTCGCTTTTTTCTTATATATTTATATTTCTTTTAAGACGAAGAAGAAGAAGAAGAAGAAGAAGAAAGACCCGTATATTAGTTTCAGTATTAACGTTATGTACAGAATCTTGGTCAGAAATGACGATACCTTCTGTTTAATGGATTAAATCTAGGTAGATTTGCGATATCCCATATCTAAATGATCCATCTTTCCCACATTATTTTACACTATTTCCAGCATCTGGTTTATGTAATCTGACCTTTCACTGTAATGAAAACACGATAAGGACATGGTAACCCTATTCATGAAATGGTTGTACAATGAAATCCGTGATACATGATTTTTCTTTTGTTGTGGTATCATGCCACATGTCTAGGATACTGCAGTGTGGCAGCACTATAAACTTTCTAAACGATGATTTACAATACGACAGGCCGCGGACTTACAAAGATCATGCAATTTCCTCTAATCCATTGAATAAATGTTTCAAAAGTGTATGGAGATCTGTTTTTCAGTAGTTTGAAACACGATATATTAATTGTAATGATATGTTTTGAGATATATTTAAACCCTTTGATCGTCTGGGCCAGAAAAAATCCTTTGTAAAGCTGTCCTAATAAATATTCCTGTATCGGAGAAGTGGGAGGGGTTTAAAAGGCATTGCATTCCTAGTGTTTATTTGTAATAATATAGAGAGGTCGATTTTTTTATTTAGCAAGGTCCCTTTTTTACTGAATCTCGGGGTCGTGTGGTATAATGCGATGAAATCTTTCTTTATGTTTGATAGTGATAAGAAGACATTAGTAGACACAACAGAACAACAGACTACGAGTAAGATCAAATTTGATCGTACGAAGTTTATTGAAACGGACCCCTGTCGTTTTATTTGCTCTTTCGTCTAGTATGAGCAAATTTGTGTTTCTTGGATAAATTGAATCAAAAGGACCAAGATGGCCCTGAAGACGTTCACCTGTGATACATTCCTTGCCTTTATTGCCTTCACAAGTCAATACATTATAGCATAGTTATAATGAATACATAGCCCATGGAGAAATACAGCAAGATCATTTCAATTCCACAAACCAAACAGTGCACAAAATTTAAAGTTAGCAAAGTAAAACCTGGCATTTTTGATAATTAAAAGGGGGCATAATTCCTGACCTTATCATCCGATATCGGCCATATTCAGATATCAGCTAATGGCTATAAATATTGTAATAAAGTTTGAAGATGATTGCCTAATGAAATAAAGATACAAGAATGCAAACAAATGAACGACGGACATTCATCGATCCTTTAGAATAGTTTGCCCGCTATTTCTATCCAATCAGTGAGCCCGAAATTTCAAATTCCTTGTCGATTTAATTTGTTCAGAGTTCGAGATTTTCCGAGACTTGTCTTCTTAATTCTTTACTGTTAAGAGTTTACGGCGAACTGCGCATGTCATTATTTCAAATTATGCTCAACCCTATTCACTGAGTCATATATGACACACGAGGCGTGTTCACTGGCGCATGTTGACGTCATTTGCAAACGTTTAGTACAGTTGCTTATAGATATACATTAACATAAGAATGAGGAGTTTCGCAAATATTTTTGCAAAGGGATGATTACCAGCTCAGTCCAAACTGATTCCTAAGGAGAGAATAAGATGCTTAGATAAATACTAAAATACAAGGATATTTTGTTTGTTTATTAGGTTTAACGTCCCACCGACAACATTTAGGTCATTTGGAGACTAAATCTACCTGGGACAGATGTAGTGCTGTCACACTGCACAGTATCACGCCGTAGACAGTTGGCATGATACCACACTCAGTCACATTATCCTGACACCGGGCCATCAGTCCTGGAACTACTCTTATTATGTTGAACGCCAAGCAAGGGAACTATACCAGTTCCTATATTTGCGATCTTAGTAAATACAAGAATTGAAATTGATATAACGTTCATAAACAACTTACAGATCATGTATAAAATCGTTTGCCTTGGTATTTCCAAGGTATTCCTAGCCTTGATATCTTCCGCTGACAGCGGCTTACTAAACGATTATTATCTACATATTTCGGTTTTTCCTTAATGTCAATCAGTTCCTATTTTCTGATGTCCTAAATTATAAAAATAAATAAATAAAAAATAAATGAATTAATAAAAAAATCATCACTTAAATTAAATGTACGTGCTTCTTGACTGAAATCTGAAAACGAAATGAGCCGATGGTCAAAAAGAAAAAAAAAACAAAAAAACAAAAAAAAAAACGCGCGAAATTTATGTTACATCCATATTTGGAAAGCACGTCATGTGTGTGAATACTTTAACAACACGCTGACGTAACAATTTATGGCGCCATCTCCTAATATAGCAATGTGACGCAGTAATAGGGCGGGCAAACTCTAAGTTAGTGTTTATTAAGAGAGAAATTAACAGTTAAGAAGCTGTTACCCGCTACGCTCGTTCTGGCTTCTTAACTGTTAAAATCTCTCTTAATAAACACTACCTATAACTTAGAGTTTTCTCGCAATTTCTATCCAATCAGTGAGCCCGAAATTTCAAATTCCTGGTCGATTTAATTTGTTAAGCGTTCGGGATTTTGCGAGACTTGTCTACTTAATTGAGATTTGTTAAGAGTTTACGGCGAACTGCGCATGTCATTATTTCAATTTATGCTCCGTTCTATTCACGGGATAGCCATATATGGCAGTGTTTACTACACCGATCCCTACACACGAGGTGTGCTTATCATTTAATTCCACACTGGCGCATGTTGACGTCATTTGTAAACATTGAGTAAAGTTGCTTAAATAATCATGTTTATATACACATTTACATAAGAATGAAAAGCTTCGGAAATATTTTCGCAAAATTATGATTACCAGCTCAATCCAAACGGACTCCTATGCTAAAAAAATATGTTAAAATACAAGGATAATTTGTTTGTTTGTGTATTATGTTTAACGTCCCACCGACAGTATTTAAGTCATTTGGAGACGATGTCTACTTGAGACGGATGTAGTGCTGTCACACTGCACATTATCACGCCGTAGACAGTTGGCATGATACCACACCCAATCACATTATCCTGACACCGGGTCAACCAGTCCTTGAACTACCCTTATTATGCTGAGCGCCAAGCAAGGGAGCTATAACCAGTACCTTTGTTTACGACTTTGGTAAATACAAGAATTGAAATTGATATAACGTGCATAAACAATTTATAGATCATGTATTAACTCTTTGATTTGGTATTTCCAGAGTATTCCTAGCCATGATATTTTCACTCAAATTAAATTTCCATGCTTCATCATTGAAATCTGAAAAAGAAATGAGCCGACGGAGAAAAAAAAAACGCGCATATTTATGTGTTACATCCATATTTGGAAAGCACGTGCACGTGTGTGAATACTACGCTTGTTCTGGCTTCTAAACTGTTAAAATCTCTCTTAATAAACACTAGTCTACGTATAACTTAGGAATGAAAGCCACGACGATTAATGATTGAAATCATTTGAAAAATATGATAACGTCATTTAAGGTAATGACGTCAATCATAAGTTTCAATGTAAATTTAACCCCCTGTACAGGAGCACCACTTAGGGAATTAAATGTTATAATTAAAAGTAAAAACATATATTGCCGAGCATTCATCCAGTAAGAGCATGCAATAAAAAAATATTTCTGTATATCTACTGTACCTTCTCACAGTTGCTAAAGTTGCATTTAGGAGCGATCGGACAGCAGAATTTCGACCTCTCCTATTGTTTTATATATCAATACATACCTAAATTTATTAAAGAAATACCAATACATCGTATGTCTAAATGATTACGTGTTAAATGTACCATGACGTCACATTATAAATGTAAATATCACAAATTATGTATGTATTAGTTATCGTTTATATTTTAAATTTTATGGAATATATCGCAAGTGACGCGATGATACAAACGATAACATATTTACATTTTGTCACGTACGCCATATATCTTTGCCTTTGACCTCGCGTTAGGGAATCCAACTCCTGTTTGATTGACAGTTCACGTGATGGTTCAGAGTCGGTATTACTTGGTACATTTTAAAATGCTACATGCAAAACATGACATAAAAACCCGCCGCCGAAACAAGCTCCGCCAAATTAGTAATAAGATCACGTAGGCAGCATATTTTCTTTATATCAATACCTCATTTTATGCCTATATTTTGAACGAAATGTAAGCATTTCATTTGACGATTAAGTCAGATAAACATCTCTCAAAAGATTCCGACGGTTGATGGTTAGAAAACATCACGGAATTAAACTGTATGGCCGCAGATGTCTGCAACTGTGTCAAGAGCTTTGGTGCTGCGACTGGTGACTTTTTCTGTTTTGTTCGCACCCAGTGCACTTAATCAGATCTTTCTGATTCCATACGGAATTTTCTCAACTTGAAAATACTTTATTTGAAGAAACAATTTCTTGGATAAATTTATCTGAAGTCCTCCTTTACTCCAGATGCCCTAAGATAATAGTGAATACATTTGATTAACATCAGATTCATTTCCATCAGATTGAGGCTACATGTAATTAAGGTCTAATCCTTTTTGTTGTTGATCTGGTAGGCAGTATTGATGGTCAGTATCAAATAAGGCATCTTCTTCTGGTATTGCCAGGGTCAGTGGTAAATGATGATCCCACTGTTGAAATGATCAAATTCTTTAAACATTCCCACATTAATGACAAGTTATTTGTAACGAGCACTACTGGGAGAATTAGGTAGGTTTTTACTTTTATGTTGTCCACGCATTGCCGGGAAACTGTTGAGAGGACAAATGTAACAGGGATATGGTCATTGGATGTCAACATTGTGCCAAAACATATCATTTTTCTGGTGAGTGGATTTCACCATTTGATTGTCCCCTGCAGGGCGGGATTTTTACCCATGATTTGCTTAGCTCAATGATTAGATTTCCCTTAGGTCGTTATAATGGGTGCATTTACAATTTATAGAAAGTTAATTGAGTATTATACGCATAATAGGGTTAGGGGTTAATAAATTAATTACAACGATTTTTTATTCAAGTTAAACACCGATAAATTGATATGCTGTTAATTGCAAATTAAAACGTTGTTTTAACCTTTGCACTTCACAGAAACACAAAATGAAAGTGTGTTTTTTTTTCCGGAAATAATTTAACATAACTACATTTCTGTACGTAATTAGATGCAATTTCAATGACGGTATCATTGTTTAACTGTTATTTAAGTGGAAGGAAACCAAAAGATGTATATATATATACACATGTATATAGCGGTGTTATAATATTGGCGTGTTAAAATTTGGCGCAATCATTGCTGACTGCGAATATAGCAAAAATATGTACTTGGCGTCTATATTTGTACGTACTGTTTACAGTTTATGGGGCGCACCATTCGGACCGAACGTATCATGAAACAGGTGGGCCGTCCGTCCATCTGTCTGTTTACTTCCCCATTTTACATGCCTGCCCTGACTGTACTTTGTGTTTCTCTATTTTTTGAATTGCAAAACCAGAAAGTCGTCTGTGTAATTTAAAATCCAGTGGTCCGGCGGTCCGTTTGTTTGCTCGTCCGTCAGTATGTGTCCCATTTTTCTGTTCGTACCTCTGTCTGCGTCTGATCGTCCGCATTTCCGCATTTCAACATTTCAATGATTGAAAAATCAAGTGATGATCTCTACATCGATGATAATGGCGTCAAATAAGTATATATAATTTTATATGTCTGTCTGTCTCTGCCCTTCTTATCGTCTATTTTTGTTCGTAACCATTCTTTGTTCGTTTCTCTGCTTATCTGTGCAATTTTCAGATAAAAATGTATATAGCTAAAGGGATAAAACCTGGACCTATGATAGACTAGCCCTGGGGAGAAGAGTTTAGCGCAGACATGGGCGGGTCCTTAATTGTCAGGAAGACGGCCAACAATGTTGGCGTTCCCAAAAGGAACTCGGCGGTAAACACAAGCTTCATACCTAGGTATTTTGATGATAAATTTTCAAGGCGTTGAAAATGGAAGAACGTAATGGTATTTGACTGACTCGTTTACAGGTTGTTTTGCAGTTCTAATTTGCTTTGTGAAAGGATGAAGATCGCGTCGGAATACAAACAGTTCAAGGTCGGAAGAAACGGCATCCTTGTATTGTGCGCAAACCAGGAAAATTAGCACAAATAATGCATCAAGGAGTTATTGTGCATTTTTGAGATCTGCAGATGATTCTTGAAAGTCTTGGGTTAGAAGACATACCAACTTAAATCTGAGATTGCGACGAGATGGGAAAAAGTTTCGAGCATGAACCAGTTAACGTAGAGAAGAATCTCGCTTTAGCCGTACTACCTCAAACTCAAAGTCTACTTATATAACGATCCTGACAAATGTAAATGCAGAAGGTGAACAAATGCCTCCTATGTTTGTAGTAGAGGGAAGACATAAATATATTCATGGTTATAACGAAGAAGTATCTTTTCGGAACACCCAATAACATCCGTGTGTGACCTTTCAGAACCTAGGGAAATCACTTCAAGAAATATAATAGAATATGCACATACCTGTCCTATCCCGCATACCACCAATGCTCTTCGACCCCTAGATTAAACTGCTCCCTAAATTGTGCCAATAACGAAGCATGCTCAATATCTGTACAAGAACCCTGGAACCAAATAAACAAATTATCATTCCAGACACTTTGCACAGTTATTGGAGAAATCTGTAACATACTCAATTATCTCAAGTGTTTTCAGGTCCTGTGGAAATTATCAGCTGAACAAATATGAGCTTCTTCCAGACTCAGTGTTTGGACCAAGTGTACCTACTGATGTTCCATTACAGCCACTGCCTGACGTATAATTCCAGCCACAATCTGCAACTAAATGAATTAGCTGTAACACCGACTGCTACAGACGACGTCCATTTGTTGACCGTCATTCCGTTACTCACAGAGATATATCAGGCAAAAGATATCATGTCCAACGTGCAACCACCATGTGACAATTATGCTTACCATGACACACAGCTCAGTCGCTATCTATTACTAGGTTGACCACCAAAGCGTAACAAGTGTCATTGACATCAGTGACCCGACCCATAACAAGCGATGCAAAATAAAGTTGTTTTTCATGCAAGAATCTTAATACGAGGATGAAATATGTATTCTTATCATTTCTCATTTTATCTTCTATTACACTAAGTAAACGTTTGAATGGTACATCATATACATATGCCAATAAAAACTCGGTGTTGGCCATATTTTGCTTGTTTATTTGACTGATGATAACTGCAGATTACAGTCAATTTAAATTCTACATCATAAATGTTGCATTGTTTTCTTGTTTGCTTTACTGAGCCATTTTCATTCATCAAAAACACATTACTGTCTTTTGTTTTCTTTTTTGTTGTACCTTTTCATCAGATGCGGCACATTTTACACACAACTTTGAAAATTTTCTGCGCTTGCGGATTTGACAAGACTGTCCAAAGAACATGTCGAACGTGTATGTCATGTGTTTGTGTGTGTGCTTTTTACATACATTTCAACAGTTTTGCTTTTTTTGTATTTGTTTATAAAGTTAATTGTCATACATAGCAGTATGTATTATTTCGTATGTCTTTTTGTTCAATCTTTCATAGAATTTGATTTACGTAACAAAAAGGTAAAATACCTATGTTTTGAATTTTAAAACAAACTTTGATTTATTTTTTTCCGTTTGCCGTCAAATATCTAATAATATTTACTCTTCGCGAATGCGCTCACTTCAAAGACGGACATATTTTGGTAACTCTTACGAAATCGCTACCCGGTGTAACGATTTCAAATGGTCCCCAAATGTATCGTATCCAAATGACTGAAATACTGTCGGTGGGACGTTAAACCAAATGAACATGGTACTTACAAATCTCCTTCGCTTAACACATCGAGGTAATACTGGGATCGTATGACCCGCCTTAACAACAGTTAATGTGTCTTGGTGTGGTAAAATGTCACTTGTGTGTGATGTAATATAATGATGCTGCATGTTCATTTTCCCGAAAATACTGAAATAGTATATTTGTAACGTTAAACTAAAAGAAATAAAAGCAACAAAGAGGATATTAAATTATGTGGATATGTTAATAGTTGAAATAAATGAACACCAGAAATAAGATGACAACTCAAAATGCTTGCATGCAGTAATACCGTCACAAATAATAAAGATGTTTATCTTATTTTAATGCGTGCATGTTTTAGGAGGTGATATAACATGAAGCGTATAGATGTGTAATACGAGAGCGTTGTTTATGTCTAGAGCCGGAAGAGTCTCGGTAGATCAAAACGATTACAGTGTGTTTTATCCACTATAGGTATGTTATTGATTCGATTCACATTAGTGCAGACCAAACCAGACAGTTATGACATACAAACCTTCTGTTTATACTTATCGAATGTCTTTAACCCAGTGCATGATGATATTTGCTACTAAAAACATTGTTAGTGCTCAATGTGAGGTTTTGTAATCACGCTGCGTCCGTCGTCTGTCGTCAGTCGTCAACAATTTACTTTAAACGACATCTCTGAAACAGCTAGGCAGGGATGTTCCTTGCGTGAACCTTCACAAAAGTTGCTAAAATAAATTTGATCCATGTGGAACTCTGGTTGCCATGGCAACAGAAAGAAAAAAATGCGAAAACTTTAAAAATCATCTCTTTCATAACTATTGGCCAGAATTCAAAATGATTTGGTACAGATGTTCCTTGGGAAACTCTCTACAAAGATTGCTAAAATTATTCCGATCGGGAAAAAAACATAGCCGCCAGGGGCGGGGCTAATTTGCCTAATATGTATATAGTGAAATCTTTAAACGACATCTCCTTTGAAACCGCAGGATAGAATTTGAGTAAATTTGGTAGGGATGATCCTTAGGTGAAGCTTAACAAAAGTTGATAAAATGATTCCAATCCGTGAAAAACATGGCTGCCAGGGACGGGGCTAATTTGCTTTATATGTATATAGTGAAATCTTTAAACCACATTTCCTCTAAAACCGCTAGACAGAATTGATTATATTTGGCATGGGTGCTCGTTGGGTGAAGCTTCACAAAAGTTGCTAAAATCATTCCGATCCAAAGAAAAACATGGCTTTCCGATCCGTTAAAAACATGGCTGCCAGGGGCGGGGCTAATTTGCCTTATATGTATATAGTAAAATCTTAAAATGACATCTCCTCTGAAACCGCTGGACAGAATTTGATTATATTTGGCAGGGATGATCATTTGGTGATGCTTCACAAAAGTTGCTAAAATTATTTCGATCCATAAAAAAATATGGCTGCAAGGGGCAGGATTTCTTTGCCTTAAATGTATATATTGAGTCTCCTCAGAAACTGCTAGACAGAATTTGATTAAACTTTGCAGGGATCATCTCCTTCAAAACTACTGGCTAGACTTTTTTTAGCTCACCTGAGCAAAGTTCAGGGTGGGCTGGTTTTTGTTATCACTTGTTCGTCATGCGTCAACAATGTCAACAATCTTCTCCTCTGAAACTACCTGACGGACTTCCATCAAATTTTGCCAAAATGATACTTATGATAGCCTAATGCAAATTCCTATCTTTTTCAATTCCATGAAAAACTCTGGTTGCCATAAAATCTATAAAATCCCCCCTTTTTAACCAGGTTTTCCAAAGGAAAACTCTGGTTATTAGATTGGGGTATGTCGGCGGATGGGCGAGCGGGCGTAAACAATTTCTTCTGTGCGCAACTCCTCCTTCATTTTTCAACGGATTTGGCCCAAACTTTTATTGAAGCATTATTACATAGTGGTCTGGCGTATATTGTCAGGGTTTTGTGGTTCGACTATTTTTATGCAGTTACGGCCCTTTGCCCCTTAACGGATGTAATATAAAGGGAACTATTCTTTCGTGCACAACTTCTACATTTCCTAATAAATTTTTTCCATACTTTAGCAGAAGTACCTTCACCCTGGAGAATATTACCTGTGTTTTGCAGTTTGACCATTTTTGATGGAGTTATGCCCCTTTGAACTCCTACATTATAAGAGGTATTGACTTGAAACTTTATAGGTGCATACATCTCATGCAGTGCATAGGATCCTCACTCTGTGGTTCTTAATTTTGGAGTTACATGTTTGCCCCTTCGTAAAAATTCCTGATATGGAGCATAATTCCTTAATTTTAAAATATATAGTAATGATTGGTTTTGCAGTTTGACCATTTTTGATGGAGCTATGGCCCTTAGTTATTTATTTATTTTTTTTTTTTTTGTTTGCATTAGATTTAATAGACATTGAGCGCAAAATTATTTGACTGATACAAATAGTTTGTACTTGGACGAAACATTGCGAAAAGAAAACCTGGTTTTGTGACAATTCCTGTCACTTGTTTTTAGAAAATATAGACCTACAGATTTGGTATTTGGTACATAGCATCAGCTCATGTTGCCTCAACATCAGTGCAAAAATTTGTCCCCTAACCCAGGTTGTGTATGTAACTATATAAGGAAAACAAAAAATCTTTACTTCTGAAATCATTGGTTGGATCATGAAGAACTTTCGTTGCCATGGAAACCAGAATGCATTATTATAAAATGCCTTCTCTTAGAAACATACAGACCTACAGCTTTGATATTTTTATATAGTATCCTCTCATGGTTCCAGCTTTTCTACCACAAACCAAAATCAGGTGAGTGATTTAGGGTCATCTTGGCTCTCTTGTTTTCTTTTTTTTATTTTTATTCTTTTCAAAATCTTGTAGGATGCAGATTTTATGGAATCGAACAATTCTGCATAATAGAAGGGGTAGGGTAGGGAATATTAATAAAAGATCAATAATTGCGTTCCTAATGGAAAAAATAGTACATAATATAACCAATGTTTTATTTCTCTGATATTGAGACTTTGGAAAAACAACAACATAAAAAAAAAAAAAAATCAACATCGTAACAAATGTTTATAACGTGACCCTTGTGCATCACAACTCTTACGATAATTCTATATTTGTTTACATTATCTTACGTGAATTAATTTAGATGAATCTATGATTGACTTGAATACGTATAGTTCAGTGACATAACTTCAAGCTTCAAAACTTTGCAAAAAAAGAGTTAAGTTTAACATTTCATAATCATATTTAAGTAGTAGCTTTAACAATTAGGGAGTTTATTTTACTACATTTTCCTAATTAACATACACCAACTGGTCGAATGAAAAATTAGATATGATAAAAGTAATCTCGAGTGAAGAATGGTAAAACGAGAAGTATTCGGAAAATATGTTCTAAATTTGGAACGAACAATTTGATAACTCGTGTTTTTTTCTCTTAATGGCATTATAAATTAGAAAATGCAAATACGTGACTGATGTTAATATTTTGTCAGCATAAATTATGTTTCAATACATTCCAATAGAAGAAGAATGCGGAAGTTATCTGTAAAACGTCACGCAATATGATGATGTCACTCAGGCACAATACAATATGTTTATTTTTAACGTAACAACACTATCGACCTCCTGACTGATCTTGTGTGAAATGCAAAAATTTGGAGGTTCAAAATCTTTTGATCGATTAAGTTAAATTCTTTTTTTATGAATGAATACATAAAAGCTTGAAATGAGAGGAGATGTAAAGTATGACATTACCAGTAACCTAAAGAACTTTGCTTTCAGTCAGTCAATCCATCACTCAAATTCCAAATGAAAAATCAAGTGTCCGTCCTGTACTTGAATTAAGATCGTGCAGAGCAAGTGTTTGTTCGGATTATACTGGTTGTAAGGTGAGTGTTGTTTTTGCTCTGCATCGTCTGTCCATCTGGTTGGATGTTTTATTTTTCTGCCATAAGTTTAATTAAACCTATCAAGTTTCCTGATACATAATAATGTTTTAGAAGTATCCTTTTCCGTGGAAAACAGTTGTTTAGTGCATTAATTCATTTATTTTCTGTAATCTTTAAAGTTCATGTTGGCAATGATCCAAATGCATGATCGGAAAGTATCGTGTGAAGATCTAGTTGGATGACTCATTATACTCATTATGGTAATAATAGAAAATATACCGGAGTAACGATACGGATAGATTAAAGCTGACACACTCTGTCTTTCTATCTCAAAAGACCTACAGAATTGCAAAATGAAATGTAAAAGTTGGGAGCTGCCAGTGACGCGTTCTGGCAACACAAAATAAAATTGGTCCTCCGTGGCCAAGTGGTTATAAACGCTGACCTATTTTCACTTAGCTCTTGACTTTTTGAAAGAGAGTCATAAAATTAACAGCATGCTTCCATATTATCTTAGACTGGTGTATACTAGTAAGCAATTCTGGGGTTGTCCATGTTGCGGACAATTCATAAATAATGGCAGATATGAAGAAAGTTTTAAACTCACCATTGTTCTCCATTTTTAGCTAACCTGAGCACGAAGAGGTATTGTGATCCGTCTTTGTCTGGCGCCAGCTTTTGCTTTAAACGATATCTCCTAAACCGCTGAGCAGATTTTGATGAAATTTTACAAGAATAATCTGTAGGTGGTGCTGAGCAAAAATCGCTAAGATCGTTTCAGTCCGCCAACTAAGATGGTCACCAGAGCTAAAAAAAATCTTTAAACGACATCTCCTTCTAAACCGTTAAGCAGATTTTAATACTCAATAGGAATAATCATTGGGTGATACTGCACAAAAAAAAAGCGTTCCGGTCCAACGACCAAGATGGCTGCCAAAGCTAAAAATGGAATAATATTTAAATGAACATCTCCTAAACCACTGCGCAGATTTTGATGAAATTTTACAGGAATGTTCCTTAGGTGGTGCTGTGCAAAAATAGCTAAAATAGTCTGGTAACCAAGATGGCCGTTTGAGCTAAAATAGAATAATCTTTAAACGACATCTCCTTTACCGCTGAGCAGATTTTGATGAAATTTTACAGGAATGATCCTTAGGTGGTACTAAGCAAAAACAGATTAAACCGTTCCGGTCTGCCAACCAAGATGGCCACCAGAGCTAAAAACAGCAAAACCTTTAAACAACATCTTCTAAACTGCTAAGCAGATTTTGATGACATTTTACAGGAATAATTCTTAGGGGGTACTGACCAAATATAGCTAAATTTGTTTCGGTTCGCCAACCAAGATTGCCGCCAGAGCTAAAAATAGAAAAATATTTAAATGACATCTCCATAACCGCAGAGCAGATTTTGATGATACTTTACAGGAATGACAAAAATAGCTAAAATCTTTTCGGTCTGGCTACCAGAGCTAAAAATTAATAGAATTTAAATACTATATATTATATGTATTTTCCCTTATTTAAGCATTTCCTATATAGCAGTTGAATACAGATGAGCGTTTTAAGGCCATCATGGCCCTCTTGTTAGACATGTTTGCGTTTCATGACGTAATAGAGAGAATGAAAATATTCCGGAAAGTTGACAATAAAAGTTTTGTTAGCTCTACATTAGCAGAGCATTGTTAAAGATAAGCGGCATTGCTTTTTCGCATTTTACGCATTCCTTTGCCTCGATTTATATAAGTCCTTAAATCAAATATCAAGAGAGAATGTTACGATATCTCCGTTTCGGGGTAAGCACAATCACGAGCACGTGCAAGTTTTATCGTAATCATTAAATAGTTTGACTAGTTAGATAATTACAATATCTGGGTATGAATGTTACAGTTTATTCACCAAGACGATGCGTTGGCTATTAAATCGCTGGCAGATGCAGTGTACAGTAACTGACAAATCATCGATAAGCTTAATATTATATTAATATTAGCAAAAATGGGGTCGTGTCTTAGTATGACTAAATAAGTGTTCAAAATAAGCTATTGCAATAAAAAAAATGCATGTACAAAAAATCAAGGTTTCTATTGTCAACATCGTGTATGTAGTTAGCCTGATAACTTTAATTACAGGTGTCTGATTTAGTATTTAATCATACGCCCCTGCTTGTTTTTTTTTTTTTTTTTTTTATCATGAATCACTGAACAAATATGAATTATGTATACAATGCAAATGTAAGCATTTATCTTTATTTCCTCCACATAGGATAGTCCAACAACATAATATACATATTCATGACAATATAAAACATTATATCAAATAATTATGCAACAAGAAGACAAAAAAAGATAAGATAATATTTAAGTCCCTTACAAACAGGTAAGAAACTTATAACCACGAATCATATCCATTAATCCGATGCTTCTGAAGATAATTCGAGATTCAAACAACCACATACATAATATATACATGACATTACAAAACATTACATTATATCAGAAATTTACATCACTAAATGTAGCTTCATGATTATATACACGGAAAAAAATCAAAAGATAATAATTTATCTAAATCCCTGACCGAAACGAAATGTACGAGGTTTTGTTATCATAACTATTTTGCAATAAAGTTACTGAAAGCACCATGATGTAAATATCACATGATAAATAATGCAGCATATAACATAAGCCAAAGAACCATGTGATTTATATCTAGTGTCCATAAACAGTATTACACCAGCCTTTACTCTTTTTTGTAGTTTTCTACGCAGGAAAGACCTGGATGTTAAATCGTATTCGTTCACACTAACCGTAAGTGTATGATTTAAGCATCTTATCTGCCGAGGAGACATATTTTGAGCGGTTGATATTTAAAAAAATTAAATATAAAAGGGCTGATGCATTCACGCTTGTTTGATAAATGATCGCCGCTCGTGTTTCATTGTGATGCAGAATTACCGTCTAGACATATAACAAGCCTCGGATATGTAATGGGGACGCTGAACGGGAAGAATAAAAAAGAAATTGCAAAGCCATCACAAATGTGGCATTTCTAGAAGTTTACAGTTTGTCCTACATAATCGTCCAATGAAGTGAATGCATTTCGTCCATAATTTGAAAACTATATTGCATAAAATGACCCGAGAGGTCTTGATATGGAGAAATATGAGTTTGTATGCTGCCTACGTGACCTTTGGATATAATGGGCGGTGCTTGCTGCGGCGGCGATTGAAAACGTCATGTTTTTCATGTAGCCTTATAAAACGTACCAAGTGATACTGACTCTGAACCATCACGTGTACTGTCAATCAAAAGGGAGTCGGTTCCATAAAGCGAGGTCAAAGGCAAAGCTGTATGGCGTACGTGACAAACTGTAAATATGTTTTCGTTTATATTTTAAAGTTTATAGATTTATGACAGCTCTCTGCTTCGCGTCGCTTGCGATGAATTTAATAAAAAATGAAATGTTAAGAGTAACCAATACATAAAATGACTTTTTATTTACATATCTTTCTCATGATATTAAGTTGATACATCTGTAACTAAATTGCACATGGAGAAAATATGTTCAGAGATATAACCAATAGCCAACAACCCAATGATTTTTTTCTATTCCCTGTACAGTTTTGTACGTGCAGTATAATTGAACATTTTTTCTGATACACGGAAGATAATAACTCAAAGACGTTTAATCATCTTCATATCAGCTTTTTATTTTATTTCCTCTCGCCTCGATAACGTAATGATAATGTTCCGTGATGGCAATATTTATAAGTGGTTGTGTTTTATTATGGCCCTGAAACGCGCTTATATATTTACAAGTATCATCATTGATAATAACCTACTTGTTCGAAAAACAAAAATATGATTTTACTAAAGGATATATAGCGCATCTTTTGATAGATGGATCACATGCCTTACCCTTTTAGAATGTGTTTTGTACAACAGGTATAATCTATTAAAAGCCCGAACTTGAAAATACAAATAAGCCATAATTTGGTTAACATGTCAATATTTTTTCGCAATTCTTGTTTTCCTAAAACTCCACTTCTACTCATGAACTCATGCCATAGTTTCATCTTCTTTTTTTTCCAATCCATCTAAATGACAACTGTTCATTAGGCGGGTCCAGACAGAAACTTAAAACATCATGAATGCAAAACACTATTGGGAAATTTAAAGACGAGGAACATTTAAAACATATACATGATTAATAACCTTAATCATTTAAGCTTTTTTATGGATGGGTGGAGTACTCTTTATGACAACTTTAAACTACAGCAGTCGAGTATATATGTATCAAATACCGTTTTATCTGTGAAAAAATGGGGGAAGTGGCTATCAATTAGTTACTTTGTAAATACTTTCAAATCATTGCATCTCAAAACATTTTTTCTTCAGATTATGTAATTTATATCAGTACATCTAATATCAATTTTTTAAACTTTTGAAAAACATAGGTGAATTCTTTTCCTCTATGTTGAAAATAACAATGAATTGTACTTAGGGGGGACATATTTAATTTTCAGCAGTCTTATCCAGAATCTTGTCCTCGTTATATACAGGAAAGGCTTCAAGAAACTTTCACGGGTCAAGCAGACTACATACATTATGACTATTCACAAAATGGGTAGCGATTCAACCTGTAAAATATGTTCCTATGTTACACTGTACATAACTCTTTGTTTGTGGGGTTTAACGTCCCACCGACTGTATTTCAGTCATTCGGAGACAATGCCTACTTCATGTACCTAGAGACAAATATAGTGCTGCCACACTGCAGTATCATGCATGATATTACTGGCTGTAATTGCTAAGTCCCCGAGAGTTAAAATCGAAATTTTACTTTGTATTACTTTTTAAAGCTATATGATGATGATAGCAGAAACATGATCAATGCTATTGATACAAATATATATATTAGTTGGTTTTTCAATGTATTCCGTTTGTTTCTATGACGGTCAAGTGGTGTTCTTCAATTTTATTTGTGAGAACACTTCAAATATTTATTCTGTTCAATTCTAGATTATCTCGCGTTTAATACGAGAAAGTGAAGAAATCTTTGGATTAATATATATTAAACAAGTTTGTATTTTGTCTATGATAAAAAAGGTAAAGTACAATTTTCAAACTTCTTTTCTTTTTTATCTAAATGCCTGTCTCACTTTTATTTCTGCTTAATTCGAACCTCAAAATATACTGTCCCCAGTTTATTTATTGAACAATTCTGAATGAATTTACATAACTGCCGTAACCCGACATTGACAACCGCAATTGCCGACATTAACTTTAATATGGCTGAGGCTTCCTTATTACTCAAATAATCTGCATATGTAAACACACTTTTTTCAGAAAGCAATGGTGTTAGCATGCGTTGCATTGACAAAAGAATAAATACTTGAAGTTCATATATCGTATGCTATTGGTTTACTCGATATGCTTTAATAACAACGAATACCAGGTAAAACAGGTAGGTTGAAAAAGGAGATCCACTGCCTGAGAAATTTACACAGTGTCACATATCTCGACCCTTCGCGCAAAATGATTTCGATTTTTCTTTAAATGAGATCTACATGGACTATATAAGAATAAGTATTAAAGAAGTCAACTGAGCAGGAGCAGACATGTGAGTATTACGTTTTCTGTTATTATTGGGTAAACACATTAATTTATGATACTTAAAAGTAGCTATATGATTTCAATATGTACTTGCTACGAGATACTAAAGTGAGAAGGATCACAGATATGAAGTTTACTCGAGGTTTACAAATTATTCCATGTTTTAATATGATCTACTGTTTATTTGGTTGACAGTCGTTACATATACGCTCGGATTGTGCTAGACATAATATTCATATTCAGTGACCGAAAGTAGTTATTAACAGTGAGACTTGCATAGTATAAGTGAATACTGAAAACTATTCATACGACCAAAACAAAATATCAATATTTATCATATGACATTATGCTCAAACAGCCGCGTCCGGTTTCATAAAACCAATATATCTTTTCTTATATTTAACACGTTTAACTTTTAGGCCGATTTACATCACTCTGCGTCACGCTCGTGAATTCAACATATATGCATAGTGTGTTGATCTCGAACAGCTTGATTAAATGTGCAGCTTACTTTGATCAAAAGATATATTATTCATATGATGTTGAAATTGTATGATTAATTCACTTATTATTTAGAACTATTTCCTTGGTGGTAGATTACAATAGAAACTTGTTCATAGGCATTCAGTCTTGTTTTTGTTTCTTTTTTGTTATAATCTTGAATTACTGTCAGTATAGGTCATGTGATAAAAAGAATCGGACATGAGTTGTCATTCCATATCAAATTTTACTAAACTTGCTAGAGGCTCGCTTAATAACATTTTCACGAACTCGTTTAGAAAAATATGATATGAAATAACAATTCATGTCAGATCCTATATGTATCTAAGTAATACCTAGTGGTAAAACTGCATCATATCTCCTGTCAGATAATCTCGACCTTTATTTTTCAACTTAAACTTCTAGAACATTGCATTTTAACTAGCTTACTTTGTTTTAATACGCCTACAGCATTTGACATTTTCACCATACAAAGTCACCACCGTGACATGTCATGATAATAAAACCATGTAATGTGAACTAATACATGAACGCAACATACAGAACGCATTTGTATTTTCAAGTAAGAGAGATTAAAGTATATTGAATGGCGCCATGGCCCCGATTACGGATCCGAAAATATTGTGGGTTCGAATACCCATTGGGAGCTGTAATTTTGCATGACCTTCCAAGTTGCCAAATATCAATCGAGAGGGATTAGTAAAAGTTGCAAGAACTTGTTTCCCGATCAACGTAAATTCATTAATATTCAGTGAACTGTAATCCTGCCGTATGTTATCACGTCGTGGAATTTTGTATATGAATAAAATCTATAAGAAATTTCTAGTCAAACACGAGCCTATCTAAATATACTGATATTCGTTTCAATTAGAAGTATGTGTATATGCTTATAATGTTTTAGTATATTGTGTTTGCAGTATCTAAATTATCTTAATAGACATTTTAATGAAATGATACGCTGCTGTTTTTAAAAAGAAGTTAAATAATAATTAATTGAAACTAGTAGTGGGTAGACACCAGATAAGTGATATTTTGTGTACGTACCTGGACCGAATATTTACATGATTATTTATATGATCTACTAACCAATAAAATAAACAAAATCTTTGCTAGATTTCTGTTACTTAACTTTTCAATGAAATATAAAAAAAATCGGTGCATGCCCCCCCCCCCCCCCCCCCCCCCCCCCAAGACCTACGAAATACTTATAAAAATGCATTACCGACGTTTCATTAATATAAAATGAACAGACTGTATGAAGTAGAAGAGCAACATTGTAATTTCTCGCCTTGCAAGTGAGGTATGTTTCGTTGCGATGCGGTAGAGTGTCCATCTGGCATACCACAGGTTTCGAGTTCGATTCCAGCAACTCGGAGCATAACGAGTGTTTACTTTGTTACATTTAGCGTTTAACGTAACATGATTCAGTTGTGACGTACCCAACTGCGGATCCGAAAGTTTTGGGCTCGAACCCCAATGGTTATTCATGACCTTCCAAGGCGCAAAGTGCTGGTGGGGAGGAATAAGTTAAAGTTGTGAGAACTTGTTCCCCAGTCGAAGAAAAAAATGAGAAAGTTTAAACTAACACACATTTATAGAGGCAATGACACCCTTAGAACAAAGACCTACTCAACAGAGATATGAAACGGTCCGAAAATCTCATGACGAAAAAACCGGTGAACAGGATTTGAACGAGATCTTGCTGAGACGCTTAACATCTTACAGACGCTTAACAGACAAACATGATACTTTACAGCATCACTCATATATTTTATTTAATCGGCAAGAAAATGAAGAGAAACTCACTATATTTATATTTACACAAATCACGTTACCTCATACACATAACTCTGGATTATCAGAGTTGGGATTTTTTGGTGTGTGTAATAGAGGTTTAACATGACACTTACCAGGGAGCTTGCTTTTATGACAACGTTTTATAAAGTGTCTACCTTGCATACATGAGTTTCCGATTTTGACTTTTGCTTTGAGTAATATGGTTTTACTTGGTTTTAATTGGCCCCAAACGTAAATATAGCCCACAGTTGGATGTAGAAAATAAAAAGGAAAAAAAAAATGATACTAAATTTGAGCCAGGCAGAAAATAAATCAGCTTTCCAGAGAAAAACAAACTGTTTTTATTGATATTTACTTGCGCGTTCTTTGTAAACAGGAAAAACAGAACGTATGTTATCAAAAGACCTTGTAGTACTTGTAATATTAAATTTATAGGAATGTTTTTTGAAAACATCTCATCAAATGCTTTGTAAAAACTGCCCAACATTTTAATACGTCTCCTGAGGGATTTTGCCATGCAAGTTATGATTACATTAATATGATATAACATTAACTGGCACTTTCATCTATTGACTTAAACTCTTATAAAACTGTCCCGTTTTCGGCTTTCACAATTTGGTAATATTTAACTGTATGCCTCCTCTTTGTGATTATCATACATTTGAAATACATTTTCTTATGTTGAAATAGAGATTGAAAATAATGATATGTTTGTTCCTCGACAGTATCCAGATTGTTGGACTTCCGATTGTAGTTCAGTTTTAACTTATATTTTTCAGTCCAAAAACTAAACAAAACACTATCACAAACACTAACTCTAACAAAGTCATTATTACCCTGATATACAACCCGAGGTACGTGTACGAGATTCCTACTTCACAACGTCAAGTGTACCAAATTTCACGCACACATACTTCCTGTTATAATCATTGATATCAACAGGTTTAGATTTGTTAAAGGTACATGTTTTATTTGCAGATAATTAGACGTTAGTTATGGCAAACATATCTTGATAATATCTAAATTATGTGACTAGGAGATTGACTGAATTAAAATATCTCTAAAGCTGTAAGGTAAAGGTAGCTGCTTTTCAAAATCGATGAAAGTTTTTCCTCGTCCAATTCAAGTCACTGATTCTTTTCTGTTAAACGGTAAACCTACGACAGGTCTTACATTTTTGTTATTATTTTTTGCTGTATGTTATAGAGATATACAAATCATCCATTTGTACACAATTCAATAGTTTGCAATACCTTTAATTAGATTTAATATTTCCTCATTATCTCTTACTTATTTGAATTTTTTAATTAATAAGTACTAAAAGGTCACAAGTTACTCCTTAAACAGTTATTAGCAACATTTTGTTTCCAATGCTGTGTAAACAAAACGGGTCGTTCGCTTTATTATGTTACCCGGCCTTCTAAACAAACAACAAGCAAACTACTAAAAGTAAAATCACAACAGCAAAACACATGCTATATATTTACAGATAGTTTGTGCTCACCTTAGCCTAAAGCAGCGTATCATAATGCAATTATAATATATTATTTTTTTAAATCATTTTTTAATATTATTATTATTATAATATATGATGCCAATGACTGATCAACAATTTCTAAGGTGTAAATTGAAATGCTT
>CM037779.1:55022683-55072683 GCA_021229015.1 Solen grandis
TGAAATATTTTAATATAGTCTGTTTTTGATGAGAATGACCATTAAACTTAATTTAACCAACTATTTACAGATATGTACAAATCAAGCAAAGGACTATGTTCACTAAGTGGTGAAAATGGCCTAATATTTTCGAGAAAATTAAAATGCATTTCAGAAGAGTTTTTCAACCTTAAACTTGAATAATGAACATTAAATCATAGATTACATGAAAAATCAGTATTTTTTTTTCAAAGGTTGATCGAAATATCAGCTTGAACTCAGCACATGAAGTGTAATTTACACGCGATTTGCTTGAATTTGCACATATACAAGACATTATAGCGATGATTTCAGTTTGGCCGCAGGCCTCGACAGATTCGATATTTACCGTATGCATAACATAGTCATTTATCTTCATATTGTAAAAATATCTAGTTTGTCGAGGCATGCGGCCAAAGTAAATTTTAATAAATACTAACATAGAGACGCGTAAAAATATGATCACAGCTTTATATATGCACCGTTTTCGGATTATTCTATTTGCAGTTTAAAAATGGTCGTTTATGCTAATAATCATTTTTTATGAACATATAAATATCATATATTTTTTTCGTAATTAATTATGTACCCAAATGGACAAAGAATATATCTGAAGATCATTGAAAAGGTTGTTTATCGAAAACAAAACGGTCGAAACTGCAGCGGATATTTTGTACGTTACACCGTTTCGTTGGCAACATGTAAACATGTATAATCAAAGTACGGATGTCACAGCATCATTTTAATTTTGTCGAGATTTTATCCCGTGAGATTTTCATGATGAATATATGTTCTTGAAATATTCACGTAAGTTTGATTTTTGTATGGTATTTCTTTATCATGCTTGATTAATACGATGGAGTATCAGGTTCAAGCCTTTAAGGTCGTGCAGCCGACAGTTAAACCTGACAAAAGAATAATCAAAAAATATTGTATTACTGAAATATGTATTTGAAATTACATTTGTACAAGATATCACAGTTTTGCAAGTAAATATAACTTTGAAATACACCGGTTTCACGTTGAGTTCCTTTTAGTTAAAGATTTATTTTATTAATATGTAACACTTTTTTTCCCAGATGACAGCAGAGTCCGCTATAGCTTAGTGGTAATGCAACTGGACTGTCACGCGAGCAGTTCACGTTCAAGCCACATGTCAATTATTATTTTTTTTTTATTAATATTTATATATTTTTAACAGACACATTTCCATTTTTTATACCCTAAATTTATACGGGTTTACATTATTTTACAATTATTATTCCCTCTGTATTAATCAACGAATTAATTTTTTTTATTCAACTCACATACACCCCAGAAAAAAAGAATCATTCCTTTTTTTAATTTATTCATCAGTATTTAATTCTAGTGTGTTTGTGATTGTTTGATGTCTCACTGATAGTATTTCAGTCTTTTTAGAGACTAGGCCTACTTGAGACAGACACTGTGCTGCAATACTGCAGTATTACACTGTAGGCATGTGGCATGATACCACACAAAGTCACATTCTCCTGACACAGGGCCAACCAGTCAAGGAACTACCCTGAACATGTATATATGTTGAGTGTCAAACAAGGAACGACCAGTACCATTAAGATGACTTTATGTCGCAGACAGGGATCAAATCCATGTCTTCAAAAGGTTGACATGTTAATCACTTGGCCACTGGGGACATTTTTTTTTTTGGCTGAAAAGGGACAGATGTAGTGCTGCCTTACTGTGATATCATGCCTAAGACCAATGGAATGATATCATACCCATTGACTTTATACAGAAATTGAACCAATCCGTTATGGAACTACCCTTACATGCTAAGTACAGGATAGATACAAGAGTACAACTTTATCTACTGCTCTTGTGAATTAAACACCCATCATCCTGCTAACATGGTGTGTTTTCTATTTTAAACTTATACCTCCAGATTCATTAAAATAAAAAAAATAAAAAAATAACCAAAACATATATGTAAACTAAACTTTATTAGTCATAAACTTTATTAGTCAATCATTCATACATTTGTAACTATAATATTGTATTTACTTTTTTCAGCATGCCAGGAAGTGGCCCCAAACAGATTAATTGTGTTGTATGTAATAAAAGGACCAAACCTTCAGACAGAAGAAAAATAAACAAAGCTGTGCGTAGATATCTAACAAAAAAACTGTTTTTGCAAACAAATGAACATGAAGTCATATGCAACAAATGCAGTCACAAATATTACAAAAATGAACATAAAAGTAATGAAAAAAAGAATTTTGACACTGATTCTAGAGATCCAGACTTTATCCCAACTTTTACCAGTTCATCAAAGTCTTCATTTATTCACAGTCCACCCTCAGTTTCATTGAACATTCCATCCACCCCCAAAACTCATTCTCGTTGTATTTTGTGCAAACGTCCTGGACCAAAATTGATTGTAATTTCAACGGAGGCACGTTTTGATGCATTCATAAAGTCAAATGTGATCATTGCACAAGGATCAAGATGCTGTCCAGTCCATTTTGTAGATGGAATGCTGAAGTCTTCAGCCTTGGATGGAATGTCAACCCTTGATCAATCTTTTATAAACAGAACAACCATTCTTCATCTTCTTCAGCAACTGCGTGATGTGTGTAGACGTCAGAAATCAAAAATTGATTTTGATGATATTGAGGACAGTGATTGTTCAAACCTAACTGGACTTTCCCTGGTTCAATTTATTGATCTTTTCAGCCATGTCAAGGACAAGATTAAAGGTACTCCTTCTAGATCTCCTAGAACAACACTAGGAATTTTTTTGTTGAAAATGAAATCTGGTATGTCAAACAGATTATTATCCACCATTTTCAGTGGAAGTACTTTGATCACACCTTGCCAACCAACCAGATTCCGTATATTGGAGATTATATTCGTATAGTGTGTGCAATTGCAAACAAATATTTCCCCCCAATTAGTTCTGCAACCAGTGAAGAATTAGACATCATTCTGGCTACTCACATGAGGGAATTATCTAACCAAGTCAATGCCTTAAAATCCTATGTTGAAGAAGCCAGATTAGATAGGAGACCCTCCCAATGGCAATCTGTTGGTGAGTTTGGGCTTGATTCTTTCCCAAAACTGTCGGAAGAACAGCTTCGCTCCATTACTTGTGGAGTATATCAGCTAAAACTGAGCTCTTCTTATATCCAGGAGCATATTGATTGAGATGCTGATGTACAGATACACAAAGAAAATCATAATTTAATTCGTGTGCGTATCCAAAGTCGTCACACTTCAGCAAGATCATACATGCTTTGGATCCAGTTTAACCAATCTGAGGTTACTGGATGGTATTGCAAATGTCGCTCTGGTGCTCGAGTTGTTGGAGTCTGTTCTCACATTGCAGCCATACCGTGGTATCTTGGGTTTGCTAGGCATAGCACCAAGGATGAAAAATATGGGATACAGAACTGGACAGAATATTTGTATGATGCAGCTGAAGTAGTTGATATGTTTGATTCTGATGCCCAGAGTGAAGCCAGTACTGTGGAAGAATAATTATTTTAACATATATAAGTTATGTATGTTAAAATCATTATTATCTCCATAAATCAGCATACCTTCAGTGTAACTATGGATATATACATTTGTATATTTCCAGATGCTAACCTTCTCAGGTTATGGCCATATTTGATGTTGAACCAGTACGATTTGTATTGGAAGGAATTAAAAATTAATTCTGTTAAAAGGTTTTGAACCAATGACTTATTCATATACAATTGTACATTGTACATGCATACAATCATAAATACATTTGATAACGCTGTACACAAACAATATTGTTGTTGTTTGAAGTGTAATATTTGAACAATTATATTATATAATCTGTCAGAGGGAAGAATTTCTATAAAGTTATGGAGACTTCAAAATGTCAATCTTGAAATATCCATCACAATTATTATTTTTTTTTTTGTATTCTTTAAGTGTTCCAAAGTTGCGTGTTTTTTTCTTTTAAAACAAGAAATAAAATTTATTTAAATAATTTATACAAAATGTTATACATATATGCATACATATATATGAATATTCAGTAAAGAAGCTTGTTCACAGATGGTCAATGACCAAGTATTTTGATTTTTAACTGTGTATCAATATCAATCTAGAAAAGCACACATGGTCGCCCAATACAACATTCTGTAGGAGATGGATGGTTTCCTTACTGCAGGCCATTATTGAATTAATATTTATAAATATAAAAACTCGTATTATGATATCTATATTTGCGTGAACGACTGATCACAGTCAATCTTTGCGCTTGCTCTCATTTCACAGGCTGAACTTTTTAGATCGCTACAGCTGAAGAACACAACTGACCATTTTTCTCCGTGATTCGGGGATACCATGCTCGAATTCCACAAACAATACTTAGCGCTAAGTTATACTTTAATTCTTTAAACTAGTTAGGCACACATTCCACCAATAATACGAATAAGATGAAATGAATTTTACCTTAATAACTAACAATCATAGATAAGAAATGAGACATTTGGGTATTTTTATTAGAGAAACAAGAGTTTTGAAATTCGCCCTTAAGTATTTAACTTTTACTTAGCGCTAAGAATTATTGGTGGAATTTTACCCATATACTACATTAAACCAATTTCCCATAAATTGACGTTTATGATAATATCGATTTCACATGCAATGTGACCAAGACTTGGCAATTTCATTTTTCAGAAGACATTGTCTTCACTAACACTAAAGAGGGAAAATAAAAAAGAAACTTGTTTTTATTTCTCAATCATCTGTGAATGAGATGTTTTAAGTACATAACTTAAAAATAATAATTAAAATGGAACATGTTAGTTATTATTATTTTAAGGGAAATGCCAATTTTGTAATGTAATGTCTAAGTACATTGCAAATCAAATGAAGTTTTGCAAGATAAAATAATTCATTTTTGTTACTCATATTTCTTTATGTAGATACTATACTTGTTTTATATTCCCAGTTTGAAATCGAGAGAACATCAAAAATCTAAATCTAAGAAACATCTGAGGTATGTTCAACATGATGTACAGTTTACGGATAGTTTGTTCATATCTAGACATATTAGATATTTCATAAAGAGAGATAATTGTGAAATTGTACTGCTATCTGTTATGATGTGATGTGTGGCATTAAAATGCTAGTGTAGTACAAGCAGTGAGGGCATATAAAAAATATAGAATTATGTTGCTTTAATTATCTATGTAAGGTGTTTATGATATATATTAAATGATGTAACAGAAGTAGTATGTTAACATGAAAATGGTAATTAAACCATAAACTGTTGATACTTTACTATTTACATGATTTGCATACAGATTTACAAGACATTGTAAATGCCATGACATCTTTGACTAAGAATAATAACCTTTATCACACTTAACCTTGAGTATTGTTTTTTCGCACACTCTCAAATCGAAGTGCTGACCAACCATATCAAAGTTACAGCACAGAAAAGCTGAATATTTCATATTTTGGACTGGTTTGACCTTGAACAATGACCTTGACCTTTAATAATATACACATATTATATGTGGCATACTTTAACACATTTAGAATATTTGTAGAATCTTTTTTTAGATCAAAAACCAGCCACAATAAAATAAAAACTCAATAATTCTGATTCTACCTTATTTTGGACTGGTTTGACCTTGAAGGATAACTTTGACCTTATATAACCCATCGGAATCGTATCTGAAACACATTGTCACATCAACATGCATATTCATACCAAATTATTTTACAATCCAATATAAAACGCCAAAGTTATTGTCTAAAACAGGTAAATTACAGTAATTATAGACAGGTTTGACCTTGACCGATGACCTTGACATTGAAGAACCGAAGCCATTAAAGTATTTGACATTATGATGAACCATAGTGAACATTTATACCATTTTATTTTAATATCTGACAAAGCATAACAAAGTTACAGCCCAGACAATACGAATATGATGAAAACAGGACAAAAGTGTAATCCTCGTTGCTATGGTAACAAGGGAATGTTGTGTATAAATAAAAATATCATTTTCACTCACAGTATAGTGTTATTTGTTATGTGTCCAATTATCATTCAATTCTGAGGTTGGGCCATTTTCACCACTTAGTGAACATAGTCCTTTATCTATATATTTCTATTTACCTCGAAAACATTTCCTTATTTCTTTTTACCAACAAAAATGAGTAAAAAAGTAATATTTTCATATGAATTCAGTTAGCGAGTTGACCTCATTACGTATGAAAATTTATCAAAGATGTTAATACTAATTAATACTTACTATTAGAACTATTAGATGCAGTAAATTGTTCAAAAATACATGCATAAAGTCATTGCTGTAAGTGTACAGATTAATTAATGGAAATTCAAATGACATAAAAAAGACGAAATATTGGAACGAGGAAATATTTGTATGTGTACGAGAATACGTATATGTACGAGAAAATCGAATTGCTGACAGAGTCACAGGTTTTCCCTTCACAATGATTCAATGTTCTGATAGCACATTTCTTCAACACGTGTCTAGGCAGTAAAGTTTGAGTACGTGTCATGTTGTTCCAAGAATGCTACCACAGCCTCGTGGCAAAACTGAAACTGGACCTATCAAACATGCAAAAAGTTTGTTGGCCTAATTGTCTCTAAACATATAAGCACTTTAGCTGTAATGTAATGTTTTGCATTCTTAATATAAGTAAAAGCTACAAAAAAACAATGTTTTGAGTTAAAAATATATTTAATTGATAATACAGTCCTTTATAAGTTTAATATATTTGCTGTTATTTTTTCTAATAAAATCAACAGGTTTTTTTTACATGAAACTAGAGCCACAGTGACTGTATTTGTTTGAAATCTGCTAAGCATCAATTCAACTGTAAAAATCAGGTCCATATATCAAGACCCTCAATTATTTGCGGTCAACAACGACGGACTGTTAATATATATTTTCTGTGTTAGTTACCACTTTACCTCGGAAGAGATTATCTGTTCCCGGCGGTTCCTCATCTCCTCTATCACTTGACTGATGGCCACGTCCTGCTCGATCTTCATCCTCTCAAGAACCGCTGATATCACACAGTACAGACCGCTCCTCTCAGCACCGTTCCTGCCAAATGCAATTTTCACGAAGTTTTCTTTGTCCATTTTCTTAATCTTTACAATATCATATAATATATTTATTTATATCTTTATTTCTAGATGAATCACGCAAGTAAAAATCTTTGAAGAAAAGGATTTCTGAGATATATTAATCAAAATCCAATATCAGGAAGAAGTATTTACATTTAAGCAGTATCGACCAAATTCTGTAATTTCTGTTTAGGATACTTGCTTAAATGTACGATGTCAACACAAGAACTAGTTATCAGGAAAAGATATTGATGCATGACCAAAGAAATGTATTATATGATAAGTTCATTATATAATTACATGCAATGAACCAGGATTAAATGGTTCCCAGACTGTTGCTGCCATGCCTGCACGAGCTCCACGAGCAGTAAAATAGTCGAGGGATCATCTGGAATTGTGGACTCCGGTTTCCAGGCCCCACACTGGAACTGCATTATTGTCCGAGTCTGGAAGGATATATGATGTAACGTTTATTGGCAATGTCTTTAATTTCTATACAATGTTTTCGACAAAAAAAAAACACACTTATGTACAATAAAAATAACATGAATCCAGTGTGAATGCTTAAAGTAGGTGACCTTGGAACATTAAATTGTGTGTAATTACTTCTATTCCCTACAATGATCTTTGTTAACCAAAGTTAAGTTTTACACCAGCTTCGCACGGGATATATTGAATAGTTCTGACAGATGTGTTACCTATATGTATGCTAATTGCTTACTCCAGTATTGCTTATTCCAGTATAGAAAAAATAAATATATATAATAACCTTATTCATATTAGACAGTTTCAGGCGAACAGCACGGTGTCTCCCCAGATTCTCAGTGGTCAAATGTTTGATCTCGTTGTGTGCATACACTACAGTCTGATTGTCCTCAGGCCAGTATATTTCATTTTTCTACATTTAAATCATATGTAGAGGTTAATTTTACTAATATTATCCACTTGAGTATTTTTATTTTTCCATTTCTTTTGGTATTAGATTATATATATAAAAGAAAGTATAAAACATACACGTCCATGTACTACGTGCGATTCAATTTAGATGTGTAAGAGGAATTAAAAACCAATTACCACTTATTGAATCGGAATCTTAAACATTTAAACAAGGACCATTATGCAGGATTCCGACTTGAAACATAACAGCAGTAGTTATTGCCCATTTTAGTAAGTAAACTCTTTTCTTTTTTTCTGACATCCCCGTTCAAACAAGTATAATAATTTCTAAATTCGATATTCTTATCGAAATTATTTATAAGTGAACAGTTGAAAAAAACTATTTTCAAAGTCGGCATATGTTCGTCTATATTATTTCATGGTTGGTTAAGCGTTACCTGAATGCAATTTGGATTTACCTTGTGAATATGTTCAAATGAAATTTTAATTTCGTTTCGGAAAATCAACAACCAATGAATAGAATCATTAATTGATAACTGAGCATATGTAATAAGATTGTCGATACAAAATGTTTTTTCGTCTTGTATTGATCCCAAGTAGCTGTATTTACTTTAGAATCTCTAAAATACAAGTAGTTTTGTCATAAATAAAATAGCCATCATAGATATAAGCTGGAGACCGCTCCTTGATGATCTAATGATAAATCGACAGAAAAGAGTTGGGATGGACCTTTTTATATGCTTACCTTAGCCTGTGAGACATGGTTCGACATGACGATAGTGTGGACGTCATGTTCGTACACAAGACGCCAGAAGTCTGGTATCGTGGTCTCAAGGGGCAGCTGGGTCACAATAAAGGCGTTTTTCTCCTTGTAATTCTGAATATTTACATATAAAAGTAATGTTTTAAGTAGTATTTAATGTAATATGTAACTAAATATAACAAGAAAAAAATATCCCTCTCGCCACATTATACTTAAGGAAATTATCGAAATACTAGTTTATTGCAATATCTTAATAATGTATTATCATTACCGGTAAAAACACAGCGTTAATGTAATCTGTCTCCTGTTGACCAGTTCCAATTAGTTTTGGCATGTATTCAGCAACTGAAATTAATTAGAATTTATATCAAATATTTCTGTTGGCTTACTTTTGTAAACAATGTGTATTGTTTACACAAATCTTACCAAGGATGACACATTAATGCATTCTCATTCATATATATTTGTTTCCATTGCTCGAATGTATAGCACTTAACCTTATATTTTCTTATCATTATATTGCTTTTTGATAATTAGTCAATTACGTTGTAATAAAAGATAAAGGCACACCTGGTAGAATATTTGAGTATCTGTTCTTTTCCTTGTTAGCAATGTCTTTGGCGGTAACATACTGATACTCGTCTTGAACAGGGGACATTTTGCGTAACATCTGATAGAATAAAAGTTAAATATATGATATCTAAAGAAACAAACGTATATAAAACACACAAAATCTTAGGTGGTAAGTCATCGGACAGGAAATAAAACTATTAAATAAAACCCATCCAATTCTGATCAAATCATCAATTATTTTCGATGTTAAAAAGCGGGCTAGCGGATATAACACCATAATACATATGATGATGTTGTCTCAAAAATGATTGATTCGCCAAAACTATAAAGGATAAGAAAACGCATAAGAGTAAGTTAAGAGTAGAACAGAACTGTGTGTCAACCTCAAACGCCAGTGTTAAGTTTCGCTTCTGTGTGAGTGGGTCTATCTGAAGCAGTTCTCTGTAGGCGTCCGGGAACTTGGCCGCAGGCAGGGCCGAGGTGTACAACATCAGCGTCTCCACAAGGGCATGGTGCACAAATACATACTGATCCTGTTTAAATATATCATATATGGTTATAAGATTATATGAATTATGTGAAAAATTATATCAAATACCAAATGCTATGAGCAAATTTATTTTCCTTAAGGAAAACAATTGATCAAGGCTTAATATTGCAGCAGACATTTCAACTTATATATATATATATAAGTGGCGGGGGAGAGGGGGGTTGAGAGACTAGTGGTAATAAAACAATTGCTTTTACTGACCGGGAAGAAATATGTGGGAAATTATTTCCGCTATTTACTTTAGCAATCATGTGTTTGGTATGTAACATAACTGCATTCCTTCATCTATCATTAACAGGTGCAGCGTATGTGGTGTAAAGAAAAAAGACGAACCAGAGTCTGCACAAGGTTGACCCTCTGTGTCCTCAGAGCCCGTACACAGTCAACCACGGACACATACCCAAGGGCCTGGGCCTGGTCCGTTAGGTAGTCAAGTGCTATGTACGTTCCTGTCCAACCCACTCCAGCACTGCAGTAAAATCAGCAACGTAGCGATTTTCAATTTGAAACACAGTTAAGAATGGTAGACAAATGAAATAGGACATTTGAATACAATGAAAATCAAAGAAATATCATATTAATGATGATATAACTGCGATAGCGTATAACTGCGTGTCAAAAAATCTTCAGCTCGAAACCCATTTTGAAAAAAAGTTTTCATAAGGTACTTTTCTTACTTTGAATTTGCCTAAAGTAATTAGCAACGGTTGTAAAAACATGTTTCCAAATTACGTTAAAGTAAAAAATAAATGAAAAATAAAGATAATGGTGTATAGTTGTCTAAAATAATTGTATCGTACGAATGAGCTCGATATATATTTCTATATCAAATAAAAGATTACTTTTGAATGTCATAATACAAGGTGAAACAATCACCCTTGATTTTACAAATGTTTGACCTTATAATAATATCGATCATAACAGATCGTGATTTGTTTCTGACTAGCATTCACGGCCTAGCAAAGGTTACAGTCTCAAAAAGTGCTGACTGTACACTCGCCCATTGGGCGATTTTTGATTTAGAGTCGAATCTAGGGAGAACATCATTTAATGGCATGGCATTTAACTATGAAACCAGTTCTTCATATCTCGTTCTCGTGCATAAAGTATCCGGAATATACCATGAACACTCTGTAAACATTGTCATAAATGTGTCCCAGTGGCCGAGTGTTTAGAGAGTCCACCCCGTTTGGTCGTTCTCTAACCACAACAAAAATGTTAAAATGGTACTGCCATGTCTACATTGAGCGCCTAGCCCACAAATAATTTCAAGAACTGGAGGGCCAAGCTTAAGAATAATGTGACTGGGTGGCATATCATACGACTGCCCACGGCTTGATATCACAAGTAGGCAGAACTGTATATATGTGGATCGATAAACCCAAGCATACAAACAAACATATCACAATATTATTATGTCTTATGTTGAAATAAAATGAAAATATTTGAAATGGCATACAAAACTATATTCATATGCTTTTCACCGACGATTATCCTTTTTATATATGTGTGTCAATTTTTTTAAATCTGATGTTTACATAGAATACGATATTGAAACAAAAACATTGCAGTATTCAATTTACCGGAAAGTAATGTATGATATAATATATTCCTTAAGCAGTAGTAAATAACAAAATGTGTTGTTGATACAAATGTTTATATGTTATCTTTGACCATTCCAGAATCACCTCTTTTCGTCAGAGAGAAAAAAAGTCCGATTTAATTTAAATACAGGGTGTCAAATGCTAAATAAATTTACCTGCAATGGACAACGGTACGACCCTTTTCACTCGACTCTGAGTGTTTCACTTTGTTCCGGAATTGAACAAGGGAGGATGTATACTTTGGAACACCTTTGTCCGGCAAATTTGTGAAATGAAATAGGGTTACCAGCCTTTCCATTCGTTTTTCCTAATTAGGAAACAGCAGGTCAGATTTGTTAAAATTTAAGATGAAAAATGAATTTATTCTTTATTATATCTAAGACAACAACATAAACTATGTCAACAGCAAACAAACTAAGAAACGAAAATAAAACAGTTGTGGTCGTCAAAACCATTATCAAAGTGTTTAAATGAAAAACTAAGATAAAGATACCTATATATAATACATAATATAGGTTGTTAGATATAATAGGAAACAAAACCTTGTGCATTGCCAAAGATCGTACAACGAATTCAGAGAAAATCTCTACATCCACCATTCTGACTGTAACGTCACCAAACATCTGGGACCCGCTGTCCGGCCAGTACTGGTCACATTTGGACTGTTAGATAAAAACATATTTGAGTTGCATATCACAATAATGATAAGAAGTGTGTGCATAGTAATGTTATAATTAGATTAACGCACAGTATGGCGGGGTAAAACTTTGTCGTATGCTTTATCCTTATTGTTATTCATTCATTGACTTTTGTCTTTTTATCATTTATTATTTCTTCATGAGCATGTATTTTTTCATATCTTTTATAAAGTATTACTGTGAACTTCATCGATCACTAAATAAAGATGAATAAAAAGTTTTATTGACCTTTTCTTTCTCCATAAGATTCGTTAGCATAACTATTTTTCCACACTTAGCCTGCCAAATCATCTCCCAAAAGTCATCTAGTGTGTTTTTCATTGGCCCTAATATAAAATACAGTTAGTAATAGCTTATAGCTGAAATTAAACCTTCATATTACAAGCTTTGCTATATATTAACAACATTGTTTTGCACTCGTGCTTAAATAAGCAATCATGAACACCATAAATAACGATTATTTAAACTTATAGACATCATAGCATCAAATTTAATGAATTTCTCATTATGAAACAAAAATAATGAATAATTGACAAAAAAGTTTTCTTTTTTATATTTAATGATTCCTCAGTGGCATGCAAGAAATTACACTTATGAATAAAACAACTTTGATTTACAAACATTTGCTCCCTTTTATTTCAACTCAGTAAAGTGACACCGATTATCATATATGATAATATCAAAGTTTAAGCACAAGGTTGTATTATTTATGAAAGACTAGTTTGAATATGCTGTTTAATTTTAATGTTTACGTCGACTTTGTAAATAGTAACAAAAGTTTAAAGCAATACATATCTATAATTTATAAAGGGATTTTTTTATCATTTGAAAAACTGCTGATTTACTTTTTATGTAATATCAAAAACTGAAAACTTACCTTGAGTTGCAATGCATGACCGTAATTGATCGAATCCCTGAAAAAAATTTAATTATCATTTCAGAAGTTAAAAAAGACGAGTAAACTTTATTATATAATTATATGTATACACTTAAATACGATAGGAAAGGGCCCATCTGACATGTCAACATATCAGGTTGTTTTTTGTCACAAGTTGATGTAATGAAAACTAGATATGTGTCCAGAGGACACAGATGCCCCCATCCATCGCATTAACCAAACAAAGGCCAACACGCAGGTGCGCAAGTCATGTCATGAGTAATATATCCATATTCAAGTTTAGCACAAATACTCTCAGAGTTACGTGCATCACAAGCATAAAATTCCATATTTTCCAAAAACAAAAGGGCCCCTAACTCTGTCAACTTCAACGAAGGTTCGATAAAAATAATAACACGGTGCTTTAGTTCGTGTCCTGAATAATATATTCATGAAGTTTCAAGTCGGAAGTAGAAATACTTTCGGAGTTACGCGTGTCACAAAGTTTCGGGACAGATGGATGTACAGACGTAAGGACGAACGGACATACGGACGGACAAAGACAAATCTATACCCCCCACTCCCCTACATTTTGGTGGGGACATAAAAAAACAACAACAAACAAAACCTGACAACATGTGCCACAATATCACTTTCAATTTATAAACTAAATTTATCAGGGTTTGTTTAGTTATATACGACCAGATGTTTGAGGTAATATTTCAGATGAATTATTCTTATTTTCCTTATTGTGATATTTTCTGTCGCTGGTTTATACCGATATCACTTTTAGTTTTTTACTCAGTGCAAATCTTTTTCAACTTTTATATTTAACACTGGCCTAAACAGATGGTATATCTATAGGAATACTGAACATGTCTGCACTTAGACCCATTACACATTTAATGCTGATGGCATGTGTGATGAAAGTACCGTGATTAATGTTCAAACATATAGCCCACTGTACAATTCATACAACTATTTGAATAACCTAAAAAATAATGTTAATTTTTACACGTTAACACTTTACATTAATGTAGCTCGCATTGATGTAATCGTTACTGCTCGACATTCTGGCCTTCAGTATAACTCGATTGTCATCATCTGGAAAGTAATATAATGTGGTCAACAAATTTCTTATTTGAATTGCGAACAAGTGATACTGTTAATGTAAAATAAATTCACCCAACTGTTTTGATGTTTTCATGCAAATGAAATTATTATATTCCTTGAGTCAACACAAATCAGCGAAGATAAAAAGATTAAAATTGCCGTTTCAATCACCAATACTTACATTTCATATAAATCACTCTTGAAAGAATTATGACAGCGCATGTGGTAATTATTGTGAAGAAAATATTGTGTATTCGGAAAGAAACCATTCCTAGCTGGATAACGGGTCTAGCGAACGTGACTGGAAATGTACATGGAATGCATTAAGAGAAACGATGTTCATGAGTGTTTACTTGCGTTCTTTAACCATCCGATATTCGTTTTTGACTAAGACTCCCAACGACATTATTTCCATCATTTGCATATATTTTCTTATTAAGGCAGATAGTTTTACCACAATTTAGTCATATCCAGTTACTGGGAAAAAAATCAGGGAATATCCAATATCATACAATCCCCCAAGAACTACCGTAATGTGCGTGGTCGAGAGGTTTGAATTAATACATTTAAGGAACTAGATTTTTCATATGTCTTTCCTATCTGGTTGATTACTTGAAATTTGCAAATTTTATTAAACGCCTATTTCTTTTCTCAGAGAAAGTTTTTTTTTTCTTATTAAAAGGAACAACATAACAACCATCAGAGGATTCAGATTATCTTAAGGTTCGCTTTGACACTTGATGATTTCGGTTAAATACGATGGTGCGTTTCCTACCGAACAATTATACATGTATGTTAATATCTTGAAACTGATTCGTGCTTTAATCGGAAGTCAGTGAAGATAAAAAATGCACGTTTTGATCTGTTGTACTTGGAACGGTTTAACACGAGTTTAGCACACATATTTTGAATACGTTAAAGTTTGGATAATTCATTTTGAGATATCCCATAAAGAATTATGGTGCAATAATCTAAGTGGGATATTACTAAAGATGAAACAAGTGTTTCAGCGGCTTCCTTTTACAGATACTTTCGAATGCCTTTAGATAATTAGAGTTCAATCTAAAACAAATATATAGAGCTAATAAACAACTGACTGTCAAAACAAATTATTTATGCTTTGACAAATAATTGATGTTAATTTTATTAATATGGGATCCATAGATGCAAATTTGAATAAGTATAGCTTCCAATACTAAATCTAAACCCAAAATTACCAGGGAATTTCCAATTAAATATACATGTACCACGTCTGTCCAAATTTATTATTGTACTTCAAAATTTCCAACTATGAGCTTTAATTTGAATATAATCATACACATGTAATTAAGACCCTATATCAAACAATGTAGCACCACATCAGATAATACCTAATGTGTGTTGTTGTAACTCAAACTAAAAACCTATATAATTCTTCATTTAGTTGGACACTCCACCAGATAATGGATTGCTTTCTGTCCGAGAATGTCAGAAAATACGTTAAATGCGTTGACTTGTAACTTGTACAAATGCACTACAAATTTGTAGTAGCCATGACTACACTACTTTGAGAATTAAGATCACTTCGAAAATTAATACAAATGAGGTAATTTACCAACTGACAACCTTCTTCATCCTTCCATCGAACCAGAGCCCCAAAGGAGTATATAAACATAAGATTAATAAATTTGGAATAAATTTGGAATAACTGGGAGTTAATTCAAGAAATATATATATATATATATATATATATATATATATATATATATATATATATATATATATATATTAATGATTAAAGAAAATTAAATGCGGAAACTAAATTAAATGTACCAAAAATAGTATAAACACTTAACCAAGCCATCATAATATGAAAAATACTGACTTTGTTTTACAAGTTCTACATTTTTTACAAATTTGAAATGTCGACGCCGGGATCTGCCCCGTGATTTCCCTTTTGAATGGCGGGCGATCTAACCACGAAGGTATGTACTGTATTCATTTATGTAAAACATTAAATTGTATATTCATATTAATATGTTTACCATGCGCTACAATTATCTTATCTTTGGATTTTTGGATAAGTAGTAAATCCCACATCGAACTTAATTATGAATTTCATCATGTTAATATTAATAATATTTCGATGGGAAAAAAATCAAGGAAATTTAGATTTTTGGAAACTTTTCAATGTGAAAAAGGGGAATTACTTTGTGAAATCATTTGTCAATGTTATGGGGCATGTGAACTTGCCTTTTTGAGTTTCAAAACATGTAGCAAGTTTAATATGGATATCTGAGGGCTTCAGAAGTATATCACCATTTTTTAATACAATTCAAGATTATTTGTTGCAATAACAACCATATGCCTCAACATAGAGACAAAATAAAATGATGTGAATAATCTCCACATTGCCATCTATCCATGTTTGAAGTTTCGTGAAAATATTCAAAGTACTTTTTGAATTAGAGCATCCATAGTATCCATTTTTTACTCAACATTTCAAGTCTATTTGTTGCTATAGCAACCACATTTCTCAACATAGGGACAAAGTAAAATGATGTGTATAATCCATATTGCCATATATCCATATTTCAAATTTTAAGATAATAATCGCAGGACCCAGTTTTTGCGGACGGGCGGAGGGCAATCCTATAGTCCCCTCAGTAGCGGAATAAAAATAATGATTGGACTCCAACCCGAATTCATATTAAAACTTAAAAACTTAACAATTTAAGTGGAAATTGACCAATCAACAGTTGCATTTCTTACAATAATGTTGATTCGCTGAATTTCAGAAATATATACATTGATTCTGAGTCAATATTAATACACGCAAACTTATAGCATCCAGATGTGGTTATGCGACTTACACGGATACATATTTTTGTATCTGTTCTTTGGTCTGTTTTCTACCTTGCAAGCAACTCTGTGCGCTTTTGTTAGACCTTTCGGTAGGGACTGAAATAGAATATGTTGTTCATAAACAAGGAAATATACAATGATCATATACACAAAATAATGTTAAGTTATGTGTTTGACAAACAAGAAAAAATAGCTTCCTGTAAAGTTAACCCTATAAAGTACCATACGAATAAATAAAAACGCTGAAACAATTGTTAATGAGTGAATTAAATAACAAAACAGGACAGAGTGAGTTATAAAAGAAACCAGTGGTATGTGACACGCGTTCTACAGGCAGTATCAGTTCACTATATTTGGTAGTTATTTCAGGAAAATATTGTGTATGGGTGTAATTGAAATAAGATAATCATGACGCAGTAGTGTATGGGAAATGAGCCATAAGCACATACAGTTTTAAATTATTATTTTTTCATTTTTTTTCATATACGAACAATGTTTCTGTCAGGAATGATGTTTTTCTCACAATAAAGCTCAAGTAGTAGTAGTAGTCATACTCGTACCCAAACAAGTCTAATACATTCATGAACTCACCTCGAACTGACTTTTAAAATCATATACTGAGTTACCCCCGAAAACAACCTCTGCGAGATTCTCCACCAGTATGCTGTTCTCGGGCAATTTTTTGGTTGTTGTGAAATCATAATAATCCTTGTTCGTATCGTCACCACTTACACCAGACAAGTCTGGTTCTGGAATATTCAATATTCAGAAATCAATGTTTTAATCTATGGAGACCAATTTTTAAGTAACAGTAAAAGAGGAAAGAGTTACTATAGCTTAGATATAAATGCATTTATGTATTTACCGTGTATGTGCTTCAGTGACGGCGATGTCCGAGACTTAACATTTCAATATATCCTTGATTGCAAAACAAATTTATTATTGTTTGCTCATTACTAAATTTAAGATTAATCTTGCCTATTGCAGTAATGTGATTGTTCATGTCATATATACAAATTTAAATGAGGCTTTTTAACTACATGTATATACGAGTTACACGTAGTTGCAATTAGTATCAAAATTTGAATACAAGCAGTCATTATTTTTAATATGATGATGAGTTTATATCAAAACATGAAGTATGCATATGTGTGTAAGACGCTTACCTGATACAGTTGTTTCAGTGATATTGCTGTTCTCATACATTGTATTCATGGCGGAGGTCTCATTATACTTATCTCTAGGGTTACGTCTCATAAAAGTATGAAAGAAAATATAAAATAATAATTGTAAACATACAATGGACAAACCATACATTTTGGAATTTTAATTGGATATTAGGGTTTGATTGGGAATAAGGGTGCATAAATGGGTTCCAATTGAAAACTAAATTAGTTTATTACTGTCGAATTCCATACATTAGAACGTGTACTTGACCATAGACCATAACATCGATAAATGTCAAGGTCACATGTCAAACCAAAGAAAGTGTTTTATATAAGTGATAATGTTAAATATGTAATACTTAGACACAAAATAATTTACGATAAATCAAGAAAGTTAAGATAAATATTTGTCAGTATAAACAGCACATTAGAAGACATCGATATAATAGTTTCAACAAGCTATCCGTTATAATCGAAATAATTTTGAAAATTATGACATGTCCCTGGACTAACTTTTCCTGAAAAGAAATAAATGTGACTACCAAATACGTAGCTACAAATTGATTATTTTGGGGTGTCTCTGCTTGATACTCACGATAGAAGGACGCTCTAGCCACACGTGCATGTCTGCAATCAAAATATTGAATTCAAACATATATTGCTATGAACAATTAATAATGTCTTCACATGTGCATATTTCAATGTGTGTACCTTTTCCTGACAATAAGGAAAACCACCAATACCACCAGGACAACTGCCGCTACACCACTAGAAGCACCTGCGATAAGACCTATCGAAGGACCGTCTTCTAAACCTTTTAAAATTAAAAAAGAAAAATAAACTATACAGTTTCTTGCCTTCTTACAGTCCCTCTTATAACGTATTAAAACATATTATTGTTCGCCATGTTTGGCCTAAATAGAATTCCCATGATTCTCTGGTATCGTGGTATATCTTTAAAAAAAAGACCACTGGCTCCACCTGCAGGTGTCACTACATGATCAATATAATCACCATTCATAAAACAATACAGCAGAGGAAGATCCAGCATTTGTCGAGTCTGTCAATTCATTATTTATGCTATAAAACTTTTTGTGTTTTTTTATCTCTTTTGTGTGAGTCTGTTTTTTGTTTGTTTTTGTTGTTTGTTTTTTTGTTTTTTTGGGGGGGTTTTTGCGGACATAGGGTGATATGCATAAGCGTATTAGTTGAAAGTCGGTATGCTGCAAGCAATTTACAGTTTTCTTACCATTTACGAAGACGTATTAGTTTATGTTTATTTCAATAAAAATCGTGACTCCTTGCTTACAAAATCGTGTCACTAGGTGGCGGTGGACAGAGTCTTTCCTAACAAGATAACATTATCGCGATACCAGAGAACCCGTGACACCACCGGAAACCACCCTATATCATTATATTTCCTGTAGTATCAAAATCTACATAGAAGTTGATTTTCTGTGTGTGTGTACCTTTTTCCTGTCAAAATTAAATCAATATCATTTAATCTTAGACATAAGTCTAAATTATATTGTTATTTTTTCCGTATCTGATACAAACTGACATATATACATGTATAGGTAAAAAGGTACAAAAAGAATCGACATACGTTTTTGACATGTTGGAACAATTCCGACCCATGTCCCGTTCTCCCCACATGTCTGATTTGCAGGTGTTGCGACTGACACTGTGTCATCAATGCATGTCCACAGTACAATACTTCCGTAGTGTGGGTATACATGCTCTGAATCATTTATTACAAGAAATATTGCTGCATTTGTATTGCGCAGATAACTGCATCTTACAGGATCACACATTTGTAAAACTCCAGTCCAGTTTCCATTTTCTGAGCAAGTACTATTGTTTTTGGTGGATCTTAAGTTATAGCCTTCCTCACAATTGGCGTATATTATAGAATTGTAGAGCATACTTCCATTTATATAAGGCTCCATATTGCTTTGGGTATAATATCCATGGTCTAATATGCTGGGATATTCACACATGACAATTATGCAACTATCCTTTTCTCCGCTCCAATTCTCGACTGCCTGACAGGTTCTCTTTCTTCCCCACTGTAGCTCAAAACCTGTATTACACTTTGGTTTAGCTTCAGTTCCATATAAGTAACTTTCACTAGAATCATCATTTTGATCGTAGGTATATGATCCATTTTCAAGTGTCAATGGTTCGCATGTGATTGCAGTACAAGTAGGTACTGTGGTGTTCCATGTGTAGTTCTTTGTGCAAACTAAGGTACTCACTGCACCACCTAACGTGTAACCAATGGAACAATTGGCTTGTATCACAGTCCCAAATGATACGACAGAGCGCTGATCTTGTCCACCGAAGAAACTCCCATCGGTCATATTTGGCACCAGGCAACCTATAATAAAGTATATTCCAGTCAAAAGTATCACTAAACAACTTTGTTTTATTAAATGTAAATATGTTTTATCACGATAAATGGATTTGTCACGCATGTACTTTTTTCTAATACCTATACGTGTAATGCCGAATAATAATGCTCGTCGAAATTTAAACTTCCTGGATATTTTGGAAGGCTTAACCGTCAACTGTTACTGTTAAATACTGGATTTATATTCAGGACGTGTATCTATAAAAAAAATAACGTGTCGCAAACCTTTGGTTCAGATATAATCATCGTAATATGCTATACATTTTTCACTTTCATTTAAGATATGTCTTTATAGTTCCATATAAATTAAGCTATATAACTGAAACGATTCAAAATATTTTTTCTTGCCTTTCACAACATACAAAGTATGTTCATGCTTAAAACATTATCTCTTATCGTAGGCTGTATCAGGTGCATTTTACATGTTTAGCGGTCACCCTTTCTGCAAGAAATATGAGACTGATAACCGGTAGTAAAAACGCTACGAATACCTCCAAATATTTTCACCTCACACAGCGTCAATATTGTCGTCTTTCCTTGGACAGTTGGTATGAAGATAGTAATATTCCTGTACTGCTGGGCCGAGTCTATCACCACGTCTATAACAGACTTCTCGTATTGTGGTTTTGTTTGGTTGTCGTCATCATAGAGTGTGACGTTACCTGGATACCCGTATACTTTGAACTGCCGCAATCGATCCCGTACTGGCATGCATTTAATCATATAAAATATAATCTATCTGAAAAATTATCACATCAAGACATGTTATGTTTACTGTAACTATTTACGTTATTACTCCTTAAATTCTCGATATACGTTAATAGAGACCATACGAGTACATAAAAACATAATAATGTATCTAAGAGTACAGGTAATGGTTATTGTTCAGGAATTTACCTCTTTGTCAGTATCATTAGAAACATTATAACTACATTCCCTCAATAATCACAGGGTGATTTATCATTTAATTATAATAAAAAAAAAACATAGATACACGTATTGTACACCAATCACCTTTATATTGTTTCATATGGACAAAAATCTTTTATTTAGAATTTGAAAAATAAGACTTTTAGTACTTTTACTTTTTAAGTACTTTTAGTATCTTTTGATAATTTATGCTATATGATAACATTAAAACATATATTACTTAACATAACTTTCATATCCCGAAGCACGTCCAAAGCATATTCGAAACACCTGAACGAAATACAATTTCTCCGTTAGGATGATAAAAATCCGATGCATTGATTGACGTCATTTCCGTAAATTACGCTCACACTTTTCAAAAATATTCCTGTTCGCTTCAGCGAGATATAGAGGATATTTGTTGATTTCAGTGTAAGATCACGCTTTATTTCTCCGAGTGAGCCTAGAAAGTAACTTTATTGACTCACGAGTAGAAATAAAATGCGATCTTAAACCGAAATCAACACATATTCTGTTTCTTTCATGCTTCTTTTAGCGTAAATTTATTTTTATTTACGGTTTTTAGTAATTACATTCCCCGTGCGGAGCCCCTTTCCGTAGTTTGCCCCCGTATGGTGACCCAACCAAATAACGCTACGAAGACAAAAAATAGTCCCAACGTTTATTTGTTTATTTTTTAAAATATTTGCCAATTTTAAAAATATCACATTTTATATTCACTCCGTAAATTTATAAATCGATCTCACACCAAAACTTTTTTTTTCTATTTATTAAATGCCTTTAAGGTCAGATATTCCTAACTGTTTTATTCACAAAAGACGTCAATATTGGCGGGATTGCCTCGCCTGCGTGACGTTTTTTTATGACGTCATTTCTAGCGTAAAACCCAGCACAAAAAATGTAGTTCCTTTTTTTGCTATTCTCACTGCAGTGAAAATTACAACACCAACTTTCACTGCTGTTATTTTCATTATAAACATATGTATTTCATGAATAAGCATGAAAGAAAAATGATCTTATCTCAATACACGCAATCAATGGCTGCACTTTAGTTTTGCGCTATAAGTGGCTGTCCGGTGGCAGAAACCACTGCACTGCAAATAAGGAAACACTAGAGATTAACAAGTCAACAGGTTGCAAAGTCATCAACGCTTTTTGCAGACCGACCGTTATCACATAGACATTGTTGACGTGGGTGAAACCTTTTTCATAACAAGAGATAGCGTGCGCAACACTTTGACGTGTCATACGTAATGGTGAGTTCATTACATGCGAAAACTCTGTGTTCGATGGGTGCCGTGAATATTGACTGATCAAGAGAAGAGTAAACGGATCGAGGTTTCAAAATTAAGAGCGTGTGAATATCTAAAATTCTGTAAATCATATGTATTCATTATGGGAATAGCGATAGAAGTCCGCAGGAAAATTTCATTTTATGCGATTCCAGGAAAATTAAACCATGCAATAATAAATGGTACTAAGAATTGATAATTTTTTGTCACAGGTAAAAGTCGCAATTACGCGATTACTGGTTAAGCGATTTACCCGAGATGCAAACTGCCGTGAACCGCATCATCAGTATATTATGTAGGGAAATGATATAAGGATGTCTACACTCGCATGGTCAGAAATTGATTGATAGCGAAATTACGTTGCGTACTCGGGGTGTCAATTTAAAGCTATGTATATCGCTTATTCTGTAATTGTTTTAATCGTAAATCGCAGATATTTGGCGATTTTGTTCTGCACGTATTATTTTATGTCATGTAACTGTATGTTTGTCCGAAAGAATCACAAATCTGTGCGGACGCGCTTTCATTTTATGACTAAGTTCCACAAACATTTTTTTTTCTTTCCTCATATATGTTTATTTGTTTGTTCATTTTGTTTTAACGTAACGTAACCCTCCAACTGTATTTCAGTCATCGTCGAGAGAGTTATAATATAAGTTGTTAAATCATGTCTGAAAAATTACCATTTTACAGCTACTTTTATTTTTCTATATTTTTATTTCTCTAGCTACCAGTTTTAAATATCACACCGTGGACATGATCGATACCACACCCTGTCAAATCATCTTAACACTGGGCCACTACCTTTACATGCTGATCTCCAAGCAAAGGAGCTATACCAGTACCAATTTTCACAACTTTGGTGTGTCCCTCGTATATTTACATCTAACACACACTTTACACATATACTCTACATGAGACCATATGTTATCATTGAAATGTTCATGAATATGAGGCAAAATATAATCAACATAAGCAATTTTGTATATCAAATGAAAACAAAAGGTACAATTAAGATATAAACATTAAATATTTTCTTCGGCGAGGCCTCACATACACAACTTAGAGGGTGGAGGTTGATAAATTTCTTATCTGTCTTAGTAAATGAAGTTAGTTTTAAAAAGGACATGTCATAATGTTTGTTTTTTAGATATGTGCTTTGGAAGAAAGATGATAACCCTTCCAAGTCGTTTAATAAAATATGGAAAGCTGTGCGGTTATAAGGATAGCTGTAAGTAATAAAAATGGGGACTCAATATCATCACACACACACACACAAACACACACACACACACACACACACATGAATCGTTACAGACAATTATTACAAACGTCACTTTAGTGATATCCAAGAAGCTTTAGTAATGCTTACATGAGTCTCTGTTGTAGATTTTAACACCAGTTATGTAGTACAGATCCCCCAAATCTACTGTCCAGTATGCCGGCTCCTTAGACTGCTCAGGTGTATATGTACAACTTCCGTGGTTATAGTTTGCATCTATAGTCCCATCCACAGCAAGCCTCGCATGGCCATTCCAGCCAGTACCCGGATACTGCCACGCCGGCCTACGCAGCGCAATGTTTTGTCCTAATAGATATTTTAGGAACAAATTCAGATCGAAGAAAGACATAAGCACTACTTAAGCAAATTTGTCACGCTGGCTTCCCCCTTACCACTTACAAGATTTGTACCTGCCAAAGAATTAAGAGTTCTTATCAATAATATCATTTTTATATAAGTTATCGTTTATTTACCTTGCAGGGTTCAAACGGGTTATAAAAGGATTAGTTGGCCAAATGTTAGATTAATGTGACTTGGTTGAGTTTTCATAGTACCATTTATTAAGGCCTATTATCGCAGTTAGGCAACACTATGTCTGCCTCATGTAGACCCAGTCCAAAAAATGATATTGTCGATTTAAAATACACATTTATAGGTAGACGAAGTCAGATTTTGTCTAGACAGACGAAAAAAGATATTTTTCTTACTTGATATTTTCGAACTTAAAGTGGTTTGTTAAAGGAATAAAAAAAGGTAAAATAAAAAGTAGATTTTAAAACAGGGACTTAACTTATAGTTTATCATAGTTTTAAATATTGTGTTTTTCTAAATGCACAAAAGCTTACATTTTAAAAGGAGTAAGTCTTGCAGTCTGGTTCCCGACTTCCTATAATACACCAATATTAATAAGGGTATAGTACTCTACACCATAAGTCTTTGCGTAAGCGTCTGCGCTTGACCCTAAAGTAACTAACTTACTTTTAAGAATTCATCCGAAAACATGTCAGTATATGAATTGGTGTGAGCAATAAATATTTGTTGTTTATCCTATGCTGCGATTGTTGTCAACAAGAGTAATGCGCCTGCAATACAACACTTTAGATATATTAGAATGCTCATAATGGAAGTAAGAAAGATAACTTTACATGGGTTGACCCCCATGATCAATTTTGATCATTTATATGCGACGCTTGATATTTATTTTCATGTTTGGATATTTGTATTGTTCTTTTCCCCCATTTATATTCTACTTTGTTTATTTATATTTTTTTCACTTATATATTTACTTTGTTCATTTATATTCTATATTATTCAAGTAAGTTATATTTCGTTCCTTTATATTCTATTTTGTTCATTCAAATGCCACATGTTCTATTCGTATGGTAAAAAAATGTTATCAAATGTTCATTTATATTCTATAATTGAATTATGGGAAATCAGTGAAATGAGAAATGTTTAATCTGCGGGCCTTTGCTGTTTTTATGCGGTCCCTTAGGAAAACATAGTCTAAAAGGTGGTGTTAGTACTTAATATGGAACATGACGATTTGAAGCATAAGTTTCGTTTTATTATTGGTTTTATTTGATGCCTTATTTTTCGTGTAACGTTGGTTTTAATTTACTACCAGCATCGGACGTACTTGCAGGCCCCATTTGAGTGTAAAGTAAACATCATTTAAATTGTAACGTTTTCATTTTTTATCTCATGTGATGATTCAAACATTAATTTAAGTTTGTTTTGATGGTGTTTGAAAAAAAAATGTTTTGTGTGTATCTGTAAACAATCGCCCCCACCCCATCTCTCTAAAGGAAGCCTGCTTCATCTAGATTAGATATAGGTTGACAAATCAAATAAATTTGGACGGAAGTTCATATGCACGAATATGGAAATCGAACGTGAGAGAAGACGAAAGTAAGCAAAAACATGTCTGGCATGTTCAAGTGTGTTATAATGTCAGAATCAATTTTCAGCATATAAAAGTTGTAAAATAAAGAAAAAAATATATCAGTTATTTGCTATTTGGTCATATATGTCATCAAACGCAAAATTATTGCAGACAATACATTAGAGAGGGGACATCAATTAGAAGCAATACGGTAAACGAATACATGTATATTTCTTTCATATGGGTATGTTAAAACTTCCGGTAACCCTTCGTATAAAAGCACACCATGGGTTTCACCAGACATAACATTATTTTTAATTAACTCGATTTGTCTTAGTTTGCTGTGTATATACTAGACAAAAATATATGAATAGTTATCAAGTAAATTGATGAGTAAAACCAGTTTACTCTTCACTTTTCGCCATCTTGTCTGCTGTCGTCTTCTAAATATCGAGTGGAACATGAGGCAGACCTGCCGAAAAACACCTATACTGCATTGTAATATTCTGCTATATATGGAATCATTTCACGGGGCATTTTTTTTAAATCGACTATACAGTCTTGAAGTTTACATGTGCAGTATACGGGAAGCTATACGACTTTGCATTTTGTAGATGGCATTTTGGGCATTCTGTGAAACGGTATCATTTTCTCATCTTCCAATGAGAACGAAATAATGTGGAATTATAAATCTAGTACTGACATCGCATGTGTAATTATTGACAGTTATCACAGTATATTGCAGAGAGCTGAATTTTGATATTCAATATCCTGTTTGTCTTTAAACTATCTGGAATAAACATATCACCGGAAGAGTATTTGCAGGAAACTACCCAATGCTGATATTCGTTGAAATGAATCTCGGCCGAAGTACCGGGAATGTTTTTCATAGATTTGTTGATCTCTGAGATGCTTCAACGAATTGTGGTGCATTCAAAGTACATTGTGATCCACTAGTATCTGGGAGTTGTTGAGAGCTTTCTTTTAAAATTTAAACAGCTTTTGGCTGGAATTTTAGTGCTGGCATGTAGCATAATTCTTTAAAAAAAGTTATGCTCACAAAAAAAAAAATAAAGAAATAAAAATAAGAAGAAGAAGAAGAACGTAAACCATCCACAATGCACAATGGTATTTTTTCATGCATCACATTGTTTTTTTATTTTAAAAAATAAATGTATAGAACATAACAGAACAGGAAATAACTTGTTCCTCAATGGAACAGTTAAAATTCATTAACTTTGTCAATATTCAGCTAGCACAGCATTTTTCTCGTACTAAAAATATATATCTTTCCATTTCTAGCAGGCCCGCAAAAGGACCGCAAAGAACCACAGATTAAACAAGCCCCTAACAAATGTCCACAAAATCCGTTGTCCATAAAGTAGCGTAGCGTGGCGTAACCGGGGCGCGGAGTTTTCATTACGTCACTCTTTTCCCAGAATCAAATCATAAAATGTAAATGAACATTTGATACCATACGAATAAGCGTTTTTTAACATACGAAAAGAAAATGTAGCATTTGAATGAACAAAATAGAATATAAATCAACGAAATTTAACTTACATGAAAAATACAGAATATAAATAAAAAAGTAGAACATAAAGGGGAAAAAAAAACAATATAAATATCCAAACATTCAATATAAATAACAAGTGTTGCATATACATGATCAAATTTTGTATATAAATGATGTTTATTGCACATAAATAGAATACATCGAATATTGCAACGTAATACACGCCATAGTTATGTATGATATTACCTGTAAATTCTATGCAACTACATTGATGCACGAGGCGAGTAAACAAAAGCAAGAACTCGGCTGCTCTTGTGAACGTCCCCATTCTTCATCTACAATAAAATATATACATTGCAAACATTACTTGTCTATTGTGTGTGTGTGTGATTCATTACACCCAGTACGTAAGCAAGAAAAGGGGACAAGATTGGCACCTTCATTTGCGTCGTAGTATTTTATAATGTTGAATGTAATATTACACAGAAACGGTTGCCGTATAGTGCATACATAGCATACTTTTCTTTTATAAATTATTATTATATCTCAGAAAAAATCAAAATTTTAGTATTTGGAATCATCATGCCTAGATTTTACGTATATGATCACTGAAATATATAGCTTACGTATCAATTTTTCTTATAACATTAGTAGATGAATTCAAATAATTTAGGTAAACATATGAACCGGTAAGTATATACAATCGAAACCATTTACAAAAGAAAGAATACCAGTGACCAACATTAATACACACTGAATTTTGTATTTTATTAATTTCTGAAAATGTCTAGGTTCAGTTATAGTTTTGAAATCTTTCAATGATCATTTTAACTAATAAAGAAAAAAAATGATCGTATCATTTTTTCTTTGTTTTTCATGTTGTAAATACTTACACATGTATACTCAAGCCTATTCGAGAGATGCGGATGGTAGAGAGTAAATAACAAATCTGTTCCCCAAGCGTATAGGCATAAGCGAGATTTATGGTATACTTGGTGTTAAAAGATTGTTTAAGACGGATTTAGATACTATGTAACTATAAACAATGAGAAGGAAGTACCGTTATGTTAAAACAAGATGTGTTCGAAAAACACAATTCCCAAGCCAACACCTCTTGTTACCACCCAACAGGATCCGATATCAAATATTTGATAGCAATTGAAAGCCATTACAAGTGGAATAAATACTTTAATCACATATAGTAAAGGAGTAATGCTCGAGATAAAAAATAAATCTGTACACAACGTTGTCGCACCTGCATAGTAAAAAAGAGTCAGCCACAGAGGAAGAGCTATGGCGCATCAATGACTTTTTAAGCATATTTGTAAAGGCAAACAACTAGTTCAGTAATACCCGTAAACACACTTCCACAATTTGGTAGGTAGGCTGGTCAACATGAGTACTTTCTGTGCAATAAGAGTACATTCCCTTGTAAATGCGTTTCAAAATGCCGTTCAATGACAAGCTCGAAATGGAGAATAATGAATGTATGTCAAACAATACAGCAAAATGCGGTATTTGAGCCATGACTCCTGATTGATCTTAAGCAAATTCTTAACCAAGGAGAGACAAAAACAAAATACACATAAACTACATACAGTTTGCGAAGTTTCTCATGAATTTTATGTGTCACTGTTATACTAGTATTTGTCCATATCTCTTGAAATGTCATAATCATCCTTTACAAACCTAAACCTTTGTTAAAAGCAAACATCTCAAAATATAGGATTTTGTTTTTGAAACTTCAAAACATCATCAGTAACATCAATAATAACAAAAAAGAAGACAAGTTGTCTATTCTAAACAATTAACATCATTTGTTTTTTTCAATTAACAGCCTCTATCGAAATTTCGATATTATCTAAAATATAGAGTTGTAACTTAAAATACTATTGTGGAGTTGAAAGGTCGTTTTTAATTGATTTTGGCAATCTTGATTATTTCAATTAAAAAAAAAAGACAATAACAAAAAGAATTGCTGTAATCAATGTTCTGTAGCTTCATTACCTAAAAATAACAACACTTGTCAATTTTAGTTCTAATTTTTACCTACAAGTTAAGCAAATGGTGCTTAGCAAATTTTGAGTAGAAGATGTTCAAAATGACCTTACTGCAGAAAAAGGTGAATGTAAATGGACGAAAAACAAGGAGGCAATATATTAAAAAAAAAGAGAAATACCAAAAGTTACCGCCTTGGAACGGTCAGTAAACAAAAGAAGCTTCCTGACGGTATTCCTCTTATACGAACATTGTAAACAGAAAATATCCCGTCAGAGACAACAGTAGGCATCTGTGCATCAGATGAAATAAATATATTTAATTAATCCAACAGGAAATAATTGTATTAAAATCTCCAAAAACAATGTATAAATAATAAATAAACGGAAACAACACTACAGACATTTTGAAATAGATCGAATATGATGACGTCAACTGTAAGTTTTTTTCAAAAACAAATGGTCACGGATCCAGGAAAAACAGCCTTAATGACATATTTTGCATTTCTGTTAATTTTAGACTTTATTTAAATGAAAGTTAGGGTTAATTTATTATAATATTTTTATATAATGAGTTTCGGTAGACAAATCTTTGCAAAGTCAAGTTAATTATAATCGAATGCTGCTGTCTGAAATATTACTTCCACTGAGTAATATGCTAATTTCCGGGACCGTTTTCATCACGGTAATCAATATCTTGTTATAACAAAATGTTTTGGAGTGGTTTAAAAATGTATTATACTTAATACAGATTAATTAAGATTATCATCACAAGTACCCCGGTGACCCAGCTTGCGAAGTGAGCTCTACGGTAACGCGTAGTTGTAATTTTTTGTTTAGAAATAACGCTTTGAAAACTTTCGTCAGTCGCCATCTTGAACGTTTATCACTGGAGAAATCGTATATTCATGGATTAACTCCCTCGATAAATTCAACTATGTGGTATATAAAAGAACCATTACTTTGGCAAAAACAAAAGCCTTCTGGGTAATTTTGCTAATCGTCTGCGGGATATTTGAGAATATGTTGATATTAAATTACAAATGGTAAAAATAACAAAGCCAATCGATACATTGTTTCACACATAATGAGGTTGTATTCATTTTCACGTAATTATAAAATTGGAAACGTTCACATTATGTTTGCTGTTGTTGTTACTTTTTTCTCTATGTGCAACAGACCTCTGTTCGCCCCGTTGTCTTACGTACTACAGTAGTACAAACTTCTCGGTCTGTAATTAATTAATCATTACAAAAAGAAAAGAAATCCTTTGTAAATCACTTCTAGGAAAGTCTACACTGTAGTATACACTACGTACAACTATTTACTTCATAAAATACGTATGGGTCTCTTTGACATTTATGATTAAACAACATGCATAGACCTTTAAGTTTTTAGAAGCGTAATGGCATGGTTTAAGAATTGAAATAAAAAGTGAGCTAAACCTGAACTGTATGTATTGACAGATTTTAATGTAAATTTATTTAGACTTTTACCGTCTGTTATTTTTTAATGATTTTCATTTACTTATTTATTTACTTATTTTTTAAAAAATCCTAAAAAATCCAGCAAATTGTTCCGATACCTAAGTCATAAAAACGGCATTATCTTTCACAAATTTAGTCAGAGAATAAAAATCAAGACTCAATAAGTCTGTAATTATATGTAGAATAAATAAATGACTATTAAAGAGATACTGTTTTCATTTATTCATTTTTTTATGATTTGTGGTGGTTGACCTTAGATGGCGGTTTTTGGAAGCTCTTCAGTTTCGATTTTCATTTATTTATCTTTATCAACGCTATATTTTAATCAATCATCATTGTTCATCAAATCACAATTACAAGTTTTAAACGTTTTAATCCAGAACCATGTATCATCTTAAGATGGTGAGATTTTGCAGTATTTGAATTCGTTCCTTTCGCCCCCAGATGTTAAAGTGGCGCCAAGTCATTTCGTACCAGAGTAGAGAAAAATAAGAGTACTGAATAAATACTTTTGCAGACCGAATAGTTCTACATCAGCCATTTTCATCTGTCTTTTCGGCAGTGGTGATATTCATCAAAATCCGGGTTCAACTGCACAACCTTCCCATTATAATTCGTTCAACCCAGATCAAACCAAACAACAGAAAAGACCAAGAAAACCCAAATTGCCGTGTTCAGTGTGCAATAAAGGAGATATAGCAACTAGGAGAGCTGTGATATGTTCAAAGTGCAATGGTAAAATCCATGTAAAATGCTCTGACTGTGATATCAACATTAACTTGATTTTAATTTTACTTTACAATATTTGCAGATTGTGTTATTTTAGTGAATTACATTTTAACCATGATACAATACCAGATGTTCTTCCGACTCTGCCTGGTGTACCGACTTCATCCACTGAAACCTTCTTGCCAGACCCCTCAACTTCCCAACCAGACAAAGCACCAATATCTACTCCATCAACAGTTTCAGATGATTATTTTCAATGTTTTAAAAATACGAGGCTCTATTTAATTCAACTGAATGTTAGATCCATTTTACCAAAACTTTCTGAACTGAGCATTATTGCAGTAAATACTAGAGCAGATAGATTTCTCATCCCCTTTCAAACTTTAAAATAAAGAAAAATGTATTTCCAACTGGTACTCGGGGTCTTCCTCCACCTGTAATCAGCTGGACGTAGCTATATGATTTAAATACTATCGCAGCGACGGTAAACCCCAATACAACAACAACAACTTAAAGGAGAAACATAAAATCCTATTAAATTTCCAATAAATAAATCACCTAGTCAAAAGTAACAAATACGTAAACGTATAAAATTCTATGGTGGTGTCCGTAACCGCGAAGTAAATGTTCGGGATGGGCAGTATATCGCAATATTTCAATAACTGTTATATCAATTCTACAATATAAAATGATTATATGAGTTCCAGTTGCCACAATATATCTATTTCTATAAGCTGATTGATGGACCTTGTGAATACAACTTTGCATAAAATACATAAACCGACCCGGAAAATGGAGTTCACTGTGAATTTCAACATCGCCATCAGCTTGGCTATAGTTATGCTCCTTCATGATTAATTTACTTCATTTATGCTTTTTAAACATACTTTCTATTTGAAGCGACCGCGGAAGTCACGAACAACTCTCTTACACATCGGCTTACATTACATTAATGTTTAAGTGAGGAACGAACAACTCTGCCTGGAGATTGGTCACGAACGGAGAAAAAATTGTAAATAATCTCCATGAAAAAAGTAAGAATATATATTGGACAACTCTTATTTAGAAGAAGTCAGCAGGTATAAAAGCTATAGTCTAATTTATCTATAACACCCCTTAAATCATCAAAAGTCAGTATTTTTACGTTATTGTACCGATCATGATATTTCTTTTTAGTCACAGAAATGCTTCCGACATTGGATACGAACATTACCGATTATCGCCGAATGTCACGTAATGTGTCGAAATTAGCCGAGCGTCGTAAGGCTTCTAAAGCCTTAAAGGTTCCTCTCGAAATCTCTTGGATCTAATTGTATTTATGGTTTAGTTTATCCTTATTATTTCTAACAAATCTTGTACATCTACATGTAGATAAGATCCTCCCACCTCTCCCTTTCTCTCTCTCTCTCATTAATAAAGTAAATCAAGATCCAAAAAGTTTTCAGGAAGATTCATAGATTAAAGATGTAGTTTATCTATGCATGTTGTTTAGATATATTTCATCTATGATTCAGTGTCACAGAAAAACCCACATTCTCTCTCTATTTTTCCCTTCTTTTTGCAAAGCAGACACAATTCCACTCATAAAATTGATATTTCAACCCTGATATAATCATATGGTTATTTTGTATGTAGGTCATTTATATGCATGTGCTTGGTTTAAGTATTAAGATGTTATTTTGGTCATGTTATTGGTAAAACACATCCTTCAACACAATTCCTTCATATCAATTTGCATGGGGGTTCTTTTAATTCTTAGTTACTCAGATTTGAATAACATGTAAATATGCAATCGACCATATATAAGTTGTTATTCATTCTAGTGACCATCTTTTTGATTTTTGTCTATGTCTTTATCCCTTGTTACAAAAACACAATTTCTTTTTGTTAACTATTTTTTAATGAAATAAAGTCTTATGTAATTTATAGAGAAGTTATTTGCTAACAAGTACGGTATATAAGGCTTATCCTATCCATGTTAATGTGTTCATATATCCATAACGGGTGAGGATTAATTGAATTAATTAATTTATGTTCTGCAAAATGCATTCCTCTTTTTGTCAGTGGAAGGGGGTTTATAGGTTTGTCTAATCATCAATCTTATAACTTATCAGTGTCTCTTTATCATCAAAATTTAATGAGACCATGAAAAAACTGATATTGGTGAGCAAATGAACATTATGTGTAAACAGGGGATATTCTATGAATATAAATGTCCTGCTGTAAAGTATCCTCAAATATTCAGTCTCAACAATATTCTGGTGTATTATCGAACTACGTACATTAACGCGATATTTTACACCAATAATTCGCAAAATTGATTGATCCTTGTTGCCAAACTGCTAACCTATTTTCTATTTTTCTTAAAAGATTAAAAAAAACATTCATTTAATAAAAAGGTACTGAATTAATACCATTTTCACCTATGTGTCTTTTATTTTTTTCAAAGCACCCGTTAAATCAACCAACAACTCTCAGCTAGCAGACGATGACAGTTTTGTGTAAGCCAACATGTGCCATGCGTTCAGTGAAGGCGATCATTAGCAATTGCAATTTGGTACCCTGATTACATTATATATACTGCGATAAAACAGGGGTGCAACCGCTCACATTAACAACTGTTTTTTTTGTGTTAACGACTCGCACTTTGTGAAGATTTGAGATGCAATAAATTAACTAATCTATTGATCAATGAAGATACATTTTACAGCAGATAATTTCTCATATATTTATTGGAATAGTTAGGGTCTGCAAGATGCATGAAATTTCCAGACGGTAAGCTACAAAGGCGGTTTAATGTCAATGTAAAAATCATCATCATCAGCAGCAACGAGAAGGACAATAATGACGAAACAATTCAGCACAGATAAGTTTTTATTTGGTTAGGGATTTAGGTACAGGTCCCGGCATTAATTAACAATCTTCCCGATAGTTATTACTTCCTTGATAACGTAGCGTGGCGTAGAAATATGGCATTCTTTTTGTGTTGATATGTATAAAATATATATATTTACAAGGCTTTACAACATAAGCTAGGTGATGTTCTGTTAAATTTACCCACTTCAAACTATACATACTGGTATCGCAAAATGGGTGCTCGCTTCGAGGCATTGCCTTTGACATATTAACTACTGTAAGTCCCTGCGAGGCTTAGAAAAGTAAACCGCGAGCCTCGCAGGATAAACTTAACTTTATTCAACACTTACCTAGTATTCTCTATTTATACTATAGTTTCAAAGCAAAAAAAAAAAAAAAAAAGGACATGAAAAATGAAAAAAAAACGAAAAAACAAATCCGACGACCTTCACCCGTGATGCCATATAAGTAGAAACAAGAAAGTAGTCACGGACGTCAATAGTATATAAAAACTTACGAATGAGTATAATTCGATAGGCAGTTTAACTACAATATGAGTCTGGCGATAGGATAATATGAAGTGACTGTACAGTATACTTATTTTTAGAGTAAGTACTACATGTATGTACATGTATAAAATATCGATCAATTCGTCCCACTTGCACTCGTGCTGCGTCTACCACAGGGACCAGTTGTTAAATTACATTGTGCCGATTTATTGACATCATTTTTTGAATTAATGATATCAACAATTTAATTATTGATATCTTAAAACCATTTACAGATAAGTATTCATTTGATTTAATTGTAGAGTTCTACAATCGAATTCTTTATCTGTATTTAAAAAAAGGGGATATCAATAATTATATATTGAGATCACCAATTAATTTGTTGATATCATTAATACATTTGAAGATCTCTTCGAATCATTTCTTCATATCTTCAATTGAATTGTTGATGTCAATCATTCATTTGAAGAAATCTCTAATTATTTGAATTTGAGTTTATGTAGGTTTGGCGTTCCAAATTGTGTGGCAGCACTCAAGTAGGCATAGTCTCCAAATTACTGAAATACTGTCGGTGGGACGTTAAATCAAACAAACAAGTTCTTACAATATTAACTAATTCCTCTCGACCAGTATTTTGCACCTGGGAAGGTCATGGAAAATTCTTGACCCTAACGGGTTTGAGCCGACAACGTTCAACCTACGTCACCACTGGACCTTACTTTTGGCGTTAAACGTAACGTTACATTTAACGCCAAAACTGATCAAGTAAAATCGTAATGCTCCGAGCTGCTAGAATCGAACTCGGGACCTGCTGTATGCCAGACGGGCACTCTACCGCATCGCAGAAAAACATAGTTTACTAGCAAGAACGAGCAAGTACAATGTTTCTCTTCTACTTCATACGTTGATGACATATATTTGTAAATAATACGGGTGACACACTTTCACAAAGCTTACAAAGCAATATCCACAACACCGAAAAATCGCTCAAACAATAGTTGAAAAAACCCATTTTAACCCTATTTTAAACGGTTTACTTTTTCCTGACGAATACAATATGTGTAAGCATTACTTAAAAGACCCCCCCCCACACACACACACACAAATAATGATAATAATAACAATAATAATATTGGTTTAAAGTATATATTTCGTCTGCTTAGCTGCTTCAATGTCACAACTTAACATGCAGTAAAAAGATGAGTGGTGATATAACGAAATGGTAAGTTTCAATGTATTCTCTTTACATAAGAAGAGGGCCATCATAAATACTTACGTTTGAACTTATTTATTTAACGTTGGCCGGGGAACATGTTCTTGCAACTTATACTTATCCGTCTCGACAGACCAGTACTTTGCGCCTGGTAAGGTCATGAAAAATCATTGCTCCCAACGAATGTTCGAACCAACAATTTTCGGATCCGCAATCGGAGCCATGACATTAATTTCTTTAACTTAAAAATACAAATAAGCTCTGTGTGTTGCAATCATAAACATACGTCACATTAAATGTTTTTATCTACGGTGGTGACATCTTGAAGAGAGTTTACAATGGAAGAAACGGTCGAGATTATCTTACAAAGACATAATGCAATTTTGTCATTGATATTAGATACAATCTGATATTTAACTGTTTTGGTCGTATAAATAGTACCATATTCAGCATTGTCAGTTTGTAACCAATCCCGGTCACTGCTTATGAGTTTTGTATCTAGCACATTCCGAGTGTAAAGGTAACGACTGCCACCCAATAAACAGTAGATCATGAGCGTATAGGTAACGACTGGCAACCAATAAACAGTAGATCATGAGCGTATAGGTAACGACTACCATCCAATAAACAGTAGATCATGAGCGTATAGGTAACGACTGGCAACCAATAAACAGTAGATCATGAGCGTATAGGTAACGACTACCATCCAATAAACAGTAGATCATGAGCGTATAGGTAACGACTACCATCCAATAAACAGTAGATCATGAGCGTATAGGTAACGACTGCCACCCAATAAACAGTAGATCATGAGCGTAAAGGTAACGACTACCATCCAATAAACAGTAGATCATGAGCGTATAGGTAACGACTGCCATCCAATAAATAGTAGATCATGAGCGTATATGTAACGACTGGCAACCAATAGATAGTAGATCATATTTATACAAGAGGGTCATGATGGCCCTGAATCGCTCACCTGATTATAAATGAGCAACATATGTTAAATTTTTAATATTGACCTACTTTTTGACATCACATGATCCACTTTCGAGCTTGAACAAGATTTATGGAAACAGACATTCCGACCAACTTTTATGAAGATTGGGCCAAAAATGTGGCCTATAGAGTGTTGACAATGTTTTTCTAAGATTTGACCTCGTGACCTACTTTTTGACCCCACATGACTCAAATTCAAACTTGTCCAAGATATTATGGAAACAAACATTCTGATAAAGTTTCATGAAGATTGGGCCAAAAATGTGGCCTCTAGAGTGTTAACAAGGTTTTTCTAAGATTTGACCTCATGACCTACTTTTTGACCCCACATGACTCAAATTCGAACTTGTCCAAGATATTATGGAAACAAACATTCTGATAAAGGTTCATGAAGATTGGGCCAAATATATGGCCTCTAGAGTGTTAACAAGGTTTATCTAAGATTTGACCTCATGACCTACTTTTTGACCCCACATAACCCAAATTCGAACGTGTCCAAGATTTTATGGACAGAAACATTCTAACCAACTTTCATGAAGATTGGGCCAAAAATGTGGCCTCTAGAGTGTTAACAAGGTTTTTCTAAGATTTGACCTCATGACCTACTTTTTGACCCCACATGACTCAAATTCGAACTTGTCCAAGATATTATGGAAACAAACATTCTGATAAAGGTTCATGAAGATTGGTCCAAATATATGGCCTCTAGAGTGTTAACAATCCAAATTGTTGACGACGAACAACGCAAGACGGACGACGGACGAAGGGCGATCACAAAAGCTCACCTCGAGCACGTTGTGCTCAGCTGAGCTAATAAACATTGAATCATTTGTAAAACTCGAGTAAACTTCGTCTGTGATTATTATCACTTTAGTATCTCTCAGCAAGTAAATTGTATTAATTGTTGTTGTTTTCTATCTCTACGCCGTTTTTTTTTCTTTTTCTAAACAGTACTTGATAATATCTTTGGAGATCAACGACAGTTATGTGCAACATGCATTGTAACATTTATAACATGGGAGAAGGTTTAAATAAGCTTCGGCTTCCAACCCCATCCCAAAACTGCATTGTCATATTGTAAACTTGCTATGTACTTGATTGAATAAATATATTTAAACCAAGTAAATTTTGAAATCTGATGATCGTATAGCTACTTTTAAGTATCTTGGTAGAATGTGTTTACCCAAAACCCACATGAAAAATAATACTCACATGGTTGTTCCTCTTAAGGCGATTTCTTTAATACTTATCCCTATTTAATTCCCGAGTTTTTCTTAAAGAAAAATCGAAATCATTTTTCGCGAAGGACTTCAAGCAGTGTTACGTTATGATCACTATTTGCACAGGTAATGCATGGTGTATCTAGCCTTTTTCTAACTTCCTGTTTAACCTGGTAAACGTTGTTACTGAAGCATATCGAGTAAACAAAAAACATACGATATTTGAACTTCAGATATCTACAGCCGAAATACACAAAACATAAACAAGAGGGCCATGATGGATCTGAATCGCTCACTGATTATAAATGAGCAACATATGTTGGATTTTTCATATTGACCTACTTTTTGACATCACATGACCCTCTTTCGAGCTTGACCAAGATTTCTGGAAACAAACATTCCGACCAACTTTCATGAAGATTGGGCCAAAAATGTTGCCCATAGAGTGTTAACAAGGTTTTTCTAAGATATGACCTCATGACTTACTTTCTTACCCCACATGACCCAATTTCGAACCTGTCCAAGATTTTATGGAGACAAACATTCTGACCAAGTTTCATAAAGATTGGGCCAAAAATGTGGCCTATAGAGTGTTAATAATGTTTTTCTAAGATTTGACCTCGTGACCTACTTTTTGACCCCACATGACCCAAATTCAAACTTGTCCAAGATATTTTTGAGAGAAACATTCTGACTAACTTTTATGAAGATTGGGCCAAAATTGTGGCCACTACAGTGTTAACAAGGTTTTACTAAGATTTGACCTCGTGACCTACTTTTTGACCCCATATGACTCAATTTCGAACTTGTCCAAGATTTTATAGAGACAAACATTCTGACCAAGATTCATGAAGATTGGCCAAAATATATGGCCTCTAGAATGTTAACAAGCCAAACTGTTGACGACGACCGACGCACGACGGACGACGGACGAAGGGCGATCACAAAAGCTCACCTTGAGCACGTTGTGCTCAGGTGAGCTAAAAATACAATACAGATGAATGTAAAGTATGTCCTTGGTTAATGCAGCGCATGCTAAAATCAATGTTTTTAAGCTGTGTTTACCTTATGTCTATTTCAATAATAAGGAAGCTTAAGACATCAAAGTAAGTGTCATAATTGCGGTTGTCAGTTTCAAGTTATTTCATTCAGAATAATTCAATATATTATCTGGGGATAGTATAATTTGAGGCTTGGATTAAGCAGAATTAATAGCAGGACATGTGGTTAGATAAAAAATAAGTTTGAAAGTTGTAATTTACCTGTTTAAGCATAGACAAAACACAAAATTGTTTAATATATATAATGTTAATCCAAAGGTGTCTTCACTTTTTCGTATTAAATGCAATAACAGTATAAATATGTTAAGTGTTCTCACAAATTGCAAAGCACCATTTTACCACCAAAGAAACTAACGGATTACATTTAGAAGTATCAATAATGTTGATCTTTGATTGAAGATCATCATAATATTGCTTAATTTATTTAACTCTCGGGGACGTAGCAATTAGTGTTTGTAGTATCATGCGTGATACTGCAGTGTGGCAGGACTTAACCTGTCTCTAGGTAGTAGACATTATCTCCAAATGACTGAAATACTGTCGGTGGGCCGTTAAACCCCACAAAGAAACAGTGAAAGTGTAACATACGAACATATTTTTACAGATTGAATAGCTATCCATTGGTATTTGATAAATATGTACACGAATGCTGTAGTTTAAAGTATGTCATAAAGAGTACTCCATCCAGCCATCCGTAAAGAATGATCAAGGTTATTGATAATGTAACTTTTTTAAATGATTCTCGTCTTTAGAATCCCAAAAGTGTTTTGCACCCATGATATTTTAAGTTTATTGTCTAGACCGGCCTAAAGACTACTTGTCATTTAGATGGATTTGTAAAAAAGATGAAACTATGGTATGGGTTAATGGGTAGAATGGGCGTTTTAGAAAAAACAAGAAGAGCTGTGATATGTTCAAAGTGCAATGGTAAAATTCATGTAAAATGCTCTGACTGTGATATCAACATTAACTTGATTTTAATTTTACTTTACAATATTTGCAGATTGTGTTATTTTAGTGAATTACTTTTTAACCATGATATAATACCAGATGTTCTTCCGACTCTGCCTGGTGTACCGACTTCATCCACTGAAAACTTCTTGCCAGACCCCTCAACTTCCCAACCAGACAAAGCACCAATATCTACTCCATCAACAGTTTCAGATGATTATTTTCAATATTTTAAAAATACGAGGCTCTATTTTATTCAACTGAATGTTAGATCCATTTTACCAAAACTTTCTGAACTGAGCATTATTGCAGTAAATACTAGAGCAGATAGATTTCTCATGCCCTATCAAACTTTTAAATAAAAAAAAATGTATTTCCAAACTGGTAAGAAAAACATCAAATCCTATTAAATTTCCAATAAATAAATCACCTAGTCAAAAGTAACAAATACGTCTTGGAAAGTCTACAGTGTAGTACACACTACGTATAACTATTTACTTCATAAAATAAGTATGTGTCACTGTGACATTTATGATTACAGAACATGCATAGACCTTAAATATTTTAGAAGCCTAATGGCATGGTTTAAGAATTGAAAAAAAAAGAAAAAAGAAAACGTGAGCTAAACATGAACCACATGTTTTGACAGACTTTAATGTAAATTTATTTAGACTTTTACCGTCTGTTAATTTTTCATGATTTTTATTTATTTATTTATTGTATTTTCTTTTTCAAAATTACTAAAAAAATCCAGCAAATTGTTCCGATACCTAAGTCATAAAAAACGCCATTATCTTTCCCAAATTTAGTCAGAAAATGAAAATCAAGACATCAATAGGGCCGTAATCATATGTAGAATAAATGAATTACTATTTAAGAGAAAGTTTTCATTTATTCCTTATTATTTTAATGAATTGGTGGTGGTTGACCTAAGATGGCGGATTTTGGAAGCTCTTCAGTTTCGATTTTCATTTTAACTATTTATCTTTATCAACGCTATATTTTAACCAATCATCAGTGCTCATCAAATCACAATTACATGTTTTATACAAACGTTTTAATCCAGAACCATGTATCATCTTCAGATTGTGAGATTTTGCAGTTTTTAAATTCGTTCCTTTCGCCCCTAGATGTTGAAGTGGCGCCAAGTCATTTTGCACCAGAGGAGATAGGAGTACTGAATAATACTTTTGCAGACCGAATAGTTCTACATCAGCCATTTTCATCTGTCTTCTTCTCGGCAGTGGTGATATTCATCCAAACCCGGGTCCAACTGCACAACCTTCCCATTATAATTCGTTCAACCCAGATCAAACCAAACAACAGAAAAGACCAAGAAAACCCAAATTTCTGTGTTCAGTGTGCAATAAAGGAGTTATAGCAACTAGCAGAGCTGTGATATGTTCAGTGTACAATGGTAAAATTCATGTAAAATGCTTACTGTATTAACATAAACTTAACCTTAATTTTTTTCAGATTGTGTTATTTTAGTGAATTACTTTTTAACCATGATACAATACCAGATGTTCTTCCGACTCTGCCTGGTGTACCGACTTCATCCACTGAAAACTTCTTGCCAGACCCCTCAACTTCCCAACCAGATAAAGCACCAATATCTACTCCATCAACAGTTTCAGATGATTATTTTCAATATTTTAAAAATACGAGGCTCTATTTTATTCAACTGAATGTTAGATCCATTTTACCAAAACTTTCTGAACTGAGCATTATTGCAGTAAATACTAGAGCAGATAGATTTCTCATGCCCTATCAAACTTTTAAATAAAAAAAAATGTATTTCCAAACTGGTAAGTAGTTAACTTAAAGGAAAAACATCAAATCCTATTAAATTTCCAATAAATAAATCACCTAGTCAAAAGTAACAAATACGTCTTGGAAAGTCTACAGTGTAGTACACACTACGTATAACTATTTACTTCATAAAATAAGTATGTGTCACTGTGACATTTATGATTACAGAACATGCATAGACCTTAAATTTTTTAGAAGCCTAATGGCATGGTTTAAGAATTGAAAAAAAAAGAAAAAGAAAACGTGAGCTAAACATGAACCACATGTTTTGACAGACTTTAATGTAAATTTATTTAGACTTTTACCGTCTGTTAATTTTTCATGATTTTTATTTATTTATTTATTGTATTTTCTTTTTCAAAATTACTAAAAAAATCCAGCAAATTGTTCCGATACCTAAGTCATAAAAAACGCCATTATCTTTCCCAAATTTAGTCAGAAAATGAAAATCAAGACATCAATAGGGCCGTAATCATATGTAGAATAAATGAATTACTATTTAAGAGAAAGTTTTCATTTATTCCTTATTATTTTAATGAATTGGTGGTGGTTGACCTAAGATGGCGGATTTTGGAAGCTCTTCAGTTTCGATTTTCATTTTAACTATTTATCTTTATCAACGCTATATTTTAACCAATCATCAGTGCTCATCAAATCACAATTACATGTTTTATACAAACGTTTTAATCCAGAACCATGTATCATTTTCAGATTGTGAGATTTTGCAGTTTTTAAATTCGTTCCTTTCGCCCCTAGATGTTGAAGTGGCGCCAAGTCATTTTGCACCAGAGGAGATAGGAGTACTGAATAATACTTTTGCAGACCGAATAGTTCTACATCAGCCATTTTCATCTGTCTTCTTCTCGGCAGTGGTGATATTCATCCAAACCCGGGTCCAACTGCACAACCTTCCCATTATAATTCGTTCAACCCAGATCAAACCAAACAACAGAAAAGACCAAGAAAACCCAAATTTCTGTGTTCAGTGTGCAATAAAGGAGTTATAGCAACTAGCAGAGCTGTGATATGTTCAGTGTACAATGGTAAAATTCATGTAAAATGCTCTGACTGTGATATCAACATAAACTTGTTACAACCTAATTTTAATTTTACTTTACAATATTTGCAGATTGTGTTATTTTAGTGAATTACTTTTTAACCATGATACAATACCAGATGTTCTTATATATATATAAAATTCTATGGGGGTGTCCGTAACCGCGAAGTAAATGTTCGGGATGGGCAGTATATCGCAGTATTTCAATAACTGTTATATTAAATCTACAATATAAAATGATTATATGAGTTCTAATTGCCACAATATATCTATTTCTATAAGCTGATTGATGGACCTTGTGAATACAACTTTGCATAAAATACATAAACCGACCCGGTTCACTGTGAATTTCAACATCGCCATCAGCTTGGCTATAGTTATGCTCCTTCATGATTAATTTACTTCCTTTATGCTTTTAAAATATACTTTCTATTTGAAGCGACCGCGGAAGTCACGAACCACTCTCTTACACATCGGCTTACATTACATTAATGGTTTAGTGAGGAACGAACAACTCTGCCTGGAGATTGGTCACGAACGGAGTAAAGGTTGTAAATAATCTCCATGAAAAAAATAAGAATATATATTGGACAACTCTTATTTAGAAGAAGTCAGCAGGTATAAAAGCTATAGTCTAATTTACCTATAACACCCCTTAAATCATACAAAGTCAGTATTTTTACGTTATTGTACCGATCATGATATTTCTTTTTTGTCACAGAAATGCTTCCGACATTGGATACGAACATTACCGATTATCGCCGAATGTCAAGTAATGTGTCGAAATTAGCCGAGCGTCGTTAGGCTTCTAAAGCCTTAAAGGTTCCTCTCGAAATCTCTTGGATCTAATTGTATTTATGGTTTAGTTTATCCTTATTATTTCTAACAAATCTTATACATCTACATGTAGATAAGATCCTCCCACCTCTCCCTTTCTCTCTCTCTCTCTCTCTCTCTCTCTCTCATTAATAAAGTAAATCAAGACCCAAAAAGTTTTCAGGAAGATTCATAGATTAAAGATGTAGTTTATCTATGCATGTTGTTTAGATATATTTCATCTATGATTCAGTGTCACAGAAAAACCCACATACTCTCTCTATTTTTCCCTTCTTTTTGCAAAGCAGACACAATTCCACTCATAAAATTGATATTTCAACCCTGATATAATCATATGGTTATTTTGTATGTAGGTCATTTATATGCATGGGCTTGGTTTAAGTATTAAGATGTTATTTTGGTCATGTTATTGGTAAAACACATCCTTCAACACAATTCCTTCATATCAATTTGCATGGGGGTTCTTTTAATTCTTAGTTACTCAGATTTGAATAACATGTAAATATGCAATCGACCATATATAAGTTGTTATTCATTCTAGTGACCATCTTTTTGATTTTGTCTATGTCTTTATCCCTTGTTACAAAAACACAATTTCTTTTTGTTAACTATTTTTTAATGAAATAAAGTCTTATGTAATTTATAGAGAAGTTATTTGCTAACAAGTACGGTATATAAGGCTTATCCTATCCATGTTAATGTGTTCATATATCCATAACGGGTGAGGATTAATTGAATTAATTAATTTATGTTCTGCAAAATGCATTCCTCTTTTTGTCAGTGGAAGGGGGTTTATAGGTTTGTCTAACCATCAATCTTATAACTTATCAGTGTCTCTTTATTATCAAAATTTAATGAGACCATGAAAAAACTGATATTGGTGAGCAAATGAGCATTATGTGTAAACAGGGGATATTCTATGAATATAAATGTCCTGCTGTAAAGTATCCTCAAATATTCAGTCTCAACAATATTCTGGTGTATTATCGAACTACGTACATTAACGCGATATTTTACACCAATAATTCGCAAAATTGATTGATCCTTGTTGCCAAACTGCTAACCTATTTTCTATTTTTCTTAAATATAATGGAAAAAGATTAAAAAAAACATTCATTTAATAAAAAGGTACTGAATTAATACCATTTTTACCTATGTGTCTTTTATTTTTTTCAAAGCACCCGTTAAATTAACCAAAAACTCTCAGCTAGCAGACGATGACAGTTTTGTGTAAGCCAACATGTGCCATGCGTTCAGTGAAGGCGATCATTAGCAATTGCAATTTGGTACCCTGATTACATTATATATACTGCGATAAAACAGGGGTGCAACCGCTCACATTAACAACTGTTTTTTTTTGTGTTAACGACTCGCACTTTGTGAAGATTTGAAATGCAATAAATTAACTAATCTATTGATCAATGAAGATACATTTTACAGCAGATAATTTCTCATATATTTATTGGAATAGTTAGGGTCTGCAAGATGCATGAAATTTCCAGACGGTAAGCTACAAAGGCGGTTTAATGTCAATGTAAAAATCATCATCATCAGCAGCAACGAGAAGGACAATAATGACGAAACAATTCAGCACAGATAAGTTTTTATTTGGTTAGGGATTTAGGTACAGGTCCCGGCATTAATTAACAATCTTCCCGATAGTTATTACTTCCTTGATAACGTAGCGTGGCGTAGAAATATGGCATTCTTTTTGTGTTGATATGTATAAAATATATATATTTACAAGGCTTTACAACATAAGCTAGGTGATGTTCTGTTAAATTTACCCACTTCAAACTATACATACTGGTATCGCAAAATGGGTGCTCGCTTCGAGGCATTGCCTTTGACATATTAACTACTGTAAGTCCCTGCGAGGCTTAGAAAAGTAAACCGCGAGCCTCGCAGGATAAACTTAACTTTATTCAACACTTACCTAGTATTCTCTATTTATACTATAGTTTCAAAGCAAAAAAAAAAAAAAAGGGACATGAAAAATGAAAAGAAAGAACGTAACATAAACAAACTATCCGATCACACGACCTTCAGCTCCGTGATGCCATATAAGTAGAAACAAGAAAGTAGTCACGGACGTCAAAAGTATATAAAAACTTACGAATGAGTATAATTCGATAGGCAGTTTAACTACAATATGAGTCTGGCGATAGGATAATATGAAGTGACTGTACAGTATACTTATTTTTAGAGTAAGTACTACATGTATGTACATGTATAAAATATCGATCAATTCGTCCCACTTGCACTCGTGCTGCGTCTACCACAGGGACCAGTTGTTAAATTACATTGTGCCGATTTATTGACATCATTTTTTGAATTAATGATATCAACAATTTAATTATTGATATCTTAAAACCATTTACAGATAATTATTTAATTGTTAATGATAACAACAAATGATTTGGGGATATCAATAATTATACATTTGAAGATCTCTTCGAATCATTTCTTCATATCTTCAATTGAATTGTTGATGTCAATCATTCATTTGAAGAAATCTCTAATTATTTGAATTTGAGCTTATGTAGGTTTGGCGTTCCAAATTGTGTGGCAGCACTCAAGTAGGCATAGTCTCCAAATTACTGAAATACTGTCGGTGGGACGTTAAATCAAACAAACAAGTTCTTACAATATTAACTAATTCCTCTCGACCAGTATTTTGCACCTGGGAAGGTCATGGAAAATTCTTGACCCTAACGGGTTTGAGCCGACAACGTTCAACCTACGTCACCACTGGACCTTACTTTTGGCGTTAAACGTAACGTTACATTTAACGCCAAAACTGATCAAGTAAAATCGTAATGCTCCGAGCTGCTAGAATCGAACTCGGGACCTGCTGTATGCCAGACGGGCACTCTACCGCATCGCAGAAAAACATAGTTTACTAGCAAGAACGAGCAAGTACAATGTTTCTCTTCTACTTCATACGTTGATGACATATATTTGTAAATAATACGGGTGACACACTTTCACAAAGCTTACAAAGCAATATCCACAACACCGAAAAATCGCTCAAACAATAGTTGAAAAAACCCATTTTAACCCTATTTTAAACGGTTTACTTTTTCCTACAATAAATATGTTAAATTATTAAAAGACCCCCCCCCCAAAAAATAATATTGGTTTAAATTATAATGTCACAACTTAACATGCAGTAAAAAGATGAGTGGTGATATAACGAAATGGTAAGTTTCAATGTATTCTCTTTACATAAGAAGAGGGCCATCATAAAAACTTAGTTTGAACTTATTTATTTAACGTTGGCCGGGGAACATGTTCTTGCAACTTATACTTATCCGTCTCGACAGACCAGTACTTTGCGCCTGGTAAGGTCATGAAAAATCATTGCTCCCAACGAATGTTCGAACCAACAATTTTCGGATCCGCAATCGGAGCCATGACATTAATTTCTTTAACTTAAAAATACAAATAAGCTCTGTGTGTTGCAATCATAAACATACGTCACATTAAATGTTTTTATCTACGGTGGTGACATCTTGAAGAGAGTTTACAATGGAAGAAACGGTCGAGATTATCTTACAAAGACATAATGCAATTTTGTCATTGATATTAGATACAATCTGATATTTAACTGTTTTGGTCGTATAAATAGTACCATATTCAGCATTGTCAGTTTGTAACCAATCCCGGTCACTGCTTATGAGTTTTGTATCTAGCACATTCCGAGTGTAAAGGTAACGACTGCCACCCAATAAACAGTAGATCATGAGCGTATAGGTAACGACTGGCAACCAATAAACAGTAGATCATGAGCGTATAGGTAACGACTGGCAACCAATAAACAGTAGATCATGAGCGTATAGGTAACGACTACCATCCAATAAACAGTAGATCATGAGCGTATAGGTAACGACTGCCATCCAATAAACAGTAGATCATGAGCGTATAGGTAACGACTGGCAACCAATAAACAGTAGATCATGAGCGTATAGGTAACGACTGCCAACCAATAAACAGTAGATCATGAGCGTATAGGTAACGACTGCCATCCAATAAACAGTAGATCATGAGCGTATAGGTAACGACTGGCAACAAATAAACAGTAGATCATGAGCGTATAGGTAACGACTACCATCCAATAAACAGTAGATCATGAGCGTATAGGTAACGACTGCCATCCAATAAACAGTAGATCATGAGCGTATAGGTAACGACTGCCATCCAATAAACAGTAGATCATGAGCGTATAGGTAACGACTGCCATCCAATAAACAGTAGATAATGAGCGTATAGGTAACGACTGGCAACCAATAGATAGTAGATCATATTTATACAAGAGGGTCATGATGGCCCTGAATCGCTCACCTGATTATAAATGAGCAACATATGTTAAATTTTTAATATTGACCTACTTTTTGACATCACATGATCCACTTTCGAGCTTGAACAAGATTTATGGAAACAGACATTCCGACCAACTTTTATGAAGATTGGGCCAAAAATGTGGCCTATAGAGTGTTGACAATGTTTTTCTAAGATTTGACCTCGTGACCTACTTTTTGACCCCACATGACTCAAATTCAAACTTGTCCAAGATTTTATGAAAAAAACATTCTGACCAAGTTTCATGAAGATTGGGCCAAAAATGTGGCCTCTAGAGTGTTAACAAGGTTTTTCTAAGATTTGACCTAGTGACCTACTTTTTGACCCCACTTGACCCAATTTCGAACTTGTCCAAGATTTTATAGAGGCAAACATTCTGAACAAATTTCATGAAGATTGGCCAAAAATATGGCCTCTAGAGTGTTAACAAGCCAAATTGTTGACGACGAACAACGCAAGACGGACGACGGACGAAGGGCGATCACAAAAGCTCACCTCGAGCACGTTGTGCTCAGCTGAGCTAATAAACATTGAATCATTTGTAAAACTCGAGTAAACTTCGTCTGTGATTATTATCACTTTAGTATCTCTCAGCAAGTAAATTGTATTAATTGTTGTTGTTTTCTATCTCTACGCCGTTTTTTTTTCTTTTTCTTAACAGTACTTGATAATATCTTTGGAGATCAACGACAGTTATGTGCAACATGCATTGTAACATTTATAACATGGGAGAAGGTTTAAATAAGCTTCGGCTTCCAACCCCATCCCAAAACTGCATTGTCATATTGTAAACTTGCTATGTACTTGATTGAATAAATATATTTAAACCAAGTAAATTTTGAAATCTGATGATCGTATAGCTACTTTTAAGTATCTTGGTAGAATGTGTTTACCCAAAACCCACATGAAAAATAATACTCACATGGTTGTTCCTCTTAAGGCGATTTCTTTAATACTTATCCCTATTTAATTCCCGAGTTTTTATTAAAGAAAAATCGAAATCATTTTTCGCGAAGGACTTCAAGCAGTGTTACGTTATGATCACTATTTTCACAGGTAATGCATGGTGTATCTAGCCTTTTTCTAACTTCCTGTTTAACCTGGTAAACGTTGTTACTGAAGCATATCGAGTAAACAAAGAACATACGATATTTGAACTTCAGATATCTACAGCCGAAATACACAAAACATAAACAAGAGGGCCATGATGGATCTGAATCGCTCACTGATTATAAATGAGCAACATATGTTGGATTTTTCATATTGACCTACTTTTTGACATCACATGACCCTCTTTCGAGCTTGACCAAGATTTCTGGAAACAAACATTCCGACCAACTTTCATGAAGATTGGGCCAAA
>CM037779.1:55072783-55122783 GCA_021229015.1 Solen grandis
CTTAAATGAGATAATCGCTAAAATGAAACCTTTTTTGTGTTTTGTATAATTGTTATTGATGATATTATTAAATGCCCAATATATTTCATGATGATTCAATTTCATGAAAAAGCAAAAAAAGAACAACACTGACATATCATAGGCTAAAACAAATGGTACATAATGTGCATATATTTGATGTAAAATAACAGTTGAACGCATCGAAAATGTAAAATAAATTATGCAATTTAGTATTTTGGATGGATGTCAAAATACTCTCATTGTTCACAGTTTGCAATTATATGCTGAGAGCCAAGCAAAGGAGCTATACCAGTACATTTTTACGACTTCGGTATGTCGCGGCCGGGAATCGAACCCACGACCCCCCCCCCCCTAAGGCGGACGCTCTAACCACTCGGCCAACGGGTTGGTAACGAAAATATACGGAATATGCAAATTATTTATTTTTGTAAACAAATAAATGACATTTTTCTTATGCATTGTACTGATTGCATCTCGTAACAAATCTGTAGCAGACACTTAGCTTTTCTGTCCGAAGTATATACACTACTTTTAGAAGCATAATGGGTTTTAAACTTTGTGGAGAAATAAAAAGTTTCATATGTATCTATATCTATTGTGAAGGTATTATATTAGTTTGTTTGCTTGCTTAGGTTAACATCCAACTCATGAGACCGATACAGTGCTTCGCCACTGCGATATCACGCCATAGATAAGTGAAATGATACCGTACACAACCTCACAATGTACTCATACAGGCAGTTTTTGAAATGACATCTGAAAGATATAACAGTACTTTAATGTCACAGCTTGGGGTATAACACATGACTATCCGAATGCTCTGACCACTCGATGACCTTAATTAAATCATTATATTTTTTTTTAAAATAAGCAAAATAAGTAAGGATTTAAAGAATTGGATATTCCATTTCGAAATACAATGGTATTATTTAGAGGTAAAATGTAATGCTTTAAAATGTGTTTTTTTCCTGTACGCTTTATTTTATGTGTTTCGATAATATATTGAAAATCAAATCATATTTACAGATTCACCTCTTACTTCTTCTGTCTGTTCCTTTCTACAGTTAAGTTTACAGTAGACACGAGAGTGTTTTGGTCATATGGCGATGTCTTATTTTTTCAGCTGGAGAAAGATCATGTGTGGATAGAACCACCTACCTACGACCAGCATATGATAGTCTTCTCTGTTAGTTTATTATTTATCCAAAATATAAAGCATATACAGTGTAGTGTATTGACAAACAATCAAAGATTAGAAAAGAAGATGACTCTTATCGTGTTCTTTTCCATGTTAACAATATTACGGCTGAGATATATGAAAAACTGATCCCCTGAAATGTATGCAAGAAGACAATATAGATGAATTAGAAAAAGCAAAGTAGACTGGGGGGAATGTTAACAAAAAAGAGAGGGAGAGAAAAAAGATAGAAAAAAGGACTGGAATAGACTGGCGGCAAGAAATGGTGTCAAGATGAGCGAACTAAGTGTTCTTTATCTCTCTTCATCTCTATATCACTCTTAACTTCTACTACTAACTGTCAAAAATATATGAATACATGTTTATTTGTAGTATTGTATGGATGAAGTCTACAACACCTAGACATTTATTGTTATTTTTCACGTACTTAATGTAAAGCTTTGCTATTTATGATCTATTAGAAAATAAAATATTCTCTATATTTACTGAATGGATTTTTCTTTTGTCAAATTAACCTTAATATATTATCCAGGTTAATCCTTGTTCAAAAGGTTTTATACATGACTGTATTGCACCTCACAAAGATTGTATGCACTTTGACCATTCAAAACATAAAATTGTATTATGCAAATGTCTTAATATTGACTCCGCCGAAAATGAACATTATGATGATACTAAAATTTTAGCACATGTTGAATCTAATTTGGCATTTTTATATCGAAGTGAACATCTAGGACTGTATCAACTTTAAAATGATTCTAAGTTTCGAGGACACATTCACTTTTGTTTATTTTTTTTCCTTTCACACCTTCGTTTACATTCCAAAATGTTTGTTTACAATGTAGCGGCTTAAAAACGCTCTGTTTACATTTGCCAGAAATGAAAAGTTTATTTTATCATTTTGCGTACATACTGTCCAATACGCCTTTTATATATGTGGATGCTAGTCTTGGCGCTCCGATGCCTTACCGCCATAAAAAAACAAGCGTTAATTTATGTAACTTTCCTTTCAAAGAAAACTGAAAGTTCATTTATGGTTTGAGTATATAATATCGGCATAATTATGTAAAGCTACTGCATTTCATTTATTGTATCATACTTTTATAATCACCATATACATGAACTTAAGAGTAAGAAAAATGTTTGACGGTATTTTTCTGTTGTTTATTAACCGCCTAACCAATTGTGACTTATATTTTAGATTTACTGAGATAATTGCTTTTAAATATATATGTATAATACACATAATGAAATAATTTCAAGCAAACATAAGTAAATTGAAATGATCATTAATTAAGTTAAAAACACCGAGAATTTAATATGCTGTTAATCGCAGATTAAAACGTGGTTTTAACCTTTGCACCTTACAGAAACACAAAATTTAAGGTTTTTTTTTCGAGAAATATTTTAAGATACCATGAACACATGTCTGCACATAATTACATGCACAATTCATGCAAAATCTCAAGGACCACAGCAATGCTAAACTGCTATTTAAGTGAAAAACTATGGCGGTGGTATACTATTGGAGTGTTAAGATTTGGCGCAATCAAAAATACACTGGGCGTCATTATTGTACGTGCTGTATACAGTTCATGGACCGCACCATTCGGACTGAACGCACCATGAAACAGGTAAATACCTTCGTCAATCTGTCTGTTTACTTCCCTATTCTACATACCTGCTTTGACTGTGGTTTTTGAATTACACAACAATGAAGTCGTCCGGTGGTCCGTCTGTTTGCTCGTCTGTCAGTATGTGTCCCATCTTTCTGGGCCACATACTGACGTCTTCCTGTCTGCGTCTGTTCGTCCGTATTTCAATATGTCCGTTTTTCATGCCTGTCCGTCCTTCTATTCGTATGTCTTTCGCTCGTAACTTTTCTTTGTTCGTTTCTCTATATATCTCTGCCCGGCAATCCTACATATCACACATTTTAGAGTGCAAAAGAAGTATATATTTACCTAAAAGGATAAAAAGATAGAGAGTAATTGAGCGTAGTCAAAAACAGGACCTTAACTGTCAGGAAGGCGGCCAACCAATTTGGCTTTCCCAAAGGAACTATAGGAGACAGAATGGGCGGTAAAGTCAAGCTGCATACCTAGGTATGTTGAGAAAATGTTAAAGCTTTGAAAATGGCAGAATGGAATGGTATTGGACTGACTCGTATACAGGTTGTTGCAGGTCTAATTTGCATTATGTCAACGGTTGAAGATCGTGTCGGCATACAAAACGTTCAAGGTCGGAAAAAATTGAAAAAACGGCATCCTGGTATTGTGCGCAAACCAGGAAAATGAGCACAAATGATGAAAAAAAAGAGGTTATTGTGCATTATGTTTAAGATCTGTAGATTATTATTGAAGTCTTGGGTTAGAAGACATGCCAACTAAAATCTGGAATTGCGACAAGATGGAGAAAAGTTTCGAGCATAAACACCTTTAAATCGTTGCTACTAAAGAGGAATCTTACCCAAGCCGTACTACCTCAAACGATTATGACACGTGTAAATGCAGCAGGTGAACGAATGCTTCCTATGTTTGTCGTAAAGGGGAAGACAGAAATATATTCCTGATTTCAAAACAAGTAGCCCCTAAACGTACGTGTGTGACCTTTTAGACCCTAGATAAATTACTGAAAGCAATAGAATAGAATGTGCACACATACCTGCCCTATCCCGCATACCATCAATGCTCCGCGACCCCTAGATTAATCTGAGTGGCCCCCTCAATTGTCTGCACTTGAACGCTGGAATCAAATAAACAAATAATCATTCCGCGGACTCATTGCAGGGGTATTGGAGAAATCTAAATCACCCTCTTACATTCTGTGGAATTCATGTATGTGCTTCCAGACTTAGTAATTGGGCCAAGCGTACCTACTGATGATCCTTTACAGCCACAAACTTAAGGAACTGACAATGAACTAGCTGTAACACCGACAATGCTAACCATGACAGACCGCTCAGCCCTTGTCTATTAGAAAGATGACGACCAATACGTAACAAATTGACATCAGTGACCCACAGCCATAAATGCAAAACAATGTTTGAATTCGTCATGCAAGAATCTTTATACGAGAATGAAGCTTATATTCTTATCATTTCATTTTTACCCTTTTTGGACTAAATAAACGTTTAAATGGTACATCATATATGTATGCCAAAAACACGGTTATGAACATGTTTTACTTGTTTATTTACCTGATAGAACTGCAGATTACTGTTAGTTTAAAATCTTGTTCATGAATGGTGCATTGTTTCTTGTTTGCTTTACTGAACCGTTTTTATCTTTTTTAACACTTTCTTTTTTTTGTATCTTTTCATCAGATGCTGCACATTTTACACACAACTTGAAACACTTTCTGCGCTTGCGTATTTCACATAATCGTCCAAAGAAAATATCTATGTTTGTGTTGCTTTTTTTACAACATTTATTTTCAACAGTTTTTACATTTTGTGTTTGATTATTAAGCTAATTGTCATAAGCAGAATGTTTTATTTCGTATGTTCTTTTTTTCAATATTTCATAGTAATCTATTTACATAATTATCTCATGAGCGTTTTTGAAGATAGGGTTTCACAATGGATGCGAATAAGCTCATTTTTAAAGGAATTGCCAGAACGAGATGAAGTATGTCCGTTCGCTAAATTGAATGGGAAAACAACAACACAATATTAATATTTGTGTTGCTACCTTATTGCAGCCATCTTTTGCATCCCATGAAAATGTCCTGTTATATTCAATTTGGACATGCTAAGAATGCTGCATTCCACTAGCACATCAGAGCACCTGGTTGTCGTGTTATATCACAACATGATGTTTGAAAAAGTGCATGTTGTAACACTTTCACGGCTACTATATCGGGGGGGGAGCATTCAGTCTGCTTAGATGTCCATTGAATTAAAATCTGATTAAAACTATCTCTGCGTATTACCTCTTCCTAGTGCAAAATTCCATGATTGTAAAATAAAGAGATGGTCTCTACATCGCTGACAATGGCATAACTTAGAATTTTTTTTCCCGTTTGCCGTCAAATATCTGAAAACATTCACTCTGTCTTCGCGGATGCGCTCACTTCAAAGACACATTTGATAACTCTTACGAAATTGCTACCCGGTGTAACGATTTCAAGTGATCCTAAAATTCATCCAAAGTCTCAAAATGACTAAATACTGTCGTCGGGACGTTAAACCCAATAAACATGGTACTGACATATCTCCTTCGCTTAGCACATCTGGGTAATTCTGGGATCGTATGACCCGCCTTAACAATAGTTAATGTGTCTGTGTTTGGTATAATGTCACTTGTGTGTGATGTAATGTAATGATGCAGCAGTTTCATTGTCCCGAAAATACTGAAATAGTATCTTTGTAACGATAAACTAAAAGAAATAAAAGCAACAAAGGGGATATTAAATTATGTGGATATGTAAATAGTTGAAATAAATAAACACTAGAAATAAGATGACATCTCAAAATGCTTGCATGCAGTAATACCGTCTCAAATAGTAGGTTTATCTTATGTTAATGCGTGTTGGTTATTAGGAGGTGATATAACGTGCAGAGTATAGATGTGGAATACGAGAGCGTTGTTTATATCTAAAGCCGGGAGTGTAATGGTATATTAAGAAGATGTTTTATCCACTATAGATATGTTATGCATTCACATAAGTGTAGACCAAACCAGACAATTATGACATACAAATCTTCTGTTTATACTTATCTAATGTCTTTAACCCAGTGCATGATATTTGCATATGCCTAATGAAGACATTGTTAAACATCGCCGGTATGTTTGCCAGTGGTTGTTCAAATCATTCCCTCCTAACACTGTATCGTGATCTGCTCAAGGAACGTAATACAGACTTAATTTATAACATTTTATTTCATAAAATCGATATTTTAAATGTTTTGATTGGAAACATTAGCATATAGACTCACCTTACCGGCGATCTATTACTTTTTAGCTCAGGGTGAGCTTTTGCGACCGCTTTTTGTCCGTCGTGCGGCGTGCGGCGTCTGTCGTCAACACTTGCTTGTGAACACTCTAGAGGCCACAGTTTTGGCCCAATCTTCATGAAAATTAGTCAGGGTGGTTGTCTACATGATATCTCGGATGAGTTCGAAGATGGGTCACATGGGGTCAAACACTAGGTCACCAGGTCAAATCTTTGAAAATCCTTGTGAACACTCTAGAGGCCACAGTTTTAGCCCGATCTTCCTGACATGGTATCTTGGATGAGTTCGAAAACGGGCCATGTGGGGTCAAAAAACTAGGTCACCATGTCATATCTTTGAAAAACCTTGTGAACACTCTAGAGGCCACAGTTTTAGCCCAACCTTCAGTAGATGTGGTCAGGATGTTTGTCTACATGATAACTCTGATGAGTACGAAAATGGGTTATGTGAGACTAAAAACTAGGTCACCAGGTCAAATCTTAGAAAATCCTTGTGAACACTCTAGAGGCTACAGTTTCAGCCAAATCATCATTAGATTTGGTCAGGATGTTCGTCTTTATGCTATGACGTATGAGTTTGAAAATGGGTCACATTAGGTCTAAAACTAGGTCACCAGGTCAAATTTTAGAAAAACATTGTGAACACTCTGGAGGCCACAGTTTCAGCCCAATCTTCATAAAATTTGGTCAGGATGTTTGTCTACATAATATCTTGGATGATTTCGAAATTGGGTCACATGGGGTCAAAAACTAGGTCACCTGGTCAAATCTTAGAAAAACCTTGTAAACACTCTAGAGGCCGCAGTTTTGACCCAATCTTCATTAGATATGGTTAGGATGTTCGTCTTTATGCTATGACGTATGAGTTTGAAATGGGTCATGTTGGGTCAAAAACTAGGTCACCAGGTCAAATCTGAGAAAATCCTTGTGAACACTCTAGAGGCAACAGTTCTGGCCCAATCTTCATGACATTTGGTCATTGTGTTTGTCTACATGTATCTTGGATGAGTTTGAAATGGGGTCACATGGGGTCAAAAACTAGGTCGCGAGGTTCACCAGGTCAAATCTTAGAAAACCCATGTGAACACTCTAGAGGCCACAGTTTCAGCCTAACCTTAATGTAACTTGGTCAGAATGTTTGTTTACGAACAATTTGTTTAAATGTTGTTTTTTTCCTTTAATGACATTTAGGTCGGTGGTTCTACTCAGATGCATCCGTGCATTCGGTGTCTTTCTCCACCTGTAATTAGCTAGACGTCGCCATATGACTGAAATACTGTCGAAGCGACGGTAAACTCAAACATGATGTCACTCAGGCACAGTACAATAAGTTCATTTTAAACGTTACAATACAACTATCGACCTCCTGACTGATCTTGTGTGAAATGCAAATATTTGGAGGTTCAAAATCTTTTGATCAATCAAGTTAATTTTTTTCCTGAATGAATACATAAGATCTTGAAATAAGAATAGATATAAAGTATGACATTACGAGTAGCCTATAGAACATTTCTTTAAAGTCCTTTCGTTCTTCAGTCGGTCAATCCATCACTCAAGTTCAAAATCAAGTGTCCACACTGTAATTGAATAAGGATCGTGCAGAGCAAGTGTCTGTTCGGTTTACACTGGGTGTAAGGTGACTGTTGTTTTTGCTCTGCATCGACTGTCCATCTGGTTGGATATTTGTATAAGTTTAACCAAACCTATCAAGTTTCCTGATACATAATTATTGACAATCATAATGTTTAAGAAGTATCTTTTCCGTGAAAAACAGCTGTTTAGTGCATTTATTCATTTATTTTTTGCAATCTTTAAAGTTCATGTTGGCAATGATCCAATTGCATAATCAGAGAGTATCGTGTGAAGATCTAGTTGGATGACTCATTATCATGGTATAATAGAAAATATACCCGAGAAACGATACAGATAAATCTACCACTTATGATTCATTGCGCGCGTATTAAAGCTGAGACACCCTGTATTTCTATCTCAAAAGACCTACAAAACTGCAAAGTGAACCTTTCTACGAAATATAAAAAATGGGAGCTGCCAATGATGCGTCCTGACAACAGAAAATAAAATTGGTCTTCCGTGGTCAAGTGGTTATAAAGCTGACCTACTTTCACTTAGCTCTTGACTTTTTTAAAGAGAGTGATAACGTTAACAGCATGCTTCTACTTATCTAGACTGTTGTATACATATACTAGTAAGCCATTCTGGATTTGTCCATGTAGCGGACAACTCATAAATAATGGCAGATATGAAGGAAGTTTTAAACTTACCTTTGTCCTGCATTTTAAGCTCACCTGAGCACGAAGAGGTATTGCGTGCGTCGTCAACTTTTGCTTTAAATTACATCTCCTCCTAAACCACTGAGCAGATTTTGATGAAATTTTACGGGAATGACCCTTAGGTGGTACTTAGCAAAGATCGCTAAAAAGTTTCACTCCGCCAACCAAGATGGCCGATAAGCAGATTTTTATCAAACTCAATAGGAATACTCATTGGATGATACTCCACAAAAATATCAACTTCTACCAAGATGGCCGCCAGAGTTAAAAGTAGAAAAAATCTTTAAACAACATCTCCTCCTCAACCGCTAAGCAGATTTTGATGACATTTTACAGGTATGATCCTTAGGTGGTACTGCACAAAAATGTCTAAAATCCTTCCGGTCCGCCAACTTAGATGGCCGCCAGGGCTCTAAATAGATTATTTTTAAACAATATCTCCTCCTCAACCGCTAACCTGATTTTAATGAAACTCGATGGGAATAATCATCGTGTTATACTGAACAAAAATAGCTAAAATCCTTCCGGTCCGCTAACCAAGATGACCGCCAGAGATAAAAATAGAAAAATCCTTAAACAACATCTCCTCCTAAACCGTTAGGCAGATTTTAATACAACTCAATAGGAACGATCAATGGGTGATACAGCACAAAAAAAAAGCTAAAATCGTTCCGGTCCGCCAACCAAGAGGGCCGCCAGAGCTAAAAATAGAATAATATTTAAATGACATCTCCTCCGAAACCGCTGAGCAGATTTTGATGAAATTTTACAGGAATGATCCTATTGTGGTGCTGAGTTAAAATAGCTAAAAGCTTTCAAGTCTGGCTACCAAGATGACCGCCAGAGCTGAATATAAAAAAAGCTTTAAATACCATCTCCTTTTTAACCACTGAGCAGATTTTAATAAAATTTAATAGGAATGATCCTTAGGTGGTACTGAGCAAAAAAACCTAAAATCGTTCCAGTCTGCCAAAGCTAAAAATAGAATAAGACGTCTCCTTAACCCTTGAGCAGATTTTGATGAAATTTTACAGGAATGATCCTTAGGTTGTACTGAGCAAAAACAGCTAAAATTGTTCCGGTCCGCCAACCAAGATGGCCGCCAGAGCTAAAAATAGAAAAAAAAATTTAAACGACATCTTAACCGATCTATTTGCTCTACATTAGCAGGGCGTTGTTAAAGATGAGCGGCATTGCTTTTTCGAATTTTACGCATTTCTTTGCCTCGATTTATATTTGTCCTCAAATCAAATATCAAGAGAGGTTGTTACGATATTTCCATTTCGGGGTAAGCACAGTCATGAGTACGTGCAAGTTTTATCATAATCTTTAAATAGTTTGACTTGTTTGATAATTACAATATCTGGGTATGAATGTTACAATTTATTCACCATGACGATGCGTTGGCTATTAAATCGCTGGCAGATGCAGTGTACAATAACTGACGAATCATCGATAAGTTAAATATTTTATTAATATTAGCTAAATGGGATCGTGTCTTGACTAATTAAGTGTTCAAAATAAGCTATTGCAATAAAAAAATGCATATACAAACAATCAAGGTTTCTAATATCAACAACGTGTATGTAGTTAGCCTGATCATGAATCACTGAACAAATATGAATTATGAATACAATAATGTTTGTAACTAAATATTTTTTCCGGTTAAAAAATTACATATTCATGACAATACAATACAATATATCAAATAATTAAGCAACAAGGAAGGGATAAAAAAAGGAGAATAGAAGAGAGAGAGAGAGAGAGAGAGAGGAGTTCAGACATAAGATAATATCTAAGTCCCTTACAGACAGATAGGAAACTTAAAATCACGAATCATCTTCATGTACCCGATGCTAATGAAGATAATTCGAGATTCAAGCAACAACATACAAAATATATATTTTTTTAATTTCGGCTACCAGCTTGTAGCCCATTTATTTCCCCGTCTTAGGTACCATGAGGTCGGAGTCATCCTCCATGGCACCTTACAAATGACATATCAATATCATATTAATCTATATTGACTTAAGAAGTAAATTCTATTTCATGTGTCTATAACCGGGGATTTTTCATATTGCTTCAAAAATATTTTTTTTTTGCCACAGTTCTTAAAGTCCCAGTATCTTATAGATGTTAGACCTAAATCCGAATGCACTTACAACATATATAATTCAGTTTTGATTTCATCACTGAAAGACCTTGAGAAATGCCTAATTTACAGGAAAGATTCTATAAGAAAAAAAATGCAAATTGTGGCTGTCTCGTTCTATATTTAGCTCAGAACAATGACAGCATAAAATTAACAAACAAAGTATTTTTCAGAAGTTCATGGATTTTCTTCTTCTCTACTACCGTGTATCAATAATTATTCAGTCTATAGAAAAAGTCCACGAACTTCAGAAACACCTCATGTACACTGAGACATCCGTTGTTTTACTGAACAGTGTTTTTCAGAACAAGCTCCGCCCATCTTTCTCATTATTTTGCCCTGTCTGAACAACTAAGACTTCCGGCCGAATATTTCATTATGTGGGCTTAAATAAACATTAAGAGGTTAATCAAACATCATTTGAGACTTTGCTAATAAGAAATTTTGAAAATTATATTTTTCCCAGCTAAAACGCACTGGGGCTTTAAATCCCATATACAAAGAAACAGAGTATTTTCCATAACATATTTCTCTCTTTCTCTCTCTCTCTCTCTCTCTCTCTCTCTCCCTATATATATATGTATATATATATATATATATATATATATATAGAGAGAGAGAGAGAGAGAGAGAGAGAGAGAGATCAGTAACCTTTCTATAATATCCTCCAAATATAGTTTAATGTATACTCATTTGAAATCTTATATTTGCAATCATAACATTTATGATCTATAAACACCTCTTCATTACAGTTTTAATAAAGTATTACTTGTGAAAAAATATCTATACTTAAGAACTGTGACACACAGTATTCCTAGTAACCCTAACCTGCAAAACAAAAAAATATAAAACAAAGTTAAACGTATAAAAACACAAAGAAAATGAAAAAAAAATCTACTGATTTTAAAGAACTCCGACGTTGGATTTTTGTTTTCTTCCAGACTCCTTAAAATACACTCATCTCTATCACTCTGCATAGATGAACAATGGATATATAAATACAATTCACAGTATGTTAACTTTGTCAACAAGTTTACTGAGCGTTAAGATTTCTATAATTCTCCCAGATAGCATCAAATTTATCTATTTGCATATTCTTTATTGCTTTATATTTTTAAACACTATAAACTTTCACAATTATGTATTTAAACTGTTCAATATTTGCTATATATAAAATATTTAGCATGCAGCAGAATTGTGTTTACAGCTCTACCCAAGTTGCTTTTTCTGAATAAAAGTTCATTCACTTTCCACTCTTCCAACTGGGTGTTGCATTTATTATTTATGTAGTTCCTCAATTGATGCCAGAAATGTTTAGTATATTCACACTGCCAGAACAGATGGATTATTGTCTCAGTATGAACATGTCAAAAGGTGCAACTATCATCCTGGCGTATATTCATTTTTTTCAGTAACAGATTAGTACCAAGTATCCTGTGGTTAATTCTGTATTGTAACCATATAAGAGTTTGATCATTAGTGATATTAAATACATTATCATAAATTGAGTCAGTATGCATGCATAAGGTGTAAGTTTTCTCTAACTCAATTTTCCATTTTTCAAAGGACTTTGGCAGTAGTTTTTTCATACACATTGTTTTAAAAATAGCTCTAAAACCCTGTTTTTCTTTCAGTATTACACCCAATGTTAAAGGCATTTGGGGGTGGTAGTTTTTAGGCTGAGTATAATTTATTTTCATTATTTTAAAATATTTCTTAACAGCAGCAATTATGCCATTGTACTCTAAAACGTTTGATCTAACTTGACTATATATACAACTAAATTCTCTATATGAAAAAAAATCCCATGATCATTAATTAGGTCCCCTACAAACACAATTCCAGCTGCAATCCATTTTTTTGTAACAAATGCTCGAACCTCCAACCTTAATATTTGGATTATGCCATAAGTGCACTTGGTGACTGATGTTATCATTTATTACAATTTTCTGTGAAGGATACAATATGCCTGTATTCTATCTTGCCAAAAAGGGTTAAAATTTTGTACAGAGTGCACTTTAGAAAAGTATATGCCATATTTATACATATTCTTTATGTGTGGACATATACTCTCTACTAGATGACTGAATTTGTTTTTAATAGGAAGTAATCTCCTAAACCATCTAGCTTTTAGGCTATTCATAAAACTTGTTAAATCTACCATTTTTAAGCCCCCATAAATACAGTCTTGTATTATAGTCTCCCTTTTAATTTTATCATTAGAACCTTTCCAAAGAAATTCATAAAACATATTTGAATGGAATTAGTTGTATCTGCAGGTGGATTTGGTATGCCCAAGATTAAGTGGTAAAGTTTTGCCAAAGCCAGAGATTTGATTACCACAAGTCTTCATAGAGGTGTTAACATCATTCTTGACCAAACAAGCAACAGTTTTCTAATTTCTTCTATTTTATCCATGTAGTTGATATCTATTATTTCCGATAAATTTGTTGAAAAATTAACTCCAAGGACTGTAAATACTCCACTAACCCAACTGAAGTTATATTCAGGACATAGAATATTATTACTGTTTTTATTAGCACCTATCCCTATTAGTTTTGCTTTTTCTGTATTAATATTAAGGCCGGAGATTCTCCCATAGAATTTTAAAACCTTCATTGTATTTATAAGAGACTCCGAAGTACCATCTAAAAATAGTGACGTATCGTCAGCGTATTGTGAAATTTTATATACTTGACCATATATTTTAATACCAAATCAAAGTTTATTTGCATAATCAGGCCTCGGGCCTATACACAGATATATTACACCATATATAACATATTCAAAAGCAATGGAGTTTGTAGAGTACAAATCATATGTAAATTCTTACATTACTTGTATGATATATTGTCAGGTAATGCATACAATCTGTTTCGATATATATTAGGAATAACAATATAACATGCTAACGATATTCTTTTTTATCCAAACAAATACTAATATTTTCACCAATGTATGTAATGTAAATTAAATAGACCAAAAATTATTTAAATAATATCCTGTACTTATAATACAAAATTGCAAACCATACACATATATACCCATACATACACATATGCATATGTAATACACATATCAACATCTACATATATGCAAACAATTACATTCACATATAGATACATGTACATATACATATGCACATCAAATAATTTAAATCAAGTCCTATATTTTCGTTTGTTGATGACATCAGATTACAGAAGTTGAGATAATTTGCATTTAATATATAAAAATTGCTGATATATCTTTCACGCACTTCATTATATAACGGACAAATAAGGACAAAATGAAACTCATCTTCCAATCCACTCTCACAAAACACACACATCCGATCTTCCAACATAATGTTATGGTGCCTACCTTGTTCAACCATTAAATTGTGACTTGAAAACCTAAAAGAAGCAAGACACTTTCTAAATTTACCAATATCTATGATACTAATATATGGTTCAATGCAAAATTCAACTTTAAAATCTTTATAGGTACTCAATTTTCTACTATTTACACAATTTGAACGCCAATTTTGGATGTACTAATCCTTTATTCGTTGCGTGTAACTCAACAAAAGCGTTTTATCATTTTGAACCCCTTGTGCTTCCCATATATAACCAAATCCATTATTATAAAGATGTTTCCTAACTTCTGTTACCCAGTTTGTATATCCAATTGAATCATACTGTTTCAACATTTCATAACATAACTTCGGGAATCTATCCTTTGGTAACTTTAACAGTCTAAGCCAAAACTTAATGCACCTTTTAGAAGAACTTACATACAACGGATATCTACCAAGATCACCCATAACTGCATTATTACAGGATGAAATATTTACATTTAAAAATTTCTTACACGCAAAAATATGTACATTTTCAATGCACTGCATTTGTTTTATACCCCATATTTCCGAGCCATATAACAAGATTGCACTTATTTTTGAATCAAATACCTTAAAAAATGTTTTAACTGGAATGTAAGATAAATCAGAGAAAGAAGAGAAAATTTGCGCGAGTACTCGTTTTGCTTTCACGGCCATGAATTCTGCCATTTTGTATAAGGATAACCTATTAGTAAAGTGCACACCTACATATGTAAAACCATTTACTACTTCTAATGCCTGACCATTATAAGCCCATGTTTCTCTTCTAGACGGTACACCACCTTTTTTTAAACTAAAACGTTCGTCTTATCTTTATTTACTGTAAGTTTATTTTTGTCACAAAAACTCTTTAAAGTATTCAACTGTTGTTGTAAACCACATATTGTATCGGATATAAGACCTATATCATCTGCAAACATTAAAAGAAAAATTTCTGTTAAGTCTGGAAAAAGCTGAACATCTCTTATGTTATTGTCTTCAAAGTATGTATGTAGCTCATTTATGTATAAGTCGAATAATATCGGGCTCAATTTACATCCCTGCCTCAAGCCAATCGGACAAGAAAACATATCTGATACATTATCATTATGCCTAACGCATGCTTTAACCGAGTTGTAGATAGATAAGATAGCCTTATATAAGTTTCCTTTTAGCCCATCATTTCTCAAGATTTCATATAGTATACTCCTATCTACACTATCAAACGCCTTTTGAAAATCAACAAAAGCTACATATACAAATTTCCCCTTCATACACAAATACCTATTTACAATGGCATATAAAATAAAAGCATTATCAATAGTAGAGTAACCCTGTCTAAAGCCAGCTTGAGATTCATGTAACTTATTATATGATTTGCTAAAAAAGGTTACTCTTTTTGTTATAATTGAAATATAAATTTTAGTAAAAACACCGAGTAGCGATATTCCCCTGTAATTTCCAGGATATAATTTACTTCCTTTCTTATGAATTGGAATAATGATGGTTTTAGCCCAATTGGATGGAAATTCCCCTTTACTAAATAAACGGTTGTAAAACTTTCTTATATATGGTAATAGAATGTTAACTCCATATACAAAATGACGGGCTGTTAAATTGCCGGACGAGGCCTTTTTGCAGTTTAATTCTTTAATACTTGAAATTATTTCTTCATCTGTAATTGGCGAATTGAAAACTGGATCCTCAATTTCATTAAGACCTACAATATCATTACTATCATCGCTTGAATCATTATATTTATGCTCCCCATTTTCAAATTCACCCATACCTTCTCTACCTTCTAAATTCATTGATGTATCATCATCATCATCATCATCATCATAATCATCATCATCATCATCATCATTGTCCGTGGTACTTTTACCACCCAAAAGCTCTCTGAAATGCTCAAACCACTAATCTAAAGTAATACTTGTTTCTGTATATTTCTTACCTTTCAACATATTTATCTCTCTCCAGAATTCTTTAGAATTATTTACAGAGCTTTCAATTCTATGTATTAACTGACTGTCGTATTCATTTCGTTTTTTCTTGCAGATTAGTTTAAAGTCTTTCTTATCTTTCAAGTACTGTATAAGATTATCGTCAGATCGGCTTAACCTAAATTTTCTAAGACTTTTTTGGGCTACACGTTTTTTATCCCGGCAATCTTTGTCAAACCATACTTGTTTGCTCTGGGGCTTTTTTTTTTATTATTGACTGTCGTATTCATTTCTTTTTTCTTAGTTGAAAACTTTGAAGCTCTCAGACACATCAATAAGTAGTTTTTCAAATAATACCTTTTATCTTATTATTATTTCGAATTAAAACTGAAAGGATTTCAGCGCAAAGAATGAACAGGTAAGGTGACAAGGGGTCCCCCTGAACGAACACGCCCTGGTAAATAAAACCATTCTGACATTTGACCATTGATACTAAACACAAGATTCATTTTATTATAAAATACAGAAATGCACCTCCTAATAGAATGACCAAAATTAAAAAAATCTAGCACTTTATTCCTGAAGTCCCAAGAAACAGTGTCGAAAGCTGCAGCAAAATCAATTAACAACACAAGTCCTGGTATATTATGTTCCTCTGTGAAAAATTAAATATCGTATATCATTCTAATATTTGGCCATTAGTCTTCCAGGCAAAAAGCCTGTTTGATCTTCATGTATAATATTTATAAGTACACTTTTCATTCTAAATGCTATAGAAGATGAAGCAATTTTATAAGCTATGTTTAACAAGATATTGGCCTCCAGTTTTTTAGTAGTGACTTATCTTTATTTCCTTTGGGAATACATGTAATTACTCCTTGTTTTTGTGTTACTGAAAGTTCCCCTATTGAAAATGCATAATTGATAGCTCTAACTAAAAACCCCCTATATCTTTCAATTTTTTTTTGTAGAATTCCACTGTAAAACCATCACACCCAGGACTTGTGTTGTTTGACATTCTTTTTAAACTACTTAGCATTTCAGAATATGATAAACCCCCCTCTATTGATAGTTTTTCTGTTTCTGACAGTTTTGATACCACGATATCATTAAAAATAGTTTCTAAAGAAAAGTCTTCACATTCATTGGCTTTATATAAATTTTCATGTTTCTTTGTTTCTGACATTATTTCCTCTTGTGTCTCTAATATTTCCCCTGATTTTGTTTTTATATTATTCATAAATTTTGAAACAAAATTTTTTAAAATTAAGTATTTTGTTGGTTTTTCTCCCTTTTACCATTTTGCTTTTATCTAATCATTGCACCCTTTTTTTTTTCCTTTTTAAATTTTTTAAATTTTCATAAAAGAGTTGGTCATTAATGCTAAACTGTAGATTTTGCCATGCGATTTCATTAGAGTCTTCAGTAAGATTTTGTGTGGCATATAATTCAATAGTTTCTTTTATAATTTTCTTTGCTTCACTAACATAGGCAAAATCCCTCAGTAAGTCATTATTGAATTTCCAATATGATGTACCTTTTTTGAATTTCCCAAAATCTAAAGATAAAAATATTCGAGAATGATCTGTACGGTATCCTTGAAGAATTGTCACTTTACTAACTTCTGTAAACAGAAACTCTGATATTAGGAAGAAGTCTAGTCTAGCTCTTTTAATGGGATTTTTCCGATACCATGTAAATTGTTTAGCTTCTAAATTTTGTTCTCTCCAAGAGTCTAAAAGGCTATAGTCTGAAATAAGATTTAAAACTTTATCCCTAGTTTTCTTATTATTTAAATGTATATAGTTATATGAGTCCATTGAAGTCTCCTGCTAGAATAAAGGTACTGTCAACAAATTTTGCCATTCTATAAGAGATATCTAGGTAAAAGTTAGGGTTGTCTTTATTTCGGCCCATATATATTAATAGTTGTCATATTTTTACCCCACATGTTACAGTTTATTATTAACAAATTCCCATTTGTATCACACTCTTTTGAGTTTAATTTTAAATCAAAATTATTATTTATAAAAATTGCCACTCCTCTGGACTGACTATTAAAATTACTAAAGGAACATTTATAGCCCCATTCCTGTTGTATGTATGGTTCATCATCTTTTGTAAAATGGGTGTCCTGTAGCAATACTATAGAATAATTTTTACTTTTAAGAAATTCAATTACGTCTTTCCGTTTGGCTTTGTCACATAAACCCTGAGCATTCATTGAGATAATAGAAACTTTATTCATTATTTATCATATAACATATCAACTTTACTTCCATTATCTGGGAAACAGAAATTGTACATTTCTTGAACCCCTTTACTGAATGGCTCTTATAAGATAATGATTCCATTGTCCATCCATGCAGTCCATCTTTTCTATCTGAGTGCCTCTTTGGAATTAGCATATGCAAAATACAATTGAGCTGGAGAGATAATGAAGAGAACAAGTAAACCTAAAAAAAAAAAGTGAAATAACAACGATGAACAAAGAAAATTTGATAATATCCGTAACAGATTATCTTATTATTAAAGAAATTTACTTCATAATACCTACAGCATAATCATCATTATGACTTTTGACTCACAAAACTACCCTCTAGGATGTATCAAACTTCATAATATGCAGCAAAGTCATCAACATGACGACAATTGTCCTCACTAAACTACCCCTGAGCAAGTATCATACCTAGTATTAATTAACATTGATTAATTTTAAATTCTATGTTTTAATGATGCATTTGTTTACACATATTGTATATACACTTATATTAATGCATTCAATAGGAAAATACATCAGAATACTACCTTTCCACTTACTTCTTAACTCAGGGCTTCACCATGCACAGGCCATCATTATTCTCATTCAGGATGTAAACTTCTCTGTCATATACATATTTAACCACAAAGCACCGTATTCAAATTCTCTAAATAACATTATAATTACACACTCATAATGCATTTATAATGTCCACCATCATCAATGACTTTGAGCAATATCACTAGCAGTCAGGTAAGGTATATTAAAAAATAAAACAAAGGGTAATTGAAAAACATACAATTGAACCACAGTCTACACCATGGTCTCTATTACGGTTCTGTATAGAACTAGAAACTCTATGTAAATAAAATTATACATATATATAACCATGTACCACCATAATTAATCCTTAATTGATTTTGAGCAGAATCGGTAGGCAAATAATAACAGGCTCACATACCATCCATATGGTTAAAGTTTACGTGGGTCATGACTATATGAAAAAAATGAAAACACACAACTGAACCACGACCAGTAACAATCTTTAACAGAATCAATTTTATCTTAAAATTTCTGTGAAGTTAAACGTAACGTGCGAGTATTGCAACAGCGTTTTAACTCTAAAATGTTCTTTTACATAGCTAATTGTATCCTGCACCTAAATTATTCTTATCTTTTATGTAGTCCTAAAAAGTTGCTATCATATCACATACCGTGAATTTTTGTCCGTAACTCGCAAAAGAAAACACATTTCATCCGCCATCTTTGTCACACTCGACACGTGAGTCTATTTGAGCATACTACTATTAATAGAACATGTTATGGGGGAAATCAAATCTTAGTGGGCGTGTCTATGTACAGAAAGTGAACTGGCAAGGTATCCTCCTCGTTACAGGTTAACAACTTTACTTTTTATTTAAACAGTGATTTGATCGAGATCCGTCTGTCTTTCGACTACGACCTTCTTCCCGTTATTCAGGAGCGCGATGATTTTCCCCTTATCGGACCAAGCAGACTGTACCTTTTCATACCTCTGAGTTCGCTCCAGTACCTTAGCATTTTGTAAGGTTAAGTCCTCACGGATAATGATCGCTGTGCCCTTTAGTTTCCTGCGTTCCTTAATCATCTTATTTTTGGAAAATCTTGAAACAAATTTACAAATAATGGGTCGGTTGGCCTCCTTGCTATATCTGCCCATTCTGTGCGCTGCGTCGATATCTGAAGTTGACAGTTTCATGTTCAATTTTTCCTTTGCTATCTTCACCACCTTCCTTGCGGTTTCAATTGCGCTCTCTCTCGGATCTTGGTCTGCCACGCCATAGATTCTCACGCTATTTCGTCTTGAGTATTGCTCTAGGTTGTTGATTTCATCTGCATGTTTCTGTAATTTAACTTCTCTTTCATGTAGCTGAATTTTTATATTTTCATTACTCTGCTTAAGTTTTTGATTTTCGGCCTCCATTTTTTCGGTTGCTGTTTCCATATCTGAGAGTTTGTTTCTTAGATGCTCTACAGTTGTTTCTACACATGAGACATATGATTTTATCTCTTTCACCTGACTATTAACATTTTCCAACTCCGCCTTATATTGGTCCATCATTTCATTTTTTAGCTCATTTTATTTAGTGTCTAGTAACTCATTTGTAATCATTTTTTTAAATCTTGCCTCAATGTATTCCTGTGAGGCCAATTTGTTTAGAGTTTCATGAACCCCTTTCAACGATTCTTCAAAGCTACTGTACTCAACTGGTTTAAGATGTCTTTCAATTGTTGGCTGTGAGTCATTTTCATGTAAATCTTTATTAGTATTATTTTTGGACCGTGAACTTCGCGACGGGGTGGGAACAGGGATTTTTCCTGTCTCTTTTACTAACTCTTCGGCATTTTTTCTTTTCTTTTGCTGCGGTGTTGCAAAGAGACATTTTTTCGATATTTAAAAAATCGTGTATGTATCTAGTCAAATTCTGAGATGAGTTTTAATTTATATATATTTTACCTATTTTTATTCATCTATCTTTGTCATCCAGGTATCCATAAAATATCCTTTGTCAAGCACTTGGAACGATCCTCAATGTCAACACATTGTCAATACACCTCCCACACATGTAAACAGCTGATAACTTCGTGAATCTCGTGCTCACTTGAAAACCATATTCCTTTGTTTCAACAAGTTTAAACGTTTATATCTCCTCTTCTCTCCACACTCTCAAAAAGACGCTTACATATTCATGTTCAGCGTCGAAAAACTCCAAGCTGATATATTTTTTTAACTTTAACTCCCCTTCCAAATTTAAATTTATTTAGTTATTTATTCCATGAAAGAAAACACCGCTTACGCGTTATCCCGCGACCTTGACCTCAACATACAATATATATATATATGACAATACAAAACATTACATCAGAGATTTACATCACTAAATATAGCTTCATGATTATATACACGAAAAAAAAATCAAACAAAAGATAGGAATTTATCTAAATCCCTGACCGAAACGAAATGTACGAGGTTCTGTTATCATAACTTTTTTGCAATACAGTTACTTAAAGTATCATGATGTAAATATCACATAATAAATAATGCAGCATATGACTTAAGCCAAAGAACCATGTGATTTATATCTAGTGTCCATAAACAGTATTACACAAGCCTTTACTCTTTTTTTTAGTTTTCTACGCAGGAAAGACCTGGAGATTAAATTGTGTGCAATCTTATCTGCCGATGAGACATAAATGGGGCGGTTGATATTTAAAGAAATCAAATATAAAAGGGATGATACATTCACGCTGGTTTCACAAATGATCGCTCATGTTTCATTGTGATGCAGATTTAGCGTCTAGACATATAACAAGTCTATATGTGTATATGGATATGTAATGGGGACGCTGAACGGGAAGAATAAGAAAGAAATTGAAAAGTCAACACAACGTGGCATTTCTAACCTGACATTGACAACCGCAATTGCCGACATTGACTTTGAGCTTAACGGCAGCATGTGTATTAGCATGAAACGGTCGCTCGGCAATCGGCCGGTCTACTGCCGGTGCCAGTCCGGCCTCCGTTCGATTTTTTTTTAATCGGTTGGCGCCCTGCCGATAACCGCCCGGGCATCGACAGAGCATCGGACGGTCGCCGGCCGGAACCCAGAAACAAATCGCATTTCGTTTCCCCCCTAATCGGAACTTCGTGAAACTAGGTACACATGTACATCATGATATAATCTATTTACTATTTGTGCAAAAATATTGTCGGATGACGGATGGGTGAACATGGTAAAACTGATTGTTCAAGCTTAGGTTTACCTTTACGTTTAAGCTTTTCTTTTCAATGAAGATGATTTACATCGGCATGAAACTAGGTACACATATACATCATAATAAAAAAACTTTTTTTTTAATATTTATGCAAATATATGGCTGTGACCTATATATCACGGTTGGAGGAACCTGGTAAAACTGGTTGTTCTGCATTTGCGTGTAAGCTATTTTTTCTATGAAGATTATTTTACGTCTTCCTGAAACTTGACATACATGTAAATTATGATATGAATTATTTACCGGTAGTATTTATTTCACCTGGTAAAATTTGTTATTCTGCCCTAGGTTTACCTCTGTGTTTAAGCTTCTTTTTCTATAAAGGTAACTTCACATCATCATAATTTTTTGTACAAATGAACATCATTATATAAACTTTTAAAAATACAGGCAAATATTTGGTTCTGACCATATTCTGGCGGGGCATTATTGTCTCAGAGACACATATTCTTGTTGTTGTAGTTTTTAATGATAGTGCAAATTTTGCTATCGTCAGCAAAGGTAAACCGTTTAAAATAGGAGTGGGTCGATAAGAGCGTACCTGGAAAACGGTTAGTCATGCGTTTTCTTTCACATGATTAGTTCAACTAATGTTTGCGTGACTTCTGTCACTTATCTCTACATTGAAACTCACGATTTTCGGTGTTTGGGGATATTACTTTGTAAAAAGTGTGTCCCCCGTATTGCTTACAAAAATGTGTCATCAACGTTTCATAATAACACAACCAGTCAGTATGAAGCAGAAGAATAACCAAGGCGGTAACTTTTGGTATTTCTCTATTTTACGTAATATCCTGTCTCCTTGCTTTTTGTCTATTTACATTCACCTTCTGGAATAGGTTCAATATGAATAAATTCTACTCAAAGTTTGATAAGTACCAATTGTATTCTAAGCAAAAAGAAACTTTTTACCCTTTACTTGGAAGCATTAATTTTGTACTAAAATGGACAAGTGTTATAATTTAAAGGTAATGAAGCTATAGAAAATTGATTACAACAGTTCTTTTTTTTATTGGGTCATATAATTGATAAAAATCAAGATTGTCAAATTAATGAAAAATGACGTTTCAATTCCACAATAACAGTTTTAGCTACAAATCTGTAATTAAGATAATAAGAAAATTTCAATAAGTGGCTGTAAATTGAAACTTTTTTGTGAATTGATTTTCATAGAAAACGGTTTGTTTTGTTGTTGGTGTTGACGATGTTTTGAAATCTCAAAATTAAGATCTTCTATTTTGAGAAGTTTGCATTCCATCAAAGGTTTGGGTTTATTAAGGATGATTGTCAAAATATCAAAAGATATGGACAAATATAACAGAAGTTATGTCCATTTCAATTTTACAGTGACACATGGTATGAGGTGCTTAGCAAACGTTGAGTAGTATATGTGGACTTTTTTTATCTTTCTTTAATTTAGAGTTTCCTACATTTTTGATCGATCAGGAGCTATACGCATTGACACAGAAAAGTACTGTTTACATACCCACCAAATTGAGGAAGTGTGTTTTGATTAGTAAATGACAAGTGATACTGTATTTACGGGTATTACTGAACTATTTGTTTGCCTTTTCAAACATACTGAAAAAGTCATTGATACGTCATACGCGCTGTCTGCAGATTTCTTGTTTGTCTAGAGCATTATCCTTTTCTTTATGGAATAAAGTATTTATATCTAACATACTAACTCTATTTATAAATGGCTTTAAACACATTCCTGTTTTTTATTTCATTTTTTTTGTACCTTTTCATCAGATGCGGTGTAATGAAGAAAAGTGATCCCCAAAGAATAATGACCCCGGTCAATTTTCTTCAGAAAAAGTGACACCCTTTCCTTAAAAACTGGCCCCTCATAAAGAATTATGACCCTCTCGATGATATCTGAAGAATATAGACCCCCGGTTATTATTCTTCAGAGAAAATGACGGGTTATTTTAAAAAGTCACCCCACTCGATTATATGTTAAGGTCATTTTCTTAAAAATTTTTAGAAATGATCTAAAAACCCCGTTTTATGTATATGATATTGACATGGGTCTTTATTATTTAGAAAATGTGAACCCCCCCCCCCCATCCAGCCCTACATGTTATGTATATGATATTGACGCCGGTCACTATTCCTCAGCAAATGTACGGACCCCCTATATGATATGTATAAAATATTGCCCGGTCATTATTCTTTAGAGATCAGAAAAGTGTTGTTTCTATAGTGAACCAAAGAGACTATTTTATGAAATGATGAACCTTAAAGTCGAATTTGGATTCAGTGACTAACCAGAAATATGCATAGCTGAGAAAAGTCGCTTGTAATTGGTAATTACAACCGTGGTGTCGTAAATAAGAGCTCCCACGACTTCTCATAAAGTCATTTTGTATAATATCGGCCATCTCAAGAGTAAAAACACTAAAAAGCTTCCTATCATTTGTAATGGACGGAACATATGATTTTATCAACCATTTATGCAATCTGTATGTTAAAGTTAGCACACTATTATGCGGCCTTCTTTGTCAAATTTACTGGAGTAGCTGGGGGAAATCTTTTCATAGGATATATAGGGCAAACTACTGCTGGGGCAGCAGCAGTCTGCCCCAGCAGTAGAAGCAACAGTACTAAGTATTAACAGTAATATTAACTACAGGAACAAATATAAGGTATAACCATCCGGTAAAGCTGTCATTATTTTTATAACGGGTGTCAGTGTAATTTATAGAAAGGGGTCACTTTTTCTGAAAAATAATGGCCGGGGTCGTCATTCTTTGGGAGTCACTTTACTTCGTTCCAACCGTCATAATATATCAGTATCTGCGGGGGTCATTTTTCCTGAAATATTATGACCGGGGGTCATTATTCTATCGGGGTCACAACTCTTTGTGAGGGTCACTTTTCTTCGCGGAGGGGGGGGGGGTCATAATATTATGACCGGGGAAGTCATAGTACTATGACTGGTTGTCATTTTTGGGCGAATTTGACAAGACTTTCCAAAGAAAATGTCGATTTTGTATGTCATGTTGTGTTTGTGTGTGTGTTTTTAACATACTTTTTTTTTTTTTATCTTTCAATATTTGATTTAATTTAAACAGTGTTCTAGAAGATAGGGTTTCACAAGGGATACGAGTTAGTTCATTTTAAAAAGCATTGCCAGAACGAGTTTAAGTATGTCCCACCAACCTGAATGGGCATATTACAACGCAATATTAATATTTGTATTACTACTTAATTGCGGTCATCTTTTCCATCCCAAGAACATTTCCTGTTAAATATCATTTGGACATGCTTAGAATACTGTATGTCATAATCACATCAGTGCACGTTGTTGTCGTGTTACAACACAACATGATATTTAAAAAATTGCAATGTGAATATCTATCACGGCTACTATATCAGAAGGTAGCATTCAGTCTCCTCATCGCCATCCCCTCCATAGACAAATAATTGATGATAATGCTGATCGTAACAGATGTCCATTGAATACAAATCTGATTTAAACTATCTCTGCGTAATACCTCTTCCCAGTGCAACATTTTATGATTGTAAAATAAATAGATGGTCTCTTTAACAGACAAGTAGAAATGGAGAGTAACAATGACTTTGGCACCAAATTCAAACAGCCCTTCAAGACATTGGTAGGTTTTTTACGTTTTTGTTGTCTGCCTTTCAGAAATGGACACTACCAACACTAAATCTTTGGAAAAAGTGCAAAAATCTCTTGATGAACACCCAAAAAGGTAAATCATGACCCAGATTACTGTCTGGAATGGACAGGCAGCTAAAATAAGGAATGGGTATGGCTTAAAGAAAGTATGTGGCCATCTGGAGACACAAGCCGGGAAGGTGCATATAGAATTTAAATTATTTAACTGTATACACTGTGTGATCCGGTGTGATATGAGCACAATGCTGTATGACAGAATATACAGGGCTGGAGCAGTTGTCTCCCTTGAGCTGTAACATAGGCAGATATGTTACTTTAAACAGACTGGGCACTAGCTGGACAGCTTAAATGCAGTAAAATAAGACTTAAGCTGCTGATATCATGATATTTGGCATAAATCTGCATTAAAAGCTTGAAAAACAGTCAAAAGATCCTTTTGACTGGATTGATTTAGGCTTAAATCACTGTAAAAATGGGATAAAATTTAATAAAATGCTCACTTTTGTAACAGATTATGTGATAAAATAGATTGCCATATTTATTTTTGACTTATTTCTGATGCAAGGCAAGTAATGAAAACTAATTTACTTAGTCTGCTTCTCATTAGGCTTTTTCTCAAAGACTTCTGTCCCTGTTGGCTTGCGGCTTCTCAGAAGTTTGTTGAATGACCCGGTGTTACCCGATTTGGCTTCCTGCTGCAGTGCCAGTGGTTGAACCGGATCTTGGCCTACCAGGTCTGCCTCCTCTGGTGTAGGTCTGCAGTACTGCACACAAACATTGCCCCCTTCTCAGACAGGGGTTTATTACACACCTTAATTGGGAAAAAGTTGTGTCCCTTTTTGTAATATCCAGCACAATGCTTTCTAGATCCTTTCATTTTTTCGGCGTAGCTGTATAATTTCGATTTCAACTCGCATCTTAAACCAATCAAATGTACGCTAACAGCGGTAAATAATTCTAAGCTGAATAAAAGGACTCCTGTTATTGGTTAACACGTCGTTATGGACTATAAAATTACTGTAAATAAGGGGTGCAGCTTGTATATATCATTCAGCTTGGTGTTATTACTTTTCTTTTTGATGTAAACATGAAAGTGATTTCAGTAAGTTAAATACAATCCTTTTCCATCAATTGAGGAATGCTACTTTGTGAAAATGATTTAAAACAACAAAAAAGAATCCACCGTGTTATGAAATGAAACCCCTTAATTACTATGTATACTGAATTCTTCCAGCCTGCCGAGATGCTCTCATTGAAAATTAATTCGCCAAAACCAAAACAACTAATAACGCTTTTATATCATAATTGTCATATGCAATAATGATATGAACAAATATCAAACAAGCCTATTTACAGATATAATTTTTTGTATTACCGTCTATAAATAAGTATATTTCATAGAAAAAATACTGAACTATTTCTAGAGCGTACTAAATTTGTTGTGCGTCGGTCTTTCGCGTGCTTTTCCTCGGAATGTTCTAGAAGAATGGAAATCTCGTTTTACTTTCATCCTACGCCGAATATCTTTTTTTAAAGATATTTCTTGTTTCATATAAATACACCTCTTTACAGTACAAAATTTACCTGTGTTGTGGGTAACACAATGCTCTGGAGGAGACAGGGTCTGTATTTCTTTGATTTACTGCTTTTTCCAGCCTCACCACCCTCCTATCTGACCTGGGGGTCAATTTCTGTCTCTCAGCCATACCCATTGTTTTTATCAGTAATTTAGCTCTGGGTGTTGGTGTACAAAATCTTACAAGGCTTCAATTGCTGTGTATATGTGAAGCACAGATAGTATTTACAGATAAAATCAAAAATAATAAAAAATGGTGGTAAAATTTATTGAAAATTTGTGTTTTACGTGCATTTTTATAAAATTTTGTTGGGGTGGAGCGGAGGGATATGTGTTTTCAGGCTACATTTTCTAACTGGCTGCATATTTTTATTTTCAGGCTTGAGTTAACAGTTTGCATGTTCTCTATGTGTTTTTTAATAAAGGTAGAGGACCAAAATAAAGGAGTTATTAACATTTGTCTGACTTAACATATATCTGCTATTTCATGTATAAAATGACCATGAAAAGGGCGCACTGAGTGAAACTTTAAAATTCTGTAAAAAAAAAAAAAAAAAAATCAAGGCCAAAAATAAAAAAAAATCTCTCCATGGTGTTGTTCGAAAACATGTTTTGTTTGAAATATATTTGGGTTAAAGGAAAAAAAAAGTCTTTAAGTCTGTCTTTAGGTCAGAGACTACTAAATAGGTCGGGGCTTCCCATTGGTCAAGCAAAAAAGTACAGGGAATCCGTGGCTAATGTTTACATAATGGGATTTTCTGATTGGTTATTAATAAAATAAAAATGTGAGTATTTTTTAATTTTCAAAATAAGAATATTCTTAACACTAAAATACATATATAATCTGCTTATCTGACATTGTGTGATTTTTGTGAGTACAAATTGAGAATGTGCTATTTTTTGACATTTGGTGGGAAATTTAGTCCCAATATGGGGGTCACCATGTTTGGCAGTCTGTAGCTCAATATTTCGGTGGTCAACCTATACTTTGTTGGTGATTTTTAGAAAGCACTTGGATGGAACTTTCAAATCAGGGATAGCTTAATGCTCAATGAGATTTAGGGAAGTAGCTATAAGCATTGACCTACATTTAGAATTTCTTTATTCCGTTTGCCGTCAAATGACTGAACACGTTGACTCTTCGCAGATGCGCTCGCTTCAGACGCTGACACATTTGACGACTCTTACGAAATTGCTACCCGGTGAAGCGATTTCAAGTTGTCTCAGAATTCATCGTCTCCAAATGACTGAAATACTGTCGATGGGTCGTTAAACCCAATAAACATGGTACTGACATATCTCCTTCGGTTAGCACATCGAGGTAATTCTGGGATCGTATTACCTGCCTAAACAATAGTTTATGTGTCTGGGTGTGGTATAATGTCACTTGTGTGTGATGTAATGTAATGATGCAGCTCTTCAGTATTTTCCATTGTCCCAAAAATACTAAAATAGTATCGTTGTAACGTTAAGTGTAAGGAAATGAAGTTATCAGAGAGGATCTCAAATTGTGTTGATATGGAAATAGTTGAAATAAATGAACACTAGAAATAAGATGACAACACGAAATAATACTGTCACAAATAGGTTTAAAGATGTTTATCTTATTTCAATGCGTGTTTGTTATTAGGAGGGGATATAACGTGCAGAGTATAGCTGTCTAATACAAGAGCGCTGTTTATGTCTGAAGCCGGAAGTTTATCGGTAGATCAAGAAGATTACAGTGTGTTTATACACTTTAGACATGCAATAGTTCAAACAAACCAGACGGTTATGACATACAAATTTCCTATTTATACTCGTCTAACGCCTTTACCCCAATGTATATGGGATGATCTTTGCATAAACCTAATGAAAATATTAATAGACAATCCTGGTGTGTATGTCAAATGTTGTACACTCCATCCTCCCCTAAGACCGTATCTGGGTCTGCTTAAGTAACGTAAGACAAAGACATGTTTTATAACATTTTAACATTTACTTTTTTTATCATGAATTTACAGGATTCATTCGGTAGTAATCTCTACTAAATCAAAAGAATGTAAACCAGATACATGTACTAGTAAATAAATTTAAAATAAGAATAATGGAATAATTTAAAAGAAGTTATGTATTTCGTTTACAGCTTCACTTCCATATTAAAGTTTACAAAAAGGACATGATGCCACGCGGAATGAAATAACACTGCCGCCGGATCTATCAGTCGTGTAACTACCCTTATATACTCTAAGCATTTGTGCCATTTGTGTTAAAACAGCACCATTGAAATAAACACTGGTGTGTCGCGTCCAGGTTTTAAACCACGAAACTGTCAAACCCCTGTTGAAACGTCCTTGCCATTCTTCTGATTTTCGTCCAAAGGGGGGGGGAGCTTTAGGCAAGATGAACTGTAATTATTATTTTTTAATAAAAAAGAAGATTCATTGATAAAGGACCATGTTCACTAAGTGGTAAAAATGGCCTAAGCTCAGAACTTAATGAATTTTGGACAAATAAGAAACAACACTTGACTGATATTAAAAATGATGATTTCATTCACATAAAACATTCTTCTGTCACCATAGCAACAAAGGTTGTAGTTATGTTTTGGTTACGTTTGCCGAAGTTTTCCGAGTTGTAATTTTGTTTTGAGTGGTCAGATTTTAACATAAATTTGTAAAAATTTTCACTATGGTGTAAAAGTGTGTCACGTAAATAAACCGATGGGTTATTCAAGGTCAAGGTCACCAATGAAGGTCATGATTGTCAAAATTATGCAAAATCAGACTTTCCGGTGATAATTTAATTATGGGTTCCTCATGTGTTACTCTATTTTAACATAAATCGGTAAAAAATTTCACTTTGATGTGAAAATGAACTGATGGGTTATTCAATGTCAACGTCACCAGTGAAGGTCAAATTGTCAAAAATATGTAAAATTCTGATTTTTCGGTTGATAGTTTTAGTCACGAGTTTTCAAATTTTAACAAAAATTGATATATTTGTTCAATATGATGTGACAGTTTGTCACTTAAAAGAAATGGTGGATACTTCAAGTTAAAGCCATTTCTCATAATGTTCAAAATATGTGAAATGTTTTTTGTGTGTGCAAAATAACTATGCAATTTGTTGCTGGCTTTTAAAGATAAATTACATATTTAGCAATGAGATCTCCTTTTTCAAAATGTTTACAAAAACTTGTCCATCTGAAGTAATCTCTTTAGCTGATTTGTTTAATTACCTGTTCGAATGAATAAATATACAAAATCTCTAACATAAACTCAAAAAGTTTACAAAACTTGTCCATTTATTCAATAAGATTTTTAGTAATGTCTAACATAAACTCTCAGCCCCACCCCCCCCCCCTAAAAAAAAGAGAATAGTTCCGTTTCTGGTCTTCAGCCAGAAAAAAAAGAGAGTCGGTAGGTAGGGATATAAGGAAAGTGATTTGTCTATGAAGTCTCATCAAATTAGAAAAAATCTGAGTGCCACAAAGTGCAATTCAGACCCAATGATTTTCGAACCATTACTCTTACTCAAAGAGTTTTGTCGATATGCGCTTACACATGTCTCTTTGATAAACAGATGGTTTTAAAGACTCACTTAGTAATAGTTATTATAAACCCCCTTTAAAACAAATTGATATGAAATGACAACTTATTTGTCATATTCGGTATTTTTATAATTTCATATGCATATACTATAAATGGGGGGCGGCATAAATATTCACTCAAATCTGTATTTAAACAAACTGATATGAATATTTGAAAAATATAATATACTAGTATGCAGGAGAACATCAACCATTCCCGTAACGGTATGAAAAAATAATGAGACTGTTAAGTTCCTGCCCATAATCCGATGCTTAGAAAACAGGTGTACACTTCAGCTATATTTAGAGTATGCTGTCTTTTATAGTGTTATGTGTGGACAGACAAATTCAAATATTTAGTCTTCAACTGTACTGGATTTTTTCTTGTTATCATAATCATAAATATCAATGAATGAAGCAGCATTATTCAAATATTTCCCTACCTTTTTTCATTGGTGTTGTTTTGGAATTTACCTCGCTGCAACCGTATTTCAATCATATAGCGACATCTAGCTCTTACATGTTCAGGAAGATCTCAATCACACAACAGCACCGGAATAAAACCACAGATCCACCATAAATCAGCTGGAAGATTTTCTCGCATGTAATATCCACTTGACTCTGACTGGATTCGAACCAGCGGCCTTTAAAGCCTGAGTGGTATTAAGTCACCAACTTCACCTGCTAGGCCACATGGACCCTTAGTACTGGTGTATCGCATTTGTCAGATGCCAGCATGTTGCTCATCATTTAAGTGTAGTTCAATGGATGGCTCATCGTCGGATACTCACGGCTGCCTACTTAATTTTACTTCATGTCAACTATGTATGGAGGGCAACGGATAAATCCCTCTTGGGTTTTCGATGCTTGGTGTAGTATCGATCATGGTACATGTTTGTGGTATGATATCACCATAAGACATCTAGTTTCGTCTGTCTCATCACAGGACCCTGATATTCATTAAAAAAAAAAAAAGAAAGAAAGAAAAAACTTTAAAAAATTCTATATATGTATAGAGGTCGATTTTCTCAAAGGACACTTTTTGGTCTGAATATCAGGGTCCTGTGGTCTCACGTAGACATTATGACTGAAATACTGTTGGTTGAGCAGTAACCCACACAAAAAACATTTACAACATGTTTTGCGTACATCTTGTGTTCTAGTTATACTTGTTTATTTTAGCTATTGATAGAGTTTTTAATGTCTTTAAAAAAGATTCAAATGAGTTTTGCACTTAATCTACCACCAGAGTGATAGACACAACTACTCAATCTAAAACAAAATACCAATACACAACAGGTTCCTTCAGAATGTTGCAGACTTTACACAAAAGGGTTAACATGCATCTACACTAATCATTCAGAAGAGAACAGTGTGTAATATTCAGCGTGCACATGCACATTTCAACCTTCAAAAGATATTTAAAGGGATCTTTTCTACTTGTGTCATACTATCAATGAAGTAAAAAGAGTAAATCTACTGGGGTATACAACATTTTTCTTTTGTTAATTCCACTATTTTGGTCAGGTACAGATAGTGTCACTGTCTTTTATCATTCCAGGCGCGAAGTAGAAGTTAAGTGTTTATTTTCACATTGTTCTTAGAGTTTCAAACTATTTTCTTTTGGAAATAATCAGATGAGTGAGAGGTGAGTTTGTTTCGGGTATTTCTATTTCTATGAATTGATGATACCTTTAAGTTTAAGATATGGTGTAATGTAATCACCATGCAACGACTCAAATAAACCGCCGTGTAAACCATGAAAATCAATGCTATCTACCCAACTTTTGTAAATACATGTACACATCTAAAAATAGATTCGAGTACACAATGAATATGCCTTTATGTGTTGATGTATACAATGAGTTAATACACACATAATGTTTGAAAAATGTGCGATGCTTTCGTGAAGCTATTAAAATGAATATCGTGAATCATTTATCCACGGTGCGTAACGTTTCTTTTTAGTATTCAAATATAAAAAAGAATTAAATTATGAGAATCATACTTACGTAAATATTTATAAGAAAGCGTGTAAGTCATGGAAAATAATTTGGTTAAATATCAACAGCGCAATCGGCAAAATACTTTAGTATCATTGTACTTTGATCATTTGATGAAACGGTGTATAGTCAAAAATATCCTCTGCTGTTTCGACCGTTTTGTCATCGATTACTATGTTTCTATGATCTTGCATAAGTTAAATATGTCGAAATATTCAGAGAAACATTTAAAATACTATGATAATGTTTACATAATAAAAGATGAGCGAAAATAAAATCGTTAAATTACATCTATATCATCTTCTTGATAAACCGGTGAAGATAAAAGGCAGAAAGCCGTTACGCGTCTCTGATCATATTTTGTTAAAATTCATATTGGCCGCATGCTTCGACAGACAAAAAATATGTACAGAATAAAGATTTATGATTTAGGTATACATATGGAAAGTGTCTTGTTTGTCGAAGCATGCGGCCATATTGAATTTATCGTATCAAAAGATGACATCAGCTAATATTTCGTATAAAATGCGTGTAAATTACGGTTCAACAGGTATTTTCAAGCAAATATTTTATTCAACCTGACAAATGATAAATACTGATTATATCCGTTTTCGGTGATTTAAGGTTTGCTGCGTATGTTAAAGATTGAAAAAAAAACGTCTGAAATACATTTTAATTTTTCCGAAAAGTTTAGGACATTTTTACCACTTAGTGAACATAGTCCTTTAGATTAAATAGGGAGAGTCGGTAAGAAAATAGTCTCTAAATCATTATCGGGACAAAGAAAAAAATCCCTTGTGAAACAGGCGTGGTTGTATACAGGAACCTTTGGTTATAGCTTCGCGAAAAAACCTGTCGACGGACTAAAGGAAAAAAAACGGTTGTGAACACCAGAATAAGTTGATACAGCGGCGTATTGGGCTGTTTATTTGGTTGGCCTTTATATACTACATAACTGGTGTTAGAATAAAAACAGAATAGAATGTTAATATCGGCGTAGCTCTCTTAATTTTTCTTTCACAGCAACACGAAAGTAAACAAAAACGATAATTTGAATGTTTGGATTGGTAATATTAGCATTTATCCTCACCTCGGCGACGATCAAATATTCTTTATTCGTTTTTATTCAACATCTTGTCGGATGAAGTTTCTGTGGAGTCGAACAATTCTGCATAACATATCGGGGTAGGGAATAAGCATAAAAACAACAGCAACATTGCTGTCGAATTGGAAAAATCGTGCATGATGTAACTTAACATAATCAGTTTGTTTTATTTCTCTGATATTGAGACTATGAAAAAAAAAAAAAAATTTCATAACAAATGTTTCTAACGTGGCCTTTGTGCCATTTAATTGTTATGATAATTCTTTATTTGTTTCAATTTCTCATTGGAAATAATTTAGATGAATCTATGATTGACGTGAAATATAATACAGTAACATAGCTTCGCGCTTCAAAATTTTGGAGAGAAAAAAAAGGTTTAAGTTGTATATTTCATTATCATGTTTAAGTAGTAGCTTTAACAATTTGGAGGCTTTTTCACAACATTTTCCTAATTTACGTATACCAATTGGTTGAATGGTTAGAATGAACAATTAAATATTATAACAGTAATCTCGAATGAAGAATGGACAAACGAGAAGTATTATTAAAGTATGTTTTTCTTTTCTCTTAATAACAATAAAAATAGTAAATGCAAATACGTGAGTGGTGTTACTATTTAAGTCGGCATAAGTTATGTTTCAATACATTCCAATAGAAGTTATCTATAAAACGTCACACAATACCATGATGTCACTCAGGCACAATGCAATAAGTTTATTTTAAACGTTTCAACAACACTATCGACCTGCTGACTGATCCTGTGTGAAATGCAAATATTATTAAGGTTCAAAATCTTATGATCAATTAAGTTATTTTTTTTTATTCTGAATGAATACATACAAACATTGAAGAAGGTTAGAAAAGATCACTTTAAAGTATGACATTACCAGTAGCCTACCCGTATGCCCTATAGAACATGGCTTTAAAGTCCGAGCGTTTTCACCCCGTACTTCAATGAGGAATTGTGCAGAGCAAGTGTCTGTCCGGATGATACTGGGTGTAAGGTCATGTGGCGGAGTGCTGTTTTTGCTTTGAATCGTCTGGCCATCTGGTTGGATATTTTATTTGTCTTCCAAAAGTTTAATCAAACGTACCAAGTTACTTGATTCTAGTTTGTCTCTACACAATTCTTCACAACCTTTATGTTTTTCCGTGGAAATAAGCTGTATAGTGGATTAGAGTTTGCCCGCTATTTCTGTCCCAATGTGTGAGCCCGAAATTTCAAATTCCTGGTCGATTTAATTTGTTAAGAGTTCGAGATTTTGCGAGACTTGTTTTTTTACTGCGATTTTACTATTAAGAGTTTACGGCGAACTGCGCCTGTCATTATTTCAAATTATGCTCCTCCTATGCACGTGATAGTCATATATGGCAGTGTTTACTACACCGATCCCTATACACGAGACATGCACACTCATTTGAAAACATTAAAGTAAAATTGTTTATATACACAAAGAATGAGAAGCTTCGGAAACATTTTCGCAAAATGATGATTACCAGCTCAATCCGAACGGACTCCTAAGGAAATAATAAGATGCTAAAATAAATATTAAAATACCCTCGTACAAGGATAGTTTAATTGTTTGTTTGTTTATTAGGTTTAACGTCCCACCGACAGTATTTAAGTCGTTTGGAGACTATGTCTATACTTGAGACAGATGATCATGTAGTGCTGTCACACTGCATAGTATCACGCCGTAGACAGTTGGCATGATACCTAACCCAGTCACATTATGCTGACACCGGACCAACCAGTCCTGAAACTACCCTTATTATGCTGAGCGCCAAGTAAGGGAAATATACCAGACTTTTGTAAATACAAACATTGAAATTGATATAACGTTCATGAATAACTTACAGATTATGTATTAACTCGTTTGATTTGGTATTTCCAGGGCATTCCTAGCTTTGATATATTCCGCTGACAGCGGCTTTTCTAAACGATTATTATCTTTCTTTAACGTCAACAGATCCTGTGTACTGATGTCTTAACTAATAAAAATAAATAAAATAAATAAATAAATAAATAAATTAAATAAATAAACAAACAAACAAACAAACAAACAAATGTAAAAAAGTCATCACTCAAATTAAATTTCCGTGCTTCTTGATTGAAATTTGAAAAAGAAATGAGCCGACGGTGAAAAAAACGTGCGAAATCTGTGTGTTAGATCCATATTCGGAAAGCACGTGCACGTGTGTAAATACTTTAACAACACGCTGAGGTAAAATTTGTGGTGCCATCTCCTAATATAGCAGTGTGACGCAGTAATAGGGCGGGGCAAACTCTTAGTTAGCCAGTGTTTATAAAAAGAGAATTTAACAGTTAAGAAGTCTGGCTTCTTAACTGTTAAATTCTCTCTTAATAAACACTAACTTAAACTTAATTCATTTATCAGTCTTTGAAGATCATGTTGACATTGATCCAAATGTATGATTGGAGAGTATCGTGTGGACATCTAGTTGGACGATTCATTATCGTGGTATTGTAAACACTTTACCCGAGAAACAATGCGTATACCACTCATGTTCTATTGTGTACACATCAAACTGGAACACACTGTTTTTGTATCTCAATAGACCTCAAAATATGCAAAGTGAAACCTTTATACGAAATATAAAAATTGGGAGCTGCCAATGATGCGTCCCGACAACACAAAATGAAAATGGGTCCCCGTGGCCAAGTGGTTATAATTGCCGACCTACTGTAACTTAGCTCCTGATTTTTTGTAAGAACGTCACAATGTTTACCGCATATTTCCACCACATTATCTTAGACTGTTATCAGCCATTCAGGGTAATTCGTGGCAGATATGAAGAGTGTTTTAAATTCATTGTTCTACATTTTTTAGACACGTTTACGTTTCATGACGTAATAGTGAGAATGGGCATTTTCTGAAAAGTTGACAATAAAAGTTCTGTTTGCACTACATAAGCAGGGCGGTGTTAAAGATAAGCGACATTGCTTTTCGTATTTTATCGGTTTGCATGTGTCCTTAAATCAAATATAAAGAGATATTGTTACGATTCCTCTGTTTCGGGACAATCACATTCATGAGTACATGCAAGTTTTATCATTATCTTTTCAATATTTTCATCTGTTTGATAATTACATAACTGGGTTTGAATGCTACAGTTTGATCACAATGACGTTGGACAAATTAATGGCTGGCAGATGTAGTGTTAAATAACTGACAAATCGTCGATTAGCTATAATGGGATCGTGCCTTAGTGTGACAAAATAAACGTGTTCAAAATAAGCTAATGCAATAAAAATTTTGCAAGTAAAAAAATCTAATGTAAACAAGGTGTATGTCGTTAGCCCGGTAACTTTAATTACAAGTGTCTGATTTTGTTTTTAATCATTCGACCCTGCTTGTTTGTAATCATGCATCACAGAACAAATATGAATTATGCAATAGTGTTTGTAAATGAATAAAACGGTTTCAATAAATGGTTTACCGGTTATTTTGCAAACGTTACTTAAATCTATATGTGTAAAACCACATGATAAATAATGCAGCATATGATATAAGCCAAGTAACCTTATGATTTATATCTAGTATCCATAAACAGTATTACACCAGCCTTTATATGTTTTCTAGTTTTCTACATAGTAAAGACTTGAATGATACGTATTTTGAGCACATCATATTTAAAGAAATCAAATAGAACAGGGATGATACGTTCGCGCTAGTTTGATTAATGATCGCCTAAGTTTTCATTGTGATGCAGATTAAGCGTCTAGGCGAATGCGTTATGGGGACGCTGAATAGGAAGAACTAGAAGGAAAATCAAAACACGACATAAACATCTAGAACCTCTAGAAGCACAAAATGGCTTTTTTATCTGCATATCTTAAACATGATATTAAGTTGATATATCTGTAAATAAATTCCACAGGGAGAAATTTTGTTCTGAGATATAACCAATGGCAAATAACCCTAAGAATTTGTTGTTTTCTTTTCTATTTCCCACGCATTTTTTTTTCTAAACGATACACGGAAGATAATAAAACAAAGAGTTTTATCGTTTTATTCTTATCCTCTCGCCTCGATAACGTATGATAATGTTCCGTGTTGGAAATATTTACAAGTGTTTGGATGGATGGGTAGAGTACTCTTTATGACATACTTTAAACTATAGTATTTGAGTACATATTTATCAAATACCAATGGGTAGCTATTCAATCTGTAAAAATTGTTCGTATGTTACACTTCCACTGTTTGTTTGTAGGGTTTAACGGCCCACCGACAGTATTTCAGTCATCTGGAGACAATGTCTACTACCTAGAGACAGATTAAGTCCTGTCACACTGCAGTATCACGCATGATACTACAAACACTAATTGCTAAGTCCTTCGAGAGTTAAATAAAATCGAAATTCTACTTTCTATTACGTTTTAGAGCTATATGATGATGATCTTCAATCAAAGATCAACGTTATTGTTACTAAAAGATATTTAGAGTTGGTTTCTGAATGTAATCCGATAGTTACTTTGGTGGTCAAATGGTTCTTTGCAATTTGTGAGAACACTTATACACTATATATTTATACTGTTATTGCATTTAATACGAAAAAGTGAGGACACCTTTGGATTAACATAATATATATTAAACAAGTTTGTGTTTTGTCTATGCTTTAACAGGTAAATCACAATTTTCAAACTTATTTTTTTGATCTAAACACCTGTCCTGCTATTAATTCTACTTAATCAAAGCCTCAAATTATACTATCCCCAGATAATATATTGAAAAATTCTGAATGAAATAACCTGAAACAGACAACAGCAATTACGACACTTACTTTGTTATGTCTTAAGCTTCCTTATTATTGAAATAGACATAAGGTAAACACAGCTTAAAAACAATGAATTTAGCATGCGCTACATTAACTAAAGACGTACTTTACATTCATCTGTATTGTATTTGTTGTATATGTTATTGGTTTACTCGATATGCTTCAGTAACAACGATTACAGGGTTAAACAGGAAGTGAAACTTGTGACCATAACATAACACTGCTTGAAGTCCCTTCGCGCAAAATGATTTCGATTTTTCTTTGATAGAGATCTACAGGAATTAAATAAAGATAAGTATTAAAGAAGTCGCCTTAACGGGAACAATCATGTGAGTATTATTTTTCATTTGATTTTTGGGTAAACACATTCTACCATGATACTTAAAAGTAGCATTACGATCATCTGATTTCAAAATTTACCTGGTTTAAACACATTTATTCAATCAAGTAAATAGCAAGTTTAAAATATGACAATGCAGTTTTGTGACTGAGTTGGAAGCCGAAGCTTATTTAAACCTCCCGTGTCTTAGATGTTACAATGCATGTTGAACATAACTGTAGTTGATCTCCAAAGATAATATCAAGTAATGTTTATATTAATATGATCTACTGTGTATTGGTTGCCAGTAGGTACATATACACCCGGAATGTGCTAGATACAATACTCATAATCTGTGACCGTGATTGCTTACAAACTGACCAGACTTGCATAAAATTAGTGCATAATTAATATGGAACTATTTATACGACCAAAACAAAATATCAGAATGTATCTAATATCAGTGACAAAATTGCAGTATGTCATCTGTCAGATAATCTCGACCGTCTCTTCCATTGTAAACTTTCTTCAAGATGTCACCACTAACCACCGTAGATAAAAAAAAAAACATTTAATGTGACGTTTGTTTATGATTGCAACACACAGAGCTTATTTGTATTTTCAAGTTAAAGAAATTAATGTATATTAAATGGCACCATGGCTCCAATTGCGAATCCGAAAATTGTTGTTTCGAACTTCAGTTGGGAGCAATGATTTTTCATGACCTTCCCAGGCGTAAAGTACTGGTCTGTCGAGACGGATTAGTATAAGTTGCAAGAACATGTTCCCCGGTCAACGTTAAATAAATAAGTTCAAACTAAGTTTTTACGATGGCCCTCTTCTTATGTAAAGAGAATACATTGACACTTTCCATTCCGTTATATCACCACTCATCTTTCCACTGCAGATGTTGTGACATTGAAGCAGCTAAGCAGACGAAATATATATTTTAATCCAAGATTATTATTTTTATTATTATTATTTGTGTGTGTGTGTGGGGGGGGGGTCTTTTAAGTAATGCTTACACATGTTGCATTCGTCAGGAAAAAGTAAACCGTTTAAAATAGAAGTGGGTTATTACAACTATTGTTTGAGAGACTTCTGTCACTTAACTCTACATTGTAACTCACGATTTTTCGGTGTTGTGGATATTGCTTTGTAAGCTTTGTGAAAGTATGTACCCGTATTATTTACAAATATATGTCATCAACGTATGGAGTTGAAGAGAAACATTGTACTTGCTCGTTTTGCAAGTAAGCTATGTTTTGTTGCGATGCGGTAGGGTGCCCGTCTAGCATACAGCAGGTTCCGAGTTCGATTCTAGCAGCTCGGAGCATTACAATTTTACTTTGTTACTTTGGGCGTTAAATGTAACGTTACGTTTAACGCCAAAAGTAAGGTCCAGTGGTGACGTAGGTTGAAAGTTCTGGGCTCGAATCCCGTAGGGGCAAGAATTTTCCATGACCTTCCCAGGTGCAAAATACTGGTTGAGAGGAATTAGTTACTGTTGTAAAGACTGTTTGTTTGATTTAACGTCCCACCGACAGTATTTCAGTAATTTGAAGACTATGCCTACTTGAGTGCTGCCACACTATATGGAACGCCAAATCTACATAAACTCAAATTCAAATAATTAGAGATTTCCTCAAATGAATGATTGATATCAACAATTCAGTTGAAGATATCAACAAATGATTCGAAGAGATTTTCAAATGTATTGATGATATCAACAAATCATTTGGTGATCTCAATATATAATTATTGATATCCCCAAATCATTTGTTGATATCATTAAATCAAATAAAGATAAACAATTCGATTGTAGAACTCTATAATTAAATCAAATGAATACTAATATGTAAATGATTTGAAGATATCAATAATTGAAACGTTGATATCATTAATTCAAAAAAAAATGAGGTCAATAAATCGGCACAATGTAATTTAAAAACTGGTTCCTGTGGTAAAAGTATTTATTCAGTACTCTTATCTCCTCTGGTACAAAATGACTTGGCGCCACTTCAACATCTAGGGGCGAAAGGAACGAATTTAAAAACTGCAAAATCTCACAATCTGAAGATGATACATGGTTCTGGATTAAAACGTTTGTATAAAACTTGTAATTGTGATTTGATGAACACTGATGATTGGTTAAAATATAGCGTTGATAACGATAAATAGTTAAAATGAAAATCGAAACTGAAGAGCTTCCAAAAACCGCCATCTTAGGTCAACCACCACCAATTCATCAAAATAATAATGAATAAATGAAAACAGTGTCTCTTAAATAGTAATTACGGACCTATTGATGTCTTGATTTTCATTTTCTGACTAAATTTGGGAAAGATAATGGCGTTTTTTATGACTTAGGTATCGGAACAATTTGCTGGATTTTTTTTTGTAATTTTGAAAAAAATACAATACATAAATAAATAAATAAAAATCATGAAAAATTAACAGACGGTAAAAGTCTAAATAAATTTACATTAAAGTCTGTCAAAACATGTGGTTCATGTTTAGCTCACGTTTTTTTTTTTTGTTTTTTTTTTGTTTTTTTTTTCAATTCTTTAACCATGCCATTAGGCTTCTAAAAACTTTAAGGTCTACGCATGTTCTGTAATCATAAATGTCACAGTGACACATACTTATTTTATGAAGTAAATAGTTATACGTAGTGTGTACTACACTGTAGACTTTCCAAAAAGTGATTTCCAAAGGAATCGTCTAGGTTTAAAAATATAGATCTGTTCATGTTCTTCTTTTTGTAATGAATTTAATTCATTACAGACCGAGAAGTAAGTACTACTGTAGTACGTAGGACAACGGGGCGAGAGGTATGTTGCACATAGAGAAAAAATAACAACAACAACAGAACACATAATGTGAACGTTTCCAATCATTAAAGTATTTTAAAATTACGTGAAAAATGAATACAAATTCATTATGTGTTAAACAATGTATCGATTGGCTTTGTTATTTTTACCAATCGTAATTTAGCATCAACATATCCTGAACTATCCCGCAGACGATTAGCAAAATTACCCAGAAGGCTTTTGTTTTTGCAGGAGTTATCCTTCTCTTACATACCACATAGTTGAATTTATCGAGGAAGTTAACCCATGTATATACGATTTCTCCAGTGGTAAACATTCAAGATGGCGACTGACGAAAGTTTTCAAAGCGTTATTTTTTTAACAAATTTTTACAAGTACGCGTTACCGTAGAGCTCTCTTTGCAAGCTGGGCAGCCAGTGACGGTACTTGTGATGATAATCTTAATTAATCTGTATTAAGTATAATACATTTTTAAACCACTGCAAATCATTTTGTTATATACAAGATAATGATTACCGTGATGAAAAAGGTCCCGGAAATTAGCAAATTACTCAGTGGAAATAATATTTCAGACAGCAGCATTCGATCATAATTAACTTGACTTTTTAAAGGTTTATCTACCGAAACTCATTATATCAACATATTATAATAAATTAACCCTAGCTTTCATTTAAAAAGCGATAAATTGCATTACAAGAGCAATTTTCAATTCAACCTGTTTTGATAAACAATGGCTGACGTCTGCCGTATATGGGAGATATGTTGAAGAATCACGTATAACCACTTCACTCGTACATAATCCAAAAATGATAATGCGATATTTTTTATTTGAAAATAATCAAATTTAACAGATGTGCAATAAATTGAAAATGAAATCAGCCTTTATTTCAAGAGTTGTTGGTCTGTGTTGCCATTTTATACCTCAATGCCAGGGGAGAATTTTTACCCGTTAAAAAAATCGGCCAGTGGCATCAGAAACACTATATCAAATATGTTACGATAGTTACTATACATAGTGCCTAACCATTATTTGATGGATAATTAGCGCATAGTTATAATTATACATGTTTTTGTAAGCGGCCATGTCAACGAGTATATTGCTCTAGAGCGACGTATTTTTCAATGTAACGTCATTTAATTTTATTGAAAACGATGTCAAAATATTTCGACGTTACCATTATAGCAGCAGACTTTGAAGATTCAAAGTATAAAAAGTACATTAGATATTTCAATTTTGTTTTATGTTTCATACTTAGCAATGTCTAAATTTAACAGAAATGCAAAAATAAAATGTTCGTATCAGGGGAATACTGCCAGGAAATTGCTTCTTTTGTTTACTAACTGTTCCAAGGCGGTAACTTTTGGTATTTCTCTATTTTACGTAATATATTGCCTCCTTGTTTTTGGTGTGTTTTTTTTGTTGTTGTTTTTTGTCCATTTACATTCACCTTTTTCTGCAGTAAGTTCATTTTGAACATCTACTACTCAAAGTTTGCTAAGCACCGATTGTATTCTATAAGCAAATAATATACTTTGAAGTATTATATTAGTACAAAAATGAACAAGTGTTGTTATTTGAAGGTAATGAAGCTTTAGAACATTTATTACAGCAATTCTTTTTGTTATTTGGTTGAAAATGATCAAGATTGTCAAAATCAGTTAAAAAATGACCTTTAAACTCCATAATAATAATATTTTAGATAATATCGAAATTTCGATAAGTGACTGTAAATTGAAAAAGTGAATGATGTTAATTTTTTCAGAATAGAAAACTTTTTGTTGTTGTTGTTGATTATATTTTGAAATCTCAAAATTAAAATCTTATATTTTGAGATGTCTGCAATTAACAAAGGTTTAGGTTTGTAAAAGATGATTATGACTGTTAAGAGATATGGACAAATACTAGTATAACAGTGACACATAAAATTCATGAGAAGCTTCGCAAACTTAAAGTAGTTTTATGTGGATTTTGTTCTTGTCTTTCCTTCGTGCTTCTCATTGTTCACAATGAACAATCAGTCGTAAACAATTTTTAACTCAAAGTATATTATGAATTTCGCTTATGTCTATACGCTTGGAGAACATTTTTTCGACTTTTTTAACTCTTTCATCCGCGAATTCCTCGAATGACTTGAGTATACATGTGTCAACATTTACAACCAAAAAAAAAATAAATAAATAAATAAATAAATAAATAAAAAAAATACACAATTCAGTGTGTATATATGTTTGTCACTTATATTCTTTTTTTTTAATGGTTTTGATTGTATATACTCACTGGTTCATGTTTATACCTCAACTACTTGAATTAATATTTTATCATTATAAGAATAAAAGAAAAAAGCTAGTTATGATGATTTCAAATATTAATTTTGACTTTTTCTTAGATATAAGTATGAATTAAAAGTATGCTATATTCGCACTATTACGGTAAACGTTTCTGTGTAATCATAAACTACTTACGTATTTTGCATAGTCCACACGCAAATGAAAATACCAATCGAATCCCCTGTTCTTGCTTACATACTGCATGTAATGAATCTCTCTCTCTCTCTTACACAATAGACTGCTGGTTAATGTTTACAACGTGTATCTTTTATTGTAGATGAAGAATGGGTACATTCATTGGAGCAGCCGTGTTATTGCTCTTGTTCACCTGCTTCGTGAATCATTGTAGTTGCATAGAATTTACAGGTAATATCATATATTACAATGCACCTACTGTTCTATAGCTATCACATATAATGTCATTTCATATAAAATATTATTTTCATTCATTTTACTCGTTTATTTTCTTCCGTAAGCTTTTCACATTTATTATCACTGACGAACACTTTTATATATACACATCCGTGAGATTCACTCAGAACCTCATATAGTTTCTTACCATAGCATATCTAAATATACCTTCACAACATTTCCCAATCCTTAATAAGACATAGTCTTTTTAAACAACAACTTTCTTATCATTATGCAATAATATTAATACAGTAGATATTTGAAAATATTTCAGATCACTATCTTCAAACATCATTTTACATCTTTCTCACATCATTCTATAATAGCATTAATCTTCCTTGATTAATTACTACTGAGAAATATTTAATCAAAGTTTTAACTGAAATCATTCAGCCAAAAAACATTATAACTTTATTCAACATAACAAAATATAATCTAATAATTTCTCATATCCATAACAAATAGCTAAACTAATGCTAGACATCAATAAAATCATCAGCCATTTCTAGATAGCAAGCTAATTTTAAAGAATTTTCAACATTTCAACAAATTTGCACGGTGTCCAATGGGTACAGACTATATATTGGTAACTTATTAGTTAAACTATAAAACTGTAGTTTTATATGCACATTTATTTGCTTATACATATCTATATTAAGTCACTACATAATTATGCCCACATACTTAAACATCACCGATAAATGCACTAACAGCGCCTCTCTTAATTGTGCAAAATGTATAATTACCTAAAATTCACACAACATCAATTTATCAAACCTTGTCTATATGTCGAACTAAATACCTATAAATATGTCAATATTTATACAGTATTAACTACAACAATAATTAACATTTTTTATAGAAAAAAATGCTAAACATTTCCAATCATATATACATTATTTAAAGCATTACATTTCTTTCTAAATGAACCACAATCCACTTCTCTGCACAAAGAGTTCCAGACTAGTTTATACATTTGTTAATTACACAAAATATATACATGTACATGTATATCATTTCCCAAATGACTTCTTTCTATGCTTATCAACATTACATAAATTTATTACAGTCTTCTTATAGTACAGTCTTCTTTCTTGGAATCTTCTTTCTTCAATGTTCTATAATGGACTCTTCTATATTTCTGATGAAGTTTAACTGTCTGGCTCTTTTTTCACTATTAGCATTAATAATTACAATTATGCACTACTACTTTACAGCACAGGGATTATTATGCCCTCTAACACAGTACTGTTTTCTATTTAATTTCTATAAATTTGAACTTTTTATGGCGAGTTTGTGAAACTTAATTTTTTGCAGATAGTCAGGGATTATTATGCCCTTTAACACAGGACTAAATACACACTCACTGATCAACTGGTACACCACACTCTAATGGATACAATTTTGTTAGGTCTGTCAATCTTCTTTCAAGAAACCAGTACTGTTGCTGATCGAATATGTCCATTACTTCCTGGATACACATTGGTGATGCGTCCAAGAGGGCTTTTCGTCCTTTCGTTCCTGATGCATCCTTTTCCCTCGGCGTCTCTGGCGATACGACAACTACACTATCTCCAACAGCTAACTAACGGTGCTCCTGGAACCATTTCTTACGGGATGCTATTTTTGGCAGCAACTCTTTCAACCAGCGTTGCCAGAAGTGTCTCATGAGTTCATGCACACGCCTCCATCTGTTCAGTGGATGGAATCCTGTATTGTCAACTGATTCAGAAGCCAATTCCCCACCCATTTGTCCAAACAAGAAATGATTTGGTGTGAGTGGTATTGTCCACACAAGAAATGATTTGGTGTGAGTGGTACACTATCTGCTGCATTTGATGACTGATAAGTAAGCGGTCTAAGTTTATCAAGGATTCAGCTCCCGCAAAAGCAGTTGTCAATACTTCATCCGTCACATCTGCTCCCTTTGGAATCTAATTGATTGCACTCTTTGCTGATTTGATCATTAGTTCATGTACTCCACCCCAGTGTGGAGCCTGTGGAGGGTTAAACTGCCAGTCAATACCCGTGTATGCTGTATTGCTAGCAATATTTTGTTTGTTAAGAGATATCACTAGTGCTTTTAGTTCTCTATCAGCCCCAATGAAATTTGTTCCATTGTCACTTATCACTTTTCGTGGAAGTCCTCTCCTACTGACCATCTTATAAAATGCGTTAAAGAAAGAACTTGTGTCAAGGCTATAGGACATTTCCAAGTGTACCGCCCTTGTTGCTAAACATGTAAATAGACACAAATATCTCTTTTGACGACTCTTTCCTCTTCATTGTTTAGTGAGAAATGGGCCACCAAAATCAACTTGCACATTTGCAAATGCTTTAATGGGCATGCCTAATCTAAGTTGGTTATGGTGCCATAATCTGATTCATTGGTTTTGTTTTCTGTTGTTTTTTTACACACGTAACAGTCATTTTCAACTTAACGTATGACTTCCCTAGCATGTTAGATCCAGTATTTTGATGACAGACATGACAAAATAAAGTGTGTACCTGCATGATTACACTTATCATGAACAGATTTTTCTATCAGCTTAGTTACTTTTGCCCGTCTTGATAAAATAACTGGATGTCGACTGTCAGAAGACATGAATTCAGCATTTTGTAACCTAGAATTACTTCTGATGATTCCTTCAGTATCAATTACTGGATTCAAAGGTAGAAGTTTATGTTCTTCTGCAGTGGTTTTCTCTTCAAAATATCCCTATATTCAGAAAATACTTTCTTCTGTGTATCTCTTATTAGTCTTTCTTCACTTTCTTTCAGTTCAATGTATGACAATTCACCTGTTTTTCTGAACCCTTGTTTAGTTCTACAATTCTCTATGGATCTTAGAACCCAAACCATTGTTCTTTTCAACCTTGTCCAACTTGAATACAATAAAGGATCTATTTTCCAGTTTTCAGTGTTTTCATTACTTTTTTCCATACTTGATACAGTGTAAACTGAATTTGCTCTTTTAACATTCTCAATTTCTGTCTTTTTCATTTCTCTTTGATCATACTTTGTTCTTTGAACCTCTGTTTTTGGCCATTCATTTTCATTCTGGACCTTCCCACCAGTAGCAATCTTCAACTAGCTGTTCAGCTTTTACACCTCTGGAAACTAAGTCTGCTGGGTTTTGTTTTCCAGGCGCATGACGCCACTGGTTTGGAGTAGTACTTTTCTGAATTTCTGCAACTCTATTAGCTACAAAGGGTTAAAAAAACTCTATTCTGGTTTCTTACTAATAATCTACAGCAATGTTATCTGTCCAAAATGTACATTTACTAATGTCTATCCCTAACGCATCTGTCACTGTCATTGTTAATTCCATACTTAGAACTGCAGCCATTAGTCTTGGAACACTTATAGTAGCCATTGGTGCCACTTTGCTTTTTGCAGATTTAATTCTCATGGATATATCTCCATCATTATGTTCATTTCTGATATATACAACTGTTCCATAAGCTCTGACTGAGGCATCACTGAATGAGTGAATTGACATTTCTGTTACCTCTTTTTGAGATTTTAGGCATACTGGAACTTTGATTTGGCCAACGTTTGGTAATTCTTGAAACCTACTCACTATTTTCTCCATTGTACAATCTTGTATACCTTGCTCCCAGTCAGTTCCTGACAACCATACATCTTGCATGATCAATTTTGCTTTAATGATAAAAGGAGCTAGATACCCACGTTTTGTCAATTTGCTTTTTATGTCAATTGTATTATATTCAAACGTGAAATTGTCACCTTCCTCAGCCCACATTAAAATTATTTTTTTTATTTTTGAGAGCTCATCCTTTGCTAGGTCTACCTTTTGAGCCCTATCCTTCACCGGTATGTTTTCTAAAACTGCTTTGGAATTTGAAATCTATTTATGTGCAAACATTCCTGCCCCACTCCACAAAGCAGTCAATTCTTCATACAGTGCTATCCCCATATCTTCTGTTTCCACCGAGTTCATACTGTCATCCATATAGCTTGATTTAATAACTGTTTCTAACGCCCGCGGATATTTCGCATTATGTCGCGATAATAGTTTTGCCAGAAATGGTGAAGAGGTTACTCCAAACACCAATCGCTTGAATTCGAACTCACTTGGCTCTCCATGTACTGATGATCGCCATAGAAAACGATTAAATCTTCTATCCTGAGGTATCATACCGATTCTCAAATACATTTCTTGTATATCACAAGCTAATGCAACTTTGTTTTTCCTAAATCTCATGAGAACATCAAATAAACTGTTTTGCAACTGACCTTGCTTTAGTGCATCATTCATGTGGATTGAGCCTCCATATTTAATGTCAAATTTCTACTTTCATTCTTTAATTTGAAATTCACAGATTCTAAAGTCTCAGACTTTCCATTTATTACATTAACTTCAACAAAGCTTTTTTTCAAAGTCCAAACTCTCCAACAACATCTTCATTTATGTATGATTTTGTACTCCCATCGTCTAAGAGCGCATTTATCTTTATCTCTTTGTCATATACTTTCAGTTTCACTAGGGCTTTTCTCAGAGCTATCACGCTGTTATTACTTGCACTGAATACTTAAGGGGTTACATTAGCTGGCTTAAACTCTTCTGCTTTCACGTTTAGCTCTGACATTTCCTTTATATCTACACAACCGTGAGATTCACTCAGAACCTCATATAGTTTCCTTCCATAGCATATCTCAGTATACCTTCATAACACCTTTTTTCAATTATAAAATATACAAAACATGGGAGAGAGCACACTTTTTTTATCAATTTCATTTGCAGAAAATTAAATAATATCACAGAAAAATTCATACATTAATTCCAGATCGGAAGTATAGTGAGTTAAATAGAGTTTGAAAAGAATTACAGGCAGCATTTGACACACACACACACACACATTACCCTGTGAACTTTATTAATATCTGTGGGATTCAATGCTAGAACAATCCACACAGAAAATACGAAAAGAAATTCTGCTCAACGATGAAGAAATGCATTGTGTTTTACACTGATTTATAACACATGAATTCAAATCCATAAATAAACTCTATTGTTTCGTCCGCTAAGGTGAGACGTTGTTGCATGGGGCGAGGGAGGGGAGGTCAATCGAGGTAAAGTTTTCTATCTTACTTCCATCATGGGCATTCTGGTATATCTAAAGTGTTGTATAGTAGGCGCGTTACTCTTGATGACAACAATCGCAACATAGGATAAACACAAAATAGTTATTGCTCACTCCACTTCATATACTGACATGTCTTCGGATGATAGTTATCTTAGAGCAAAGCTCAGACACTTACGCTAAGGCTTATGGTGAAGTGTACTATCCCCTTATCTTGGTATACTATAGGAAGTCGTGAACCAGACTACAATATTTACACCTTTTAAAATATAATATATGCAATTATGCATTTTGAAAAACT